>CM022529.1:760237-1304326 GCA_012273795.1 Dendrolimus punctatus | reverse complement strand
TTTCACCCCTAAATTTTTTATTTTATTTTTAGACAAAATTTTTAATTTCTATTTTTTTATGATACAACATACAAAAATACATACAACCCTAGATTTTCAACCCTCTACGATCAACCCCTATTTTTTACCGGGCAGGACGACGTCTGCCGGGACAGCTAGTACAATATATGAAAATGCGATTTTCTCGTACCCTTATTTAATACATTCTAAGAAATATTTAAACTCGTTTTTTTGTATAAACGTTTAGATAATAATACATTTTGACTGTCAATAGGACAAAAAACTATAACTTGAAATAAAATATACCCTATTTTATTCAGGCAACGATAGCTCAGTGGTTAACGGCGTGATCTCAAACTCATGTTTAAATAATATGGATTCGAACCTTAGTCACATCACATCCACTGGGCGAATATTTCAAATAGGGAATTTCTGTTTGGGATCAAACATTTTTGGGATAGGTATCAAACTTTGTCTCTGGGACTGCCTAAAACACTCATGTTACCCTACTAAGACACTTTTTGTCCTGTTATCTTAAAACCACTTCGTCATGTTATCCTGGGACACTTTTTGTCATGTTATTCGGAGACACTTTATGTCAAGGAATACTGGGACTCTTTATGTTGTGTTATCCTGAAACACTTCGTCCTATTATTCTGAAACCCTTTTTGTCATGTTACCATGGGACATTTTTTTCATGTTATTCTGAGATACTTTATGTCAAGGAATACTGGGACTCTTTATGATGTGTTATCCTGAAACACTTCGTCATATTATTCTGAAACCCTCTTTGTCATGTTACCATGGGACACTTTTTTCATGTTATTCTGAGATACTTTATGTCAAGGAATACTGGGACTCTTTATGATGTGTTATCCTGAAACACTTCGTCATATTATTCTGAAACCCTCTTTGTCATGTTACCATGGGACACTTTTTTCATGTTATTCTGAGACACTTTATGTCAAGGAATACTGGGACTCTTTAATTGTTATGTTATCCTGAAACACTTCGTCATATTATCCTGAAACCCTTTTTGTCATGTTACCATGGGACACTTTTCATGTTATTCTGAGACATTTTATGTCAAGGAATACTGGGACTCTTTATGTTGTGTTATCCTGAAACACTTCGTCATATTATCCTGAAACCCTTTTTGCCATGTTACCATGGGACACTTTTTTAATATTATTCTGAAACACTTTATGTCAAGAAATTCTGAGACACTTTATGTCAAGTACTCCTGAGACATTTTATGATATGTTATTCTGAAACACTTTTCGTCATGTTATCTAATGGATCCGCTATTATACTATATTTTTTGAAATACAATATAAGTTAGTGACTAGACATAAACAAGTAAGTATCTATAAACTTACGTAAATGTTTTTTCTTACCCGTCTCTCTTACAAACATATTCTCTTTCAAACTAAAAAGTGTAAGCGAAAAATACGCTTAAAATTTTGTAATAAAAGACATGCTACGTCATGCCTTTATTTCTGAAAGCTAAAGCCTAGAAGTAAGGACTAAGCTTGATGGGGGATGATCCCCCCGTCGAGGTGGCGCCATCTTTATTCAATCTTGGGCACCTTTCAATTCGGTCGGCACAGGCGTGACTGGAATGTGAACGAATCCGAGTAGTGTGTGTACACTTCTTTATATAAAGGGATAATTCCTTTCATTATAATGTTACGAGTTACGGGACTCGAATTAAAATGCCGTTGGAATTACTGTGGAATTTATTAGAACTATACAAACACGTATAACACAGGTACAAATATAACTGGTCACAACCAGTCAAAACTGCACAATTCAATAACACGCGCAAAGTCCGTCATTATATATCTTATTGAATACACGCGTCTTGCACCGCTTGTGCCTATCGCTAGTCTGCCTCATCTCTCAGTTGGGGCATTGTTTTATACTGCACGAATACAATATGTCTCGACTCTGTGTTATTCCAGACTATTATCTGCCTTTGTGCCAAATTTCATTTAGATCCAATATCGATGCAAACTTTCACATTCCTAATATTAGTGTATTTGTCCCGCTCTGCTGTGCTAATTTGGTTGTTAGAAAATAATACTAAATATAATATATATATAGTTTATTGAGCTTACAGATGTACAGCACGTCGGAGTGCCTTTGCGAATTGATTTGATACAGTACATAAAATAGTTGCTTATAATAAAAGTGCTGACAGTCGGGAAATTTAAATAGACAAATGTTAAATAAATAAATGAATATACAGCAGTGGTGGCAAAATAAATAGCGGCAGACAAACACACATATTGTATATGCTTAAATTAAGCAAGTTACGCTATGGGTAATATACAACGGACTTCTCTGGGGGCAATCCCAGGCACCCAGACCATAGCAAATAAGGGAGAAAATTCGTTTCCGAAATTTCTCCTATATATACCAGGAATCGAACCCTGATCCTCTGCGATATAGTAAAATAACCGTCAAAAGCTAAGCCCGCTCACTACAGAGGCCGTCAAGAGACCGAACCACAGAGGCCTTCCAAGAGGCAGAACCACAAAGACCATCAAGAGACTGAACCAAAGAGACTGTCAATATGAGAGCATGCAGTCAATCTGCCTACCATCTCCAATAACAACACTATAATTAATCATTTTCTCCGAATGTCCTATGCAAATAAGGCGATACATGGTCACCTGACAACAGAATGAGGTCGTCCGAAGTTTAGAGCAGGTCTCCGAGCGCGGCGCAAAATATCAACCGAAGCCCCAGTAAACATTAGCCGAGATGAATTTATTGTGGCCACGCACTGCGCCCTCTATCGGGATTATTAAGTGCGCGCGTTACGATCGCGCCGCCTTTGAATATTAATTTCATTATATAAGTCGCTAACAAACTAATGCGGTTTAAACAAAACGTATATTTAAAACGCCAATAGTGTTACGACCCGAATGCCGACAAAAGACAAATTCACACCTGCGTCAGTAGAAACACATTTTATTACCTTTTTGGCATTTGGACTTCTTTTGTTTACTTTGTGTTTAAAATTTGTAATCAGAAAAACAACCCATTGTGTATTACAATCTTTATGGTAGTCATTAGCCAGGTGTGATTATAAGAATTCAGTCCACGCGGCCGAGAGACATATTGTATTTGTGCAGTATAAAGCAATGCCCCAATGGAGTGATCGTCACTGTAGCGATAGCCACAAGCGAAGCAAAACCTTAGTGATGGACTTGGCGCGTGTGATTGAATCATTGTATTACGTTTGGTCTGGTCGTGTACAGTTATATTTGTACCTGTGTTATACGTGTTTGTATGGTTCTAATAAATTCTATAACAATTCCAGGGGCATTTTAATTGGAGTCCTGCTACTCGTAAGAACATATTCATTTGGTTCGTGCAGAAACGGAGAAACAAAACAATTTCCTGAGGCCAGGCGGCCTGCAAGAGGCAACAAAAATCCCAAAGCCAGGTCGTACTGTATTTGCCCAACAGGATGGCTACCACCCCTGGTCTAGACTTTGCCCCCATAACAACCTTGAGTTTTGTTCCGGCATTAGCGACCAGGTTCCAGTCTTCCTTAAGAGAGCAGTAGCGCATTTCTAGCAACTTTGGTGTTGCAAATGTTCATAAGCGAAGGTTCATAACCGCTTTCCATCAAGTAGACCGTCTGCCTGCCTTAAAATATGAACTCAATTTCAAACTAAATACAACTATTAAACTAAACACTACCATTCATACAATTCAAACCTTGTTAACGTTTGTTACTTTCAATGATTTTCTTGAAACTGATCGGTTAACATATTTTTCAAGCAATTGTTTAACTAATTGTTCGAAAAGCTCGCATTCTCTATACACATCCAAATTATTTGTGTTATACCCCTATTTGGCTAGGTTTTTCCAGCCCCTCCTTCCACTGCTCCCCAAAGTTGCCAGACGGACCGAACTCAGTTAGAATGTTACGATTAAATAAAACTAGCCTCTAACTGAATGTAAAACTTTTGGATACTATGTTGGTATACAGATGTAAATTTCAAAGAAACTGGACGGTCACCTAATATAATAAACATTTACTAATTTATATATTGTATATTTTAATATACAATGCTTGTCACATATTGTAATCGATACGTGCCAAGCAGGACCTGCAACATAACTTAAAATTATTACGAACTAAATTTAGTAGCGTTAATATATAACTAAACACTAGCTGTCCCGGCAGACGTCGTCCTGCCCGGTAAAAAATAGGGGTTGGTCGTAGAGGGTTGAAAATTTAGGGTTGTATGTATTTTTTAATGCTGTATCATAAAAAAATAGAAATTAAAAATTTTGTCTAGAAAATAAATAAAAAAATTAGGGGTGGACTACCCCTCACATTTAGGGGGATGAAAAATAGATGTTGGCCGATTCTCATGGATACCGGATAAGCACAAAAAATTTCATCAAAATCGGTCAAGCCGTTTCGGAGGAGTATGGCAACGAAAACTGTGACACGAGAATTTATATATTAGATATAAGTGTAATAAACGTAGTATACCCTAGCAACAAGAAAAAGAAAAAATATATAAATAAAAATGACAGATGGACAGCAGATTATAAACTAAAGTATGGTAAAATAACACATACATTATTGCGTAAGACTAAGATAATGATTCCTGATTGAATTTTTAAAAATGGCAAAAGATTTTGCCTTTCTGACGTCAGTAGGCAGAGTTCCAAAGTAAGACAACTTGCATGGCAGAGTAGTTGGAATAAAATGTTCAAGTGTGTACAGGTGCCATTAAAAGGATTTTTTTATTTATTTATTTATTTAATTTGTTTGGGAAACATACAATAATTAATATTCTTAAATATAAAACACAAAATTAATACACATATCAATCAAGTTTCCACTATTAAATAATTTATATAATGAAACTAAAAAATAAAAATTGGCTGAAACAGTTAATCACAATAAAGAAACAAAAAAGAAATAGCAATTATTGCAGGAGTTCAGCTAACAAGCAGACGGTCCACTTGAAAGAAAGCGGTTACCATCGCCTATGGACATTTGCAACACCGAAGACGCTATAAATGCGCTGCTGCTCTCTAAAGGGAGACTAAACCTTGGTCACTAATGCCGGAACACAACTTAAGTTTGTTATGGCGACATACTTTATAGACTAGGGGTGGTTGCCATCCTGTCGGGCAAATGCCCTACCACCTGGCTGTGGGTTGTTTTTGTCGCCTCTTACGACAGGCTGCCCGGTCGTAGGAAATTGTATCTTTCTCCTTTCCTGCACGGATAATTAATTAATGACAGACAATTAATGTAAAGAAGACGAAAGTTATGTTGATTCAAAGAGATGAAAGGATTACAATGTGTTATGTACATATAGGAAATGAAAGACTAGAGCAAGTTAAAAAGTTTGTTTACCACAGACAGAGCATGAAAATGATACTGAAGCTGACTGAGCGCTGAACTCTTTTATGAACAGCCGGAAAGTGTCTGTAAAGGCACGTCTGGCTGTCCATCAAGGGGTATTAGTAACAACACCAATGTACAGTAGTGAAAGTTGGGTGTGGCAGAAGAAGATTGAAAGTAGGATAAATGCAGTTGAAATGAGAGCTTTGAGAAGTATATGTAGGGTACGGCCGGCGTATCTTGGCGAATGTGAACATAGGCTCTGCGAACTTTAGAGCATGTACACTCGTGTGATGAGTGGGCATACGACTCGTCAGTGAATACAATTGGTCGCCCTTCATCCCTGTATTTTTTCCTTGCTTTGTACTAGTTGGTCACTGTATTTTCTTCACGAGTTTACATGCGCTAAAGTTCGCAGAGCCTATGTTCACATTCGCCAAGATACGCCGGCCGTATTATAAGGTATTGTAAGTGATATGATAAAAAATAGTGTTATAAGGGAGCGTTGTGGATTGTGAGAAAATGTAGTGACAAGAGTTCAAAAAGGAATGTTAAGGTGGTTTGGGCGTGTAGAGAGAATGAATAAAAGCAGAATCACAAAACAAGTATGTGACAGCAATTTAACTGGTAGAGTCGCTGCCGGCAGACTGAGACTTACTTACCATGATCAAATTGAAGATATTATGAAGATAGCTCAGATTAAAAGGAATTTAAATAAGCGTGTAGATATACGAAAAGGTTAATGAAAGTTGAAGAAGGGAAAAGTGTTTGTCAGGATTGTAGCAGGTAGAGATTCATCATCTCTGCCACCCCTACACACCAATGGGAAACAGGTATGACAATATGTATGTATTTTAACAGTATCAACAATTAAATAATTATTCCTATTATATTAACTATGGGTAGAATTTTCATGCATTGCATTCGATTATACTCGTATGTAAACTCATACATATATGTATGATTGAATAGACAATAAAAAATCCATTTTATTCCCAACATATTATATTTTCCCCCTGGCAACATTCGCAAAAAGGGGCCCCTCCAAACCGATAATCACGGAAACGGTAATGAGAGCGGACATCTCAATTTTTTACGACCACCCCGAGAAACCGATATTGGAGCAGCCGGGCCCCCAATCACGGGGCAATACCAACCGATATCTATATATTCGATGAGGATATTAGACTTTGTTGCTTAGAAAATTTCATTCCGGTATTTTTTAATAATAAAATCCCCGCTTTTGAACGTTTCTTTTGTGCCCTTTGAGTCGGCAACTTTTTAATTAAGGTCTATTGAATTTATTCGAGGATATTGGTGGAGTTTATTGAATCGTAATATATGAAATTAAATGTAAAACTATGTTTATTAGTGAAGTGATAACTTCTTATGGAAGAGTGTGAGATAAAAGGGGTACGCACCTTGCACAAATTGTTCGTGTCCTTCGATAGCTTGATGAGCAGGCACCAGTATAACACTCTCTCACATCTTCTAGTTTAAAAATATTAATGTTTTACACACGTCGCGGCGCGGATGGATTGATTTTGAGTACTTATTTGAATATTTTGAGTTGATACTTTTTAGTAGGTGTACGTGCGTAGCGAGCGAGTTTTGCAACGTCTTCTTTTGGTGCGGTAGCGGGGTAGAGGGGGGAGATTTTTAATACGGAACGGGAAGGAGTGAATGAATGGAATGAACGGCCCGTACATCTCCCCCGGCCTAGAGGTTATCCTCTAGAAATAGAGTGAATATATTAAATAATAATAGCGTTATATAAATACATATTATAAGTATTTATACATTACATAGCGTGAGATAAAAGTATAGAGTAATAAATATATGAATAAGCGATATATGTGAGTGTTTTATTGCGATGGTAGAGGACAGACTTTGACCACAGGACGAATGTAACTACCACTATTAGTGCGAACTTTGACAGTGCGTGTAACATTATCTTTGCCGTGGTAGACTTCTTCGATTACTCCTAATGGCCAAAATATAGGATGCGTGTTATTATCTTTATCTATATTATCTTTGATAACCACTACCGAACCTAACTCCACGGGTTCGGTCAGCGTGTTCCACGTCTCGCGTTGAAATGAAGGACCAGTATCTAATTAGATACATGAAAAATAGTCAAAATTAACTAAATTAAGCAATGTTTAAAGACAGTGCAATGGGGTGTTTTAATGTTCAAAATTGAGGTTTGAGTTTTTAAGTCGACCTCCGACGCGAATAATATTATCGGAGTCGATAAATGGGTTGAGTTTGAGAAGCGCTTTAGAGATGCGTTTATCATTTTTAATAGCGTGTATATCTTGAGCAAAAAATGTATGTTGTATATGGCGTATAAGAAAGAGTTCAGCGTAATCTAAATCTAATGGCGTATGTTGAGCGTAATATTTTTGCGAAGCGTAAAACATAAACCGTTGCGCGTAATAGTATTCTATAAGATGAAATGCGTTCTATTAATTGATCGAGAATGTGAGTTTCCGATATATCTACGTTGGAAACTAATGTTATAGTTTTCATTTCTAGTAAATTTTCGTCATTAGACATGACTTGGAATGGCTTAATAGGCCACTGCGAAAGCGGGTGGGAAACCCAACTGGGTCCGTGATACCAAAGCGATAAGTTTATTAAGAGTTTGGGTGTCACAGGTCGTGATAGCACGTCCGCGGGGTTTTCATCACCGCCGACATGATACCAGTGATCAGAGGGGAGTTTAGAGTTCAATTCTGTTATCCTATTGGCTACAAAAGTGTGGAATTTAAAGGCGGGTGAATGAATCCACGACAAACTGACAGTGGAATCAGAAAAAGCGTGAATAGAACTAATAGGGTAACGTTGAGATATAATGTCGCGGACTGAAGTGGTAAGGTTGGCTAAAAGAAGCGCAGCGCACAATTCAAGACGAGCGAGCGAGATTTTCTTAAGCGGAGCGATTCGCGATTTTGAGGTGAGTAGTTTAACAACTCCAGGCGAACTTGAGTCTGGGCTAACGCGTATATATACAACTGCGCCATAACATTTTTCGCTAGCGTCAGCAAAGCCCACTAACGACACGTGACAACCTGCGATTATACCTATATGGCGCGGTATTTTTACTAGCGATAAATACGTAAGTTCGTTTTTGAACTGGGTCCACTTCCGTTCAATGGAATAAGGGACGGCCTCATCCCATGATAATTCACGTTGCCAACACTCCTGTACTAACAATTTCATAAAGGCGGTTACAGGGCCTAAAATGCACAAGGGGTCAAATAAACGAGCAGTAGCGGACAAGATTTTGCACTTTGTACATTGACCTTCATCAATAGTACAAGTTTTATAAAGAAAAATATCCTCTTTAGGCTGCCATTGCATGCCTATAATTTTAGTGCAAGCGTTAGAGTCAGAATCAAAATCTACAAGTTGGGTATTTCTATGTGAATTAGGGATTTTATTCATACGTTCCGAGCTATTTGAGATCCACTTCACTAATTTGAAACCACCGGCCAAGAACATATTAACCATTTGGTTATATGCCTGTTCAGCGTCGAACAGGCCGTCCATGGACGATACATAGTCGTCCATGTACATTCGAGTTGTGGCTTCACTAGCGGCGATTGGGTATTTGTCGCGTTCGTCAGCAGCAAGTTGCCGTACGACGCGCATAGCGAGATAAGGCGAGCTTGAAACACCGAAAGAAACCCTATTAAATTGATAGGTATCGATCGCGGACTCTGAATCAAATCTAAATAAAATGCGTTGAAAAGATTGATGAGAAGGATTTAATTTTACACAAAAATACATTTTTTCTATGTCCGCGGAAAGAGCAATTGAGAAAATTCGTAAATTAATTAAAAGATCAAAAATATTCGTTTGTAAATTTGGACCCGTAAAAAGTAAATCGTTTAGCGATTTTCCAGAAGTGGTTTTACAACTTGCGTCAAGAACAACTCGAGTTTTAGAGGTGGTTTTATCGAGGCGATATACAGCCCTATGCGGTATATAATAAGAGTTAGCGGTTAAATTAGGGTTTTCAACTTTTGACAAGTATCCTCGTTCAATATAATCTTGAATAGTTAAATTATAGTCAGTCCGTAAGTCAGAGTTAGAGTTAAATTTATTTTCTAAGTTAAATAAGCGGCGCTTAGCGGTTGAGTAAGAGTTACCTAGTTCTGAAAAGTCGGACTTAAACGGCAGACTGACAGTATAAGTCCCAGTATCATCGCGAGAGTATGTAGATTGAAACATGCTTTCACACTGTTCATCTTCTGGGCTTAAATGTTGTTTATGGGGTACACTTTCTAACTCCCAAAAACGTTGAGTGATAGTCTCTAAAGAGGGCGTCTGAGTATTACAATAAAATGTTTTATTGCTTGGTTGCGAACGCGGGACATCACACTGAGCTCGACCCATCGCGACGTAGCCTAGTGTAGTTTCAACACCTACGATGGAGGATTGCGGAGAAAATATTTTATTTTTACCTAATATAAATGGGAATACTTCATTGCCTAGCAAACAGTCAACGCATGCAGGCGTGTAAAAATCTTCATCTGCCATGGGCAAATCTTGTAAATGCGTTGCCTGAGATAAACAAATCGGTGCGTTCGGTAAATAGTCTGTGATAGTGTCAATAACGCGGGCTAACACTGTGTATTTAAATCGCGTATCGAAACGAGATTGAAAAGTTACATTGACAAAACCTTGCGAAACACTTTCCGAACGTCCTATTCCTTTAATTAATAAAGGAGAATAATTTATTTTTAAATTAAGTCGATTACAACAATCTTGCGTTATAAAGTTAGTCATAGATCCCGTGTCTAAAAATACACGCAACTTATGACGATTTCTATAAGTATCGTACGCATATACAGAAGCGGTAGGCAATAACACGGTAGAATAATTGTATTGCGGGTAGGTTGTAGCAGAGAGCGATAAGTTGTTTCTTTCATATTTCGTTTGTAAGTTATCTGCGCTAGCGACCTGTGAATGAGTAGATGAATGCGTGTTGCACTGAGTGAACGGAACCGGCGGCGTCGAATGAGAAGTATGATGCGTGTGTGCTGAGGGTGTAAGCGGCGCGGAAGATTCGGGCGGCGACGAAAGTGCGTGCGCCGCCGTACTCGGCGAGATCGGACGACATCTTGAATTTATTTGTTGCGATGTTACGGGATGGGCAGACATGTCCGCGGATGTTGTATTTTGTATGCCACAATTATAAGTATTAGAATTATTGTTATCAGTGTGCGAATAATCAATGTGTATAAATGTGTGATGTTTGCGTTGACAAATTGAGCAGCGATTTTGTGATTTGCATTGTTTAATGTTATGAAAACCTAAACAGTTTTGACAAAAGTTGTATTTAGTGACGAGTGTATTGCGAGTTTGTATGTTTTGAGATAAGAAATGAGTGCATTTGTATAGTGCATGAGCGGGAGACATTTTACATATTGGACAAAATTTGGGAATGTTTGAGTTAAATTGTGTTTGACTGTTTCGATTGAAGTGAGGTGGAGAATTAGCGTTTTGCGAAAGGTTTTTGTTAGCGGTATTAATGAAGTATGAATGTGTGTGATTAGGTTTGGACTGAGTAATGTTAGATTGATTTGGAATGTAACTAGGTTTGTTTTGCGTAAATGTTGTGCGTAAGGAGTGCATTCGACTTTGCTCTTTTATGAACTGTTTTAGAGAATTAAACGAAGGTATTTTTATATTCCTCTGAGACTGCTCAAATAATGTAATAGTATTTTTATCAAGTTTATTAAGCGCAATATGCGTGATAATGAAGTCTGAGAGATCTTCAATCTCCAGGCGTCGTAACGCTGCCTCAGCCGAACAAAATTGTTCTAGGAAGGTTTCTAAAGATTGCGATTTAAAGTTAAGCATTTGTTCAAAATACTGTGAGGCTTGTACTCGAACGTCATGATATTTATCAATTAGTGCATTCCAAATAATGTGGTAGTTTTCACCGGTTGGCGGAACACCTGAACAAACCGTCAGAGCATTTCGAGATAGTTTTCCTACTAAATATTGTGCTTTTTCAGCTGTAGTTAGCGTAGGGTTATCATGGATTAGCGATTTGAAGTTTTCGTAAAATACAGGCCATTTAGTGGGTGTGCCATCAAAGGAGGCTAATTCAAGTGGCGGTAATTTTTTAGTGATATTGTGTGCATCACGCGCTGAGTTCTCGCGACTTTTAGATATTGCCTTTTCGGTAGCAATGATCACACAATATAAATCATCGAATGCGTTAATTTCAGCGTATGAAGGTTTAGCGTCCTCATCTAACTTTAAATAATGTAAGTTTAGAGTATCGATGGTATCTAAAAAGTCTAGCCTAGACCTTTCTAAAGACTGGAAACGTGCTAAAAATAATGTTTCAAGCGCTGTGTCAGTTGTAACTTGTTGAGATAGATCATACAACTCTTGTATTCTTTGGAACAAAGCTTCTTTCTTTGATTCCAAAAGGGTAACCTTGCGTCGTAAGTCTTTCTCTGCCATTGTTATCGACAATAGAGTGAGTGTTTAGAGGAAGAGTGTTTGCGTGTGAAATATATAATAATAAATAAAGTGTAAATAAGAGTATGCGTATAATGAATTGAGATAAATTGAAATATGAGTATAAGAATTGAGTGTAGCGGTTAGCGTTATGAAGGTATGCGAGTGAATAAAATGGTGGCCGCGCCGTATGCAATAAAATGTAAAATATACTAAATATATAGTAAATCTGCGTGTGAAAAATAGATATATAAATAGAGGAGATTTGTAAGGCTCGAGGGCGATAGAGTTGGAGAAGGATGCGGATCGAGGGACCAGAGAAGATGTGAGATAAAAGGGGTACGCACCTTGCACAAATTGTTCGTGTCCTTCGATAGCTTGATGAGCAGGCACCAGTATAACACTCTCTCACATCTTCTAGTTTAAAAATATTAATGTTTTACACACGTCGCGGCGCGGATGGATTGATTTTGAGTACTTATTTGAATATTTTGAGTTGATACTTTTTAGTAGGTGTACGTGCGTAGCGAGCGAGTTTTGCAACGTCTTCTTTTGGTGCGGTAGCGGGGTAGAGGGGGGAGATTTTTAATACGGAACGGGAAGGAGTGAATGAATGGAATGAACGGCCCGTACAAAGAGCAAACCGTTTCTTTACGTAACGCGTTACGACACCAGTTTCTCTGGCTTCCTTTTCTCTCACGCATACGGCAGCGGTAGGCAAGCTCCTCCTATCTCACTCTAACCCACGCGCTATATACATAAAATATAAGTAACAAATAAAGCTTTTTTCAAGTTCAATATTAAATAGTTCAACTTAGATTAGTTTAAGTTGTCACTTCTGTTGGGCGTCCCGAGACTCACACGTTTCTTTATTTTTTATTGCAGGAGTTCAGCGGACAGGCAGACGGCTCACTTGATGGATAGCTGTTACCATCCCCTACGGATAAATGCAACACCAAAGGTGCTATAAATGCGCTGCTGCTCTCTTAAAGGAGACTAGAACCTGGTCACTAATACCGAAACACAACTCAAAGTTGTTATGGCGGCATATTGTGGACCAAGGGTGGTCGTCATCTAGTCGAGCAAATACCCTACCACCTGGCTGTGGGTTGTTTTTTCGCCTTTTACGTTAGGCCACGCGGCTGCAGAAAATTGTCTTCTTTCTCCGTTCCTACAAGGATTACTGTTCCGTTGAGAGGAATGTGAGTTCCATTGAAAATAACTTTAGTTATAGCGGACCCGCCAACTTCGCTTGTGATTGTTCATCACACATTAAATCAAAAATTTACAGCAGGCACTGTTCCGTATTAGCATAATCAATTTTTCCGCGTATTTTGTAAATTCCAAATTTTTGGTATATTTAATACAAATGCATCGCCACCCCGTGTGAACTATCGACGCCGATGCTGCCCTCACGCGGACAGCCAGTGCTACTTTCTACACCGCACGCGCCGCATCGACCTTCCTGTCTTTTCGTTAATTTTCAAGTACTTAGTTTTCAAATATATACAATTGGCCAATCACGAAATCGTGCTAGTGAATGTGAGGAGTTACAATCCATAATCGAAGGGTTCAAGGTAAGTGGTTGTGCATTTGGCGTTTTCCAAATTCCGCATTCTAAACCGTACAGGCACATTAAACAATTCTTAATGTAACGCTATGTTATTGCCAAACGTTTTCTATGCTATTCGCTTAGAGCTACTTGTCTACAAGGCCTGTCTGGCAATCTATACTAATAATATTACCTATAAAGTTTGTGGGCTTGGATGTTAGGGGTAATCTCCGGTACTACTGATCCGATGATACGACTTTAAAAGTTCTTTCACTAGAAGAAAGCTACATTATTTCAGAGTTATAAACGATGTATTGTATTATTGATTATCATAATTAAATCAAAAAAGTAAAATATTTTACGGGGACGCCTGTCAAATATGTTATAGCAATAGCATTCCATGCAAGAATTGCTCATATCTATGTACGAGGCACTGCGAGCAGTTTTTTATTTATGAATTAAGTTGAGCTTATGGCAGGTGTATTTTAATGATGCCCAACGAAATAGGCACGGGTAAGCTAGTCTTTATTGGAATTAAACAAAGAGTCTTTCATTGAAACGAAGTTCCAAAGCGACCTAGACAAGACCTCAGGCGAAAAACTTTGCACCCTTTGTAACAAAAGTTTTACGCTTCGTAAGACTTTTATTTTGTGTAAAATGTGATAAAGCTTTTAGTTTAGTATTCATTATTATTATTTAAAAATTTTGGACTTTATTCAGCTTAATCGTAAAGTAATAGCAAAACGATTTCTTGTTGTTTTATTTATAAGGGCTTCAGTTGTTTTAGAGTAAAAACTTGTCGTCCGTTTCACGCAGATATGGCGATGGGTATAATGCATTACTTGAGATGCGATATTGTAAATAACATTAAATATTACTCATGTAATAAAGTAAATCAAAATCAATTTATTGTCAAAAAATTACACAGAAGAAAATAATACTTACATAGATTACGGACTAGGACTAGCCTGTATCGCGGGACACCAAGTACGTCTGTGATAATTATTATTATATTTAAAAATAGATGTTAACTTTTTTGTTTATGTGTGCATGTGCGTGTGTGTGTGTGTGTGTATGTGCAAATGATGGATAACAATATCCTGCTCTATTGGTAATCAAGCTGCATAAGCCACCTTTAGCATTAATTCTATATTAATGTAGCTATGTATTAACAATTTTATTATTTGACGCTTTTATCAAGACGCATTCAGCCATAACCTAAATAAATCGTTTACACTAGCGCAAATAAAGCCCTAGCAATAGGTTTTTTCAGTGGGTGAGTTCAGCAGGAGGGCAGATGACCCACCTCATGGAAAATGGTGACCGTCACTTATGGATATAAGTAACACGAAAGGTGCTGTCAATGTTATTAAAAACCGTTAAAATGTAGTTTTATTATGAATACAAGTCGCGAGAACTTAAAAAAATATTACTTAAATTTTTAATTAAATGTGATTTACAGTTTAGGTACCGAAAGCGTAATACTTGTATCAAGCCGTAAAAGTTACGAGGACTCGCGTCTGCTCGTAAACTTTTTTCAATTTCACACTCATTTAGTTTCCACTACTTCACTACTCTTGATCCTTGCGTAACAAACATAAAACTTTAATTACCTTTCAAACTTTTTGCATTTATTCATTTATACTAGTGACTTGTCAATATTTTAGTTTTAGAATTTCTTAAAATCTAAGTCGGTGGCTAGCTTGTTATAAACGCTATTATAGGCTGCGTACCAAGTGACGCCGTAAGAGACTGTCTCTCAGATGCCTGAAGCGGCGTACAAACACCGAAACACGTTTAACGCATATCAGTGACGTCACAGTTCTGACAACGCATTCGCACAGGTTCGTATCAGTGCTACGGTCATGCGGCAGTGCTTCAATTTACACATGTCAGCACTCAGTTCTACACGGATTTTAAGGCAAAACATGTGCGACGTGTTGAGTTGTGATTCAGTAATATAGCCATTGTTGTAGACGAAGAAGAAGAGCAGCATCAAGGAAAAAAAGGAAATTAATTATTTATTTTGTGCCTGTACTTTGCATGCGACAAATCATACAAAACAATAATATCACAAAGCAATTCGTTCAATCGCCCATCCTCCATTTTGTTTTTGTTGCTGAGGTGTCCATGAGCCGGTATTAATATCGGCTACGTTCCAGTAGAGACACAACGACCACGCACACGACCGCGATATTTCCCGTTCCACTTGCTTACCGGCGTCACAATCGTAAACTCAAGTGGAACGATTATTCGACCCACCTCTTGACATGTTTCGTTGTGAGCGCTGCGTGAGCGAAAATCATGACGTCATCAGTGACGTTTTCGCCACGACCATAACGATCACGGTCGCCTATTGGAACGGCAGACGGAGCATTTTGTGCATTGTGAGATACTAAAAGAAGCCTCTCATCGAAGACACCGACTCGAACGTGATTGACGGCGCCAACACTGACACTGAGAGCATTTTGTCGTCACTGACACTGACAGGTGTGGACGCGTTCATAGAGAACATATGAAAGAATAATAATAATTGAATAATAAAACACGGTGACAGGACTGTGCTGGAACTGTGGCTTCACTGATATGTGTAAACCAGCCTTTATAGCCGTTATACACAGCGTCCACTATCATTCTAGTGAAAGACGTCTCGTTTTTGATTTCGATTAATAATTAAACAAACCTGTTGAGTACGGTATATATATTGGCACCTTTATTTTAAGTAATGAGAGGTGTGTAGGGCGGGGTGGAGGAGGAAGTTCGGGAGGCATACTTACTTTTTATGCAACCCTTATGTCAAGAAAATATATAGTTTATTTATTGGGATATTAATGTTTTTGAGCAGCGGTCACTGAGTGTCATAAACAATTTGTAAACATCATTTAAATAGTTATCAATGAACAAATGGTAAACAGTCTGTTCTGGCACTCGCCGGCCGCTGCTGCGGCACGCTCGGTTTGCTTGTCGCGACTTGTGCCAAAACAGACTGGTCACCATTTAACAACTATTTAAATGATGCTAACAAATCGGTTGTGGCACTCGCTGATCTGAGGTAACATTAAAAAAACTTTAGTATCTTAAGAACTTTACATTTTCTTGATATAGGGAATGCAGAAGAAGGTATGCCTCGTTACCCTCTCCTTCCATAACTCTCCACCCCTTCCATTACTTAAGAGAACAGTGCCATATATCTATACCCCTCTCAATCTGTTCAATCATAGAGAGGTTCACGAAAAATCAACGCGCATTTAGAAATTTCTAGAGTAACCATCAGAATATGTGATACACCAAGGACTTACGCTAGAAGGTCATGAAATATATTAATTATTGATTATATTTATATATAGTTTAAAAGTGAAAATGTTTTTCCAATTTATATTACTAGTGTTATGTCAGCTAGTTAGTAGTGATAAAAGTGCAATAGAAATAGGGAAAGAGATAGACTATTCAGATCTTGCAGGAGAGGCTGAAATGCACAAGGGAGATTTACTGAACTTCTTAAATCAGACTAAAATTAATAATAAATACAGGGAGCTTTACAATTGTTTGCTGGCAAAACTATTGGGTAAGTAAAAATATTTGTGTTGCCTCAAAAAGCCAAAAAGACAAATACGACCTGATGGAATGAGGACCGTCAAATGGAGGTTTCTCTCCGTGCAGGAACGGAGAAAGAATACAATTTCCTGCGGCCGGCGGCCTGTCTTAAAAAGCGATAAAAACACCCCACAGCCATGTGGTATGGTATTTGTCCGCCAGAATAGCTACCACCTATGGTCTAAACTATGCCGCCATTAAAAGCTTGAGTTGTGTTCAGGAATTGGTGGTCGTTGACCAGGGATATAAACTACCACCATACTAAATTTCATTTAAATCGGTCCAGTCGTTTCGGAGATCAGCCGATACAAACAGACAAACCGACAAACAGTGAAACAAAAAAATATAATGAACTCTAATTTAGTTCTGTTGCACTTCTTACATCCCCCTGACTCGATTTTAGCATATTTTTGCATTGTACAGAAATTCAACCTCTACAGTTTTATTATGGATTCCTATAGAATTTATTAGAACTATACAAACACGTATATTACAGGTACAAATATAACCGAACACGACAAGTCCAAACGTAATGCAAAAGGTCGTAATTCAATAAAACGCGCAAAGTCCGTCACTATATAGCTTATCCAATGTACACGTCTTGCTCGTATCGAAATCCTCGCTTGACTGCCTCACCCCTCTGTTCGGGCATTGTTTTATACTAAACTATACCATACAACAAACGACCGCGTGGACTAAATTTCTAAGAAAACGTAATCTGCACACCTGCGGTCATAAACGAGTACAATAAGAATAGGATGTTTTTCTTATTTACAAATTTTAAACACAAAGTAAAAAAGAAATCCAAATGCGGGAAGGTAATAAACTGCAGGTGTGCATTCACTTTATCGGCGTGTAAAATTATCATAGTAATGCGATTATGAACAACTTATTTTAAGACACCCATAAAAAATAAACGGGATAGTTAAACGGGATAAAGTTAAGTTTTTACTTTCAGGTACAACGACACCACAAAATAGGAGAGGTAAGTGTTTCTAATGGTTTACATTGCAATAATATAAGCGTCTAAATACTTCATCGAAATGAAAAATGGCAAGAGCTGATAGTTTCCTTTTAATCGACGTAAACAATATATATGCCGCTCTAACAACCTTGAGATGTGCTCCGGAATCAGTGGCCAGGTTCCAGTCTCCTTTAAGGGAGCAGCAGCGCATTTCCATCACCTTTGTTGTTGCAAATGTCCATAGGCGATGTTAACCGCTTTCCATCACGTGGGCCGTCTGCTTATCTGCTCTGGGATACTCTAGACTAGGGTTAGTTGCCATCCAGTCATGCAAAGCCCTACCACCTGGCTGTGGGTAGTTTTGTCGCCTCATACGACAGGCCGTCCCAAAATAAAATGGCATTATTTTTCCGTTCCCCTGTTCTTTTATTTAAAATTTTGCTTCATCACCAGGTTCTACCAGGCGTATTGTCGCAGGGCGTAATACATCCATTGCAGCAGTGCCTTGGCAGGTGTCTTTAAGGGAGAAAACTTATCCTATATGTGGTGGATCTATCGTTACCGATATTTGGGTGCTCACAGCTGCACATTGTCTCTTAAGGTATTTACATGATTAATGAAATAGCTGTCCCTAAGACTTCATTTATACAGGATGGACATTCAACTTGTCGATATATTTTGCGCTGTGAGTTTATATGGGTGTATTGCCTGAAATAAAGACATTATACATATGGATGTCTTTAACGACAACGGGCCATAAAAATGGCCCGGACATTTGGAAGGCTTGGGCGGGACCATGTAAAGGCCAACACGTAGAGGCCCTTTGACAAACTTAAAGTAAATGTGGCGTGACACTGACCGGCGATTATCCCTGTCTTTACCATATAATAATGCACCCAAAGACAAGCCCCGGCCAGTGTAGGACTGTAGTGAGAAATGAGGGCAAAAAGTACCGGGCTATTGAGGTGAACTGCTAATGGTACTAGGGGTCTGGGAATATGGGGACTAATCTTTTTTAGGCATAATTAAAAAAATATTAGCATTCGTCGTGGTAGCGTAATGGTTAGCGCACGCGCCCCTAAGTCGAAGGGCGCGGGTTCGATCCTGACCGAAACGCATGCACCTCTTAGTCAGTTTTCTGATCTTATGTGCATATTGTTACAATTACCACGTGCTAATAACGGTGAAGGAAAACATCGTGATGCAACCTGCACATCGAGATAACCGATGTGTCAAACCTGCCAAGCCGCCTTGGACAAGCGTGGCGGGGTATACTGTCCGTTCCCCCTGTAATGGGAGGCCCGAGCCCAGCAGTGGGACATTTATTGGGCGGATATTGATATTGATTGATAGCATTCGTCGCTTCTTCACTATATAAATAAGGGCGTTATTTATAATCGTTTCTTAAATTTAAAGAACCTGTTTAGCAACTGATTAATGAAATCTTACCCATAAACTCCTCTTTAGCCGAATTTTTTGGGTACAACCTACGTTAATCATTCAAATTTCGTTTATCAGTGCTCCTCGTAGGTACACAACAGATAATACACGTTTATAAGTGAAAAAAAGGGATATTAATTGATTAGGGACTGATTCTGATTCTCTTACTTAAGACATACCTTATCTTAACGAGATTATTATAAGGCTGTAAGTGTACGAAATTTCATATGGAGGAATATGTGTCCGCGTAATTTTCATAAAAAGGGGTAAAAAGTTTTTGCTTCACGTATCAATATGTAGATTATATTATATATATTATAGTAAGGGTGTTATTGTAAAGCTTTATCAAAATCGGTTTAGTCGTTTTATATGGAGCAACAAACAACTACTTATCGTCACAAAATTTTTTGTCTATAATAGAATATAGCTCAAAAATGTTTTTGTTATTGCTTTCTGTTTTGATAGCCTTTTTGTGCATATTTAATTTATAATAACAATAACTACAATGCTCCAGGGGTGGAAGTGATAAATGGCCTAACGTCGGAAGTAGCTTCGGTGAACCTGCAGCCCACCTCTCTACACCCCTTAGCCACTCACACCCATGTTGCCCCTGCCTTTTATGGCATTTTCAGGGGCCCATGCAGGGAGTGGCGAGTCACCGTCTGCCCATTTTTCCATGTTCCCCGAACATTGCGACGGGCAGACGCCATAGTCCCCATATTCCCAGATCGCCAGTACCACTAAGAGTTCACCCCAATAGCCCGGTACTTTTTGTCCTCATTTCCCACAATAGTTCTGCACTGGCCGGGGCTTGTCCTTGGGTACATTATTATATGGTGTAGACAGGGATAATCGCCGGTCAGTGTCACGCCACATATTTACATTACATTTGTCAAGGGGCCTCTACGTGTTGGCCTCCCCATGGCCCCACGCAAGCCCTCCAAAAGTCCGGGCCATTTTTATGGCTCGTGGTCTTGAAAGACATACATACTACAATATGATAACAGAATCTACCAAACAATAACTTCGTCATAGGGAACAGAATATAACTCATAAAAATACTCTAGAAAAACATTGTCATTCAGCATCGAATACTGAAAATATTGAACATAAAGTAACGTATACTCCGTACTAGCAATGTATACATTCAGAACAGTGAAATATTTTGTCGTAAAATTTAAAGGTATGATAGACGCGTTCGTTTTTTTTTCTTTTAAAATTTATCCGTGCAGGAGCGGAGAAAGAATACAATTTCCTGCGGCTGGGCGGCCTGTCGTAAAAAGCGACAAAACAACCCACAGCTAGGTGGTAGGGCATTTGCCCGACTGGATGGCTACCACCCCTGGGCTAGAGTATGCCGCCATAACAATATTGAGTTCTGTTCCGACATTCGTGATTAGGTTCCAGTCTCCCTTAAGAGAGCCGCGGCGCATTTGTAGGACCTTTGGTGTAACAAATGTCCATAGGCGATAGTAACCGCTTTCCATCAAGTGAGCCGTCCGCCTGTCTGCTGAACTCCAATAAAAAAATATATATATTATAAACCCATTCTGATATCATATTGTCTTCTAATGGACTAAAAACATATCAGTAACTTATTAGAATTATTAATTACTACACACACACAAATAAATTCACTTGTAGCTGCAAGGCGACCTATTATAACACTGTTTTCCCCTAGAAGACAATTTACATACATTACAAGCAGGATTAGACAACTTAAGCCCCCACCTAAAGTTAGATATAACAGTAGAAAATGTTTTATCTTAATCATCCAAAGACACAATTTAAAAAAATTATATCAAAAAAAATATCTTATAAGAAAAAATAAGGTATACAAAGAATGGGGAAGGATTATCCAGTCAATAGAATCTATCTGGGCTGTCCGATGGAACGACGAGCCCCAGATATCTCTAGAATTTTAGAATGATAATACCTAGAGAGATAGTTTCCTAAAAAAATACATTCAAAGTTGAACTATAAAACCAACCGATATGTGCATGAGCTCCATGTAATTATTTTCATTGACATGCAGAACACAAAAATAATATTGCAAATATTTTGGTTTTTTTTTAATAGAGAATTGGAACTATTGGAAGACTGTCTTGGGGACTGACGCGTTGACAAGCGAACTGAGACTTTTACAGCCTACTTGAAAGTGCTGGAGCGCCGTAGTGAAGGTTGATCTGCGCAAGCTTCAAGCCTATGACTGGCAGAAGACAGCGCTGAACAGAAAGGAGTTGATTGTTCTCATTTCGGAGGCCAGGACTCATTTTGAGTCATGGAGCCGCAGCACTTAGTTTTTTAATTTTCTGTAGCAGGCAAATAAGCAGACAGCCCACTTGATGGAAGATGGTTACCGTCGCCTATGGTCGTTTGGACACTAGAAGCTTTGCCAACCCGTCGCCGAACTCTAAGAAATTTAAGTTAATTTATAAGACTTGCTCAGTGTTATTTAAGTGTGAACAAACTATTGGTAGCAGAGGGTCACTGTATATATACGGGAGTATCAATGGATCTTACTTTCTCTGTACGTAGTGATGCAGCCCTGCTTCCCTGGGTTGTTCCAATCTCCCACACTAAGACGTCACGGTGCAGGAACTCTGTTCTAAATCCCGTGGCGTTCTTATAAAATGTTTTCTCAGATTGGGATGCAGGTAGGTTTAGTGAGTACTTAGTCAGCTCTCTTCAATGGGTGAGGTACCAATACCATATAAGAGTCCAACGCGCACCCGTGTTGGACTCTTGTATGCACTGTTGTGGCACTAGGCGCTACAATTGGCCTCCTCCAGCCCGTGTGTATCGCAAGAAAAGACAATCCCCTGCCTTATCGAAAAAAGTGTGGAAAAAACTAGTACAAGACAGCTTTTAAAAAATATCTACCATCTTGCATTCTCTTCATATCCTTATTTTAGTTGAACGCTAAGTAAAATTTATATGTACCCTTGAAATACTTTATAAAACGAACGTTAAATGTACCACCTCCACCAAAACCATCGTGTTGTATCGAAGGTGTGTTTTGTTCGCCCGAGGCGATTGCTGCTTTGCATCGGAAAAAATACAACCTCTCTAGAGGATAAATTGAAATTGTCGAAAGGAACGCAATTCACGCGGGGTGCCCGTAAAAGTGTACCTATGCGGGGAGAATTTATTTCGATACGACGCGGCAACTTCTGAGTGTTTTGCCACGAGGAAAAGGCACTATTGTTGAAGTGTTTTCTTCTAAAGAAACACTTTTTGAATTACTTCTTTATTTAGGTACCTTAAGTTCGTAAATATTTAAATGTCCTTTCGCATTGGATATTTTAAAACCGAATCTTTTTTACTTCGTTACCCGTACTCAATTAATTATACAGAGTTCAAGTTTTACCTATAATACTATGGCTCTTTATAAATTGAGTATTTATAAAGCGAATACTATTTAATACAAATAAATAATATAATAATAATAATCCCGTAGCGAGGCATTGTGGCGAAACCTTAGATGAGTAGTGACACCTCAGACCTGACTCCGTACTTGCCTTAGGCAGCCGGTGCGGGGTGGAGATCGCTAGAGCTAAGACTCAAGCTCCAGGGGTGGAAGTGATAAATGGTATAACGTCGAAAGTAGCTTCGGTGAACGGTCGAATCATTTTTTTTATTGCTTTAAACAGGCAAACAGGCGGACGGCCCACTTGATGGAAGGTGGTTACCGCCGCCTATGGACGTTTGCAACACCAGGGGCGTTGCCAAAGCGTTGCCGACCTCTAAGAAATTTTATAATGCCTTTCTTGAACGACCCCATGTCGTAGCGCAGAGGGAAATCCTCGGCGGGAAGTTCTCTCCAGATCATTGTTGTACGCGATATAAACGTTCTAGAGAACCGATGCGTAGTTGAGCGTGGGAGCTCCAAGAAGTGGGGGTGAACATCCCGTCGATGGCGAACGGAGTGATTGCAAAAGTGATATGTTAGCACCAGATCAAACAAGTCCTTGGAAAGTCTCTCCGTCATTTAGGAGGAGGAGAAATGTACAAACATATTTACGAATTCGTTTTAGTATTAGTTATTTACTGATAACACTGTGTCTTTCAAGATCCAAAGCCAGCGAGCTGAGCGTCCGTGTCGGCTCCTCATGGAAGACCCATGGTGGCGAGATGTACGATGTGAAGGAAAGCTTCGTCCATCCTCGCTACATCAGTAAGACCAAGATCAACGATGTTGGCTTAGTACGCCTGTACACGGCGCTGCGATTTTCTGCCAGAGTACTTCCTATCAATCTGGTTGCTATGGAGTCCAGGTTACCCGCAGGGGTACCCGCTATCGTATCTGGATGGGGAAAATTGAGGGTATGTTTGTATATAACAATTTATTGCTCA
This sequence comes from Dendrolimus punctatus, assembly GCA_012273795.1. Lineage (NCBI taxonomy): Eukaryota > Metazoa > Arthropoda > Insecta > Lepidoptera > Lasiocampidae > Dendrolimus > Dendrolimus punctatus. Next base: position 1,280,545 of record CM022529.1, on the reverse strand, counting down.
CCAAAATAAACAATTACAAAAACGTTTACTTACAATATGCTTTCTTGGCAAAATAATAGGAATAACCAGTAAATCCCTAATAACGAGTAATTTTATTTTATAACCAAACATACATATTACCTCTCCTGTTGCCAATGAGGGTAGGCAAAGGCGATAGATCTCCACTTGCAACGATCCTGAGAAACAACTTTTGCTTCAACTACTTTCATTATCCTACTCAAACATACAAATTTATTTGAGATTTTTTTACTTGATATCTCTTAAACACTTCTATTATTTGATCATGGTGTGTACGTCGCGATCTACCAGAATTTCATGTAAATCACTAGAGGTCCCCGCGGCTGTGCCGCGTGAAAACCCCTAGGTAGTAAGTAGCTCTGTGTCACGTATATACAAATTAATTTAATTAGGTGTTTTACCTAAAACTACAGTTTCTTGTTACTAAGTCTGCTTCAATAACAAAGAAACTAACTCCATACAGAAAGAAACATAGAGGCAGGTCACAGCCAACTCACTAATTATTTCAACTTATAGAGGGTTCAAATTTCGAGCAGGTTTCAGGGTTAAAGAGAAGTAACATAAAAAAAATCGATTTTGAGAGGTTTCCAACTTATCGAGGTACTGTATTGATTTAACCTCCTGACAAATGATACTGGCAAAAAAATAAAAGTTATAAATTGGGCTGTTTCAGGAAGGTGGCCCAAGTGCGACGTACCTTCAATCGTCAACTATAAAGACGATTGCCATGAAGCTGTGCAGATGGTCTGGACTCGACAGAAAGGCGATAGACCCCGCTTCGATGTTTTGCGCCGGGTCATTCAGCCATTTGTCTCCTGATGCATGCCAAGTAATGATTTCAATACTTTTGAAGTGGGTGCCCCGTATATAGGGTGGAACTGGGTGAAGAAGCGAGATTGAATAGAAAACTCCTCCGTTTCAAAGGAAGTTTTCCAGCGAGGTAACTGTCGTTCCTCGCAGGCCTGGGCCCTTCTGTTATAGTTGAAATTTTGTATATATTCGTTGTACGTTTCGGGAAAAATTTACAACCTCAATTATTGCACAGCGCCATCTATTGGTTTGTAAGTGTTCCACTCCACTTTCTTCTAGAAGTTAGGAATACAGATAAATGATTCATTTTGAGCATAACCGACTCGCAGAAGACTTTATTCCTGTTTCTTAATGATTTTTTTTAACTTTCGTTTATGTATATACTAGGAGGTGCCCCCGACTTTGTCTACGCTTCATTTGAAATTCCCGCAGAATTCCCGGGACATAAAGTACCGCAGCATTTAAAAAATAATGTAAGGTATCGTTTTAGTGAAAACTGTGTCGGAATGAGCTCATTTTTACGCACCCAAACAACTACAAACCGGTCCCGGGAAAATTTCCTAGCGATTTTCGGGATAAAAAAAATCACAGAATATAATTCCAATCGACTGATTCGATCGAATCAGTAAAAAATCACATTGAAATTAGATTTTTTAATCTAGCCATTTTTAAATATTCGAAGACAAATTTCCCGGAATAAAAATGGCGCAGAGTTTAATTCTAAGTATTAGGTGTCAATCCGCGAATACCGCATCATAATTAGCCCTGTAGTTTTTAAGTAAATCACGAACAAACACACAAGATTTTTTTTTAAATGCATCGTGTTCTCCATCAATTATCCTAGTCTATTTCTGTTGTTTTTTTAATAGCTTCAATGTACAGACATGGCATATTATTAATTTTATAATATTAAAGATATATATGTACGTTGTTTTGTACGTACAGGCGGAGAGACGGATTTCGACAAATGACAGTTTAATAAGGATTCCGTATTTGCCAAAGTAGCTAATGATCCCTGAAACAATCAAGACTATGATGTATAGTTACTGAAGTCCACTTTTAAGCCTAAGTTAAATGAGATTGGTGGTTTGTTGTTGTTTTCCCACTTCTGCTCGAGCTAATTTATTTTAATGCAGAAGTACAGCACCCAGCAGCTGTTGGTTGATAGGTCACCTTATGAAAAGTGGTTACCGTTGCCTATGAAAAATTGCGACACTAATGGAGCTACTAATGTGCTCCAGGCCTCGAACGAAGGACTGAAACTAAGCCACTGATCCCAGAACTCAACTCAAGTTATTATGGTGACATACTCTAGACCAGAGATAGGGGCCACCAAGAAGGTCTGTTTTTTTATTGCAGGAGTTCAGCAGACAGTCAGATGACCCACTTGATGGAAAACGGATACTATGGACATACCTACATACCTATGGACATTTGCAACACCAAAGGCGTTACAAATGCGCTGCTGCTCTCTAAAAGGAGACTGGAACCTGGCCACTAATGCCGGAACTCAACCCAAGGTTGTTATGGCGACATACTCTAGACCAGGGGTGGTAGCCACCCAGTCGGGCAAATGCCCTACCACCTGGCTGTGGGTTGTTTTTCGCCTGTTATGACAGGCCGCCCCAACGCAGGAAATTGTATTCTTTCTCCGTTCCTGCACGGATAAAAACTACTGCATGCAGTAATTCATATTCTTTCTACCTGGATCATATTTATATCTCTTTCATTTTCTCAGGGCGATAGTGGAGGGCCTATAGTCTACGACGGCGTCCTGGTCGGAGTGGTGTCTTGGGGTCTTGGCTGCGCCAGAGGGAACTTTCCAGGAGTGTACACCAGGCTCTCGTACTCAGTTATTTGGGAGTGGATTCATAAACACATTATAGTGCAAAATGATAATAATATCATCTTATAGTATCTTCTAATATGTGCTCTTTTAAATGAAGGAAGTAGAAACATCATGTTTCACGACCTCCAAGATCTAGTGGCATGGGCTTACATTGCCACGGACACCGTGCCGCTATTTTCGTCAGTCTGGCAGTTGTTCTAATTGTTATTGTAGTAAACTATAAGTGCTATATAAATAAGTGTAAACTTTATACATATACCATTATAATACAATTAAAAATAAGACTCAGATATATTGTAATAGAAAAATAGTAATATCGACATTTCTTCGTTTTACCGCCAGCTAAAAGTAATTCATTGAATAAAAATAACTTGTTTTTTAAATACAAGCTTTTGAGATCCTGGATATCATGTAGCAGCAGAGTGCTAGCCAAGACAAGTAAAATGAGCCACAACACGACGGTCTATCTTGTTTAGTACAGGAGTTCCTATGGCACCTTCCGACTCCATCATCAGATCAGCTCTATGGTACCATATTATTGCATTGTCACGCGATGAAGGCATGCAAAATTTCAGCTCAGTCGAAGACCGGGAAGTTGGTCTAATTTAAAATGCAAGATTCCACCCGAACTACATACATACATAGGTACATCCATTGCAAGTTAAATAAAAGCTTGTAATAAAACAACATGAACAAAAAATAACAGTGGCTTAAGTAATACAGTTGAATTGTTTCACTTTTACATTCAATCAGCTTATAATTTATTGAAAAAATAACTGTTACCTGAGGAATGAAAATCACTAAAAGGTAAATTAAAGACAAATTCCAGTGTTTTTAAATTTTATTTTCAGCAAATAAATAAAATACTTTTAATTAAATTATGCTAAAATTAAATTTCTTTATCAATGGTATCCTTACGAAAAATTCAATTCGAAAATACAAACAACCGTTCAGATCACGAATTAAAATAAAATAGCAACATCAAATTTGATTTTTACGTAGGTAGGTACCTTTCAAACACGCAACAAGATGACAAAAATAAAGAAATCTAAGGCCCGGTACACACGACATTGTACTGCACGTTTTTTTGCAGTATACGTCTTAACGAATAAATAGTGGCGCATACAATGTACATAGAACCATTCACACGTCGGTTGTACTGCAAAAAAACGTATACTATATATACCCAACGGATTTGTCAAGCAAATCGAATGAACTTTAACGTATTCGGCTTGCAGTGGCGTATAGTATAGTTCTGTCTCGTTCACACGGCACGATGTCTATACGTTTGTAATCGAATAGCATTTATTTATTTAGCAATTCTTATCATCGTTTCTAAGTTTATCGTATAACTTATCAAATAGTTTAGTATGCCCTGATTCTTCATTTATAGTATGTACCCAAAACCTTCTGCTCTGTCGGCGGCGAAAGCGTTGGCGCCTTCGATTATACCAATATAAAAGGATAACCAAGCGTGGATCAATCACTGACGTCTACTCACTGTGACAACTGTGTGAAGACTGCAGCTATTCGTTTTTTACAAAAATGAAAATGGTTCTGTATGTAATGAGAACGTTGTTCGTATGGATACTCAACGAGATAAGGGGAATATTAATATGGCAAATTGTGGTGAACAGTTATACAGGTGTGTTGATGTTTCAGAGAACAAGCAGTATAAGAAGGCTGAGATGCAAGCAAGTTTGCGGGTGAAAGAGTCCGCAGTGAAGTTTAGCAGACGGTTTCGCATGAAGAGAGAAGAGAAAGGATTTGAAAGGTATAGTCCAATTTTTATGGGTTATCGCGAAAGGAAGAAAGAGAAGGTTGTGAGATGGTGTGGGAGATGTAAGAGGCAGATGAAGGATTTGGTTGGAAACGAGTGTAAGACGTGTTTGACAAAGTATAATGTTTATAAAGGTAATGGAGTGAAAGAAAATTGTCAATATGGTAAGGAAACAATGTATAGAACGTTTGAAGAAGGTTATTGGGGGTCATTTCATTCGCCTAGGAGAAGATCTACAATTTCATCAAAATCGGTTAATTTTTATAAGAGTCCCTGTTGAGTAATATTTTATTTGAGAGTTGTAATTAATTTAATTCTTATGTGCTCTTTGTTATTCATATTAGTGGATAGGTCTGTCCATTAATTAAATATTAGATAGAAAGTTAGGGACTTATGTTTGTTAGTAACATTGTTGTATATAGATGTACTTAAGAACACCCGGGTGATTGTACGTTAAAAAACGTGCAGTACAATGCCGTGTGAACCGGGCCTTAGGTTTATTATTCACTAACGGATGAACCGCGAGCGGCAGCAGTCGGAGCGGCTAGTTTCCTACTGTGCATTATGTTTTTAAAAGAAATTAAAGAAATAACGCGCGCAGTTCTTTTGCAGTCGCTGCCATCACGTAGTATAAATATGGTATTTACTTTATAAAACAAAAAGGACTTGCACGCAACTAGCCGCCCGCGGCTTGTCATTAAAGCAGACATTACACTACGCTGATTTTAGGGATTTTTTCTTTAAATCAGGGTGGTGTGATAAGAAAATCAGTTGGAATATTTTTCTAGACTACGTAAATCTCTTTACTGGGTCCCGAAATTGGTAGTGTTTTGTGGAAAATAAGTGTAAGTTTAAACTACGAAAACCATACATTGGAATAGCACCTAATATAAATAATTAAAATAGCACCGAATAATAGCTTAAGGTTAGACGTTACTCCTGATCTTCATACAAAAAGATTTTAACTGAAGACAATGAAGACTACATTCCAGAAGAGACTCACAACGACCGCGTTCACGACAGCAATGTTTCCGTTCCATTTGCTTACGGATGTTACAATCATAAATTCTTGTGGAACGGGTTATAGGGCGTTGGTGTCATAAATGACGAAATACATTAATATCATTGGTTCCTTCGAAAATCGCGCCTTTTTCAATGTCGAGATAGAAGGAATTAATGCTCTGTGGTCAACTTCGACCCACCTCTTGACATGGGTCTTTGTGAGTGCTGTGTGATCGAAAATGATGACGTCATTAGTGACATTTTCGCCATGACCATGACGACCGTGGTCGGCATGTGAAACTGCTGACGGAGCATTTTGAGTTACTAACGGAAGGCGTCGGACATGTTTAAACTATTAACCAATCGAAAAAATGAATTTGTAGTTGAATTTAAATCTATCTGAAATAAATAAGTCACATTCATACAATACGTAGATAGAACTTCTTTAGACATTAATAAGTGTCTTCCTCCGGAATAAGAATGCATTCGGTTAGTCGTGATCAAATTTGGTATATTATGTGAACTGTTGAAAAGACAACTAATAGGTACGGATATCGATCCAATATTCACTCCAGTGAGTATGTAATAATTACTCTTGTCTATAATTTAAAAAATTAAAGATTTATTCAGAAAAAAATCTCGTCATATAATAATTAAAACAAATAAAAATTATTCAAAACACATTCATATTTTAAATAACATTTTTTTTAACGCATTAAATAAATAAAATGTGATACGATATGAAATTTGACTTCTAGACTAACACTTCACATTAAGTACCTAAATTAAAAATTAACAGACAATGAATGAAAAACTAAACAATTGTTCCACTAGAAAAACGTGTAACTTAAATTTTTTTTCGCTTTCAAATAAATGAAAATAAAAGTAAACTAGTAATACTAACATGGAAAGCTCATTTACGTGTCATTATAGTTAAAAATTCTATAATTGTCTAATTTGTGCATCACTTTGTGTGTCAAGTAATTCTTGTAACAAATATACTATTCATTTATTTATTCATATTGTCTAATTATAAGGTATATAATATACATATATTATATCTACAATAATTTTGAACTATTTCCAAACGTGTTACAATGAAATTAATACGAAAATGATTCTCTAAGAAAAAACAATACGTATGTTACGGGCAATTTGATTAATCGGGCAGTATTAATATGGACCGACCATTATGTATAATGACCAAGAGTATCGAACAATTTGATAAATGTATTACTTTGGCCGATCTATATTAATAATGCACAACAGCTCATGGTCCATTTAAAAAATCATAGTTTGAGATAACTTGAATTTATAACTTGGACTGGGTAGTATGAACACTTCCCTACTTCTAGCCGGACAATGTGATAAATTCGATTACCTTTCCATAAGAACTATGTAAGTTAAATTTATTTAAGGGTTGTTGATATGATAGTAATATGGCACTTTTATTTATTATAAACAGATCTGAATTTTCTAAATATAGGCTAGAAGACCAAGGTGGGGTCTCGACTCGAGGCTCTTTTTTATAACCACCCAAAATTCACTTAATATCTCAAATACTAAATAAAAGTGCCATAAAACTATACCCTACCCTAACCTCATTCGATAAACAGAAAACTGCAGTTTATTTGTGTTTTATTATATTACCCAAGATAATGTTGTCATTATTCATACTGACAGGGAAGTGATGAACCATGCAGAATTATTAACATTGCTCACTTGACACGGGCAGTATGTATATAGACCGGTCATTATTCATAGTGACCGGATTTATCAAACTGCCCGTAACATATTATTATGTTTTTAGTCTCTCTTCAGTGCGCTTTTTTAATATTATGTATTTAAATTGAAATTTTTGGAAATAATTAAAAATTAAAGGTTTCCTTAATTGAAACAAACTATGGAATTAAAAAACCATTCCAAAATGTTTAGTATTTTGTTTTATGCCGAGTTTCTCTATCTTATTATCAAATCATTTTCCTTAAGCCGATCTTAGACAATTCAATCCTGTCTTTCAATTTGAATAGATCAACGAAATTGATTCATACAAACCAACTTTCTGATATGTACATACAATGGAAAAAGAATACTGTTTTTCCATAGTTCATACATAAACAATTGTATCAGAAGAAGGTAGATACAACAATTATGTACACAAGTTGAAAATGATTTTTTTTTTTTTCAATTTTAGTTACTTTTCTATAACGGTAACTAAAACTGATTTGGAATCCTCCTGAGCTCCTTTGAGAAGAAGCGCAGAATCGACAGTAAAGGTACTATTCGAACCTCGGCTGCAGGTTGCGGATTCAGGATGCGGATGCAGGTAGCATACGCATGACACGCAGCCGCTGCCTGCATTCGCAGCCGGGAGTGATTCAGAGGCTGGCTGCACGTGCTGCGGCAGGCAGCAGGTGGCGGCCAATCGCTTCTAATATTTTTGAATGTCGGACGTGAGGAATAGTCGTGAGAATAGTTTGATGTTATATCTTTTATTAGAAGAGGATGATGATGACATGTTGCCATTGTTCACTAGCCAGATAAGAGTAGCCACACGTCCTTATATAATATGTAGACCCACTGAGCGAATTTTTTCAATACTAATTAAGAAACACTTGAAGTATGATGACGATCAGTTTAGGAATTATTCTCAATTTAATAAGGTTGGAGTGACGTAACTACGCGCGGATCGGCTTGCAGCCGCAGCACTACCGGTCTGCGATCGGCTGCGGCTGCAAGTCGCAGCAGCGCTTGCAGCCGAGGCTCGGCAGCACGTGCAGCCGTAGCCGCGTTCTGAATGTTATTCACAGAAATCTATACTACTACATAGAAAACCAGTCGTGCAGCCACAGCCGGCTTCGTGCAGCCGCCGCATGTGCTGCCTGCATCCGCAGCCTGCAGCTGAGGTTGGAATGGCACCTTCAGTATTACGAACAGTTATTGTGTTAAAGGCAAGGTAAATTATTAAAAGCCTAATTATTATCACAAGTAATAACTCTCAGAATCATTTATGTTATGAATACGTCGTGTTCTTTTAGTTCTGTGCTTTTCGAGGAAATCGATTTTTAATTAATCGGGTTATTACTATCGGTTTAAATTGAATCAGCTATGGAGAAAGTAGTGTCAATTTCTACCAATAGTATAAGGTAAAAGAATGGGTAGTAAGATGTAGAAATACAGCATCAATCAATAGGTAGTAACGTAATACTAGTTTCAGCGTGTACACGCTTTCGACAACAAGCCGCCGCGATTAGTTCGCGCGTGCGCATCTGGGTTTAGTTATAACAATTCAATATACTACACTTACTTCAAATAAATAACGTATACAAATTCATGCAATTATTCAATACTTATTATACTTAATACAAACTACCTATATAATGAAATAGGCATGTTCATTAAGTAAATTTAATATTTGTACTAGGTCATAATAAAATAATTATTTATAGGAACGTATACACACAATTAATTTAATAATAATTGAAGATATGAGTGGATGAAGGTAATAAGTCGCATAATTCCAATTCTGAGTAAATCGAGATAAAAGTTTTACTTTTATTTGAAACTGAACTGAACTTAAAAACCTTTAGCAACTTTTTATTTTTTAAATATGCCTTATATCTATGGTCTAAGGTCTATAGTCATTTGGTATCGACTTTTAACATTCATCTACGCAAAAAAAAGCAAAAAACCGAATATGCGACATATCACCTTCATCCACTCATGTCTTCAATTTTATTTGAAATGTACACAATTATTATTCAATGTATTGTCTTTCATTGCATTAGTAGCGTTACAGGTGACTTTTAAAGGGCGTCTGGCCAAAATCCGGAACTATAAGAAACAGCAAAACATTTCATTGAAGTCTCGTAGCTAATTTTGACGAAAAAAAAAATGAATTGAAAAAAAACACTTTTTAATACATGTTAGCAATGTAAGTACTTCGCTATTTATTCAAATAATTTTATTTTCTTTTTTTATTTATTATTCAGCACAATACCTTAGTTTACACTTATATGGACCAATTTTGTTGAAGTAATATCAAACAGCAAACTGAATAAGGAGCCCAAGATGCTAAGTGTGGAGTTACTCGATAATGCAGAATTTTTGAAAATCCAGTAGTTTTTCAGTTTCTACAAACATACAAATATACAAATCTGTCCTCTTTAGTTTGCTGTTTGACATTTTTTCAATCAAGTAATTCGATTCCTATCAAAGATAATTGATTTTTCAAAAATCTCATGATACCAAAGTAGTTTTTATTATCAAAATCTACGGTGAAACCCCTTTGAAAGTGTCTTTGTCAATTTCGTATAGTTTGATATTTGACCATCGAAACACACTTGAAAAATTAAACCTGTACAATAAATTTTAACACTGAAACATGAAAGCCCTAAAAAAATTGATTCCTATAACAATAAATATAATTTACAATTCACAGCTAAGTAGGTATAAATTATTTACATTGAGGAATATTGCATTTAATATATATATAAACAGAACATGGCGGAATCCCATATATTATTATATGCAGTACGACAATAACGTAACATAATATATATAAACAAAGTCGCTTTCCGCGTCTTTCTGTCCGTATATCCGCTATCCCCAAAACCACGCAACTGATTTTTAACAGTTTCCAATAAGCTGCATAGTTTTTCACTGGGAGTTTATATATAAAAATAAAGTTAATAAAGTTTTTATGTAATTAATATTTTCCAAGTCATCGAATCGCGCCTCGACAAAAATTTATAGCAATGTAACCTGCGTGAGAACTTGCTAGCTAAATAACGAAGGATTACGTACTATGGTTTTGGAATGGAAAATCTAGCAATTTCTATATATTTTTTTAATTAACATAGTCACATACTTTTTCTTATATTATCTTAGAAAGTACTATTGCACTATATTATTTGTTTTAGTAAATCTTAATACTTTTGTCTCCATAATCTTACTTACAATCCTACACACCCTACACTACGGTCACCAATTATTAAGCAATCCTCTCTCATTATTATTTATTACTGGAATTACCCTTGTTTAAACTATTAACCGCTCATCCCATTTACATCGAAGCGTGATGTTCTCAAGCCTTATAATCTTTCCCTATAACCGGATTACTTCAAGCGAACTTTTCAATACTGATCGATAATTCTAAAGTTTAACTTCAAGCGTATATAAAAAAAATTATCAGCTTAATTTAATTTGTTCTTGCAATCCACAAAGGCGAGCGTACTCGTGGTTGAGTGTGCACATTGCGATATTCTGCATATCTCCGACCAGCTTGATTCCCCGGCACTAGAGATAGATGGCCCACCGTCTGCCAGGGCCCTGCAAAGTAGCTATGTACCCGTGGCCCTGGCATAAAAGCGAAGCATGGAACAGCGAAGGGATTTGGTTGTTTTTTTTTATTTATTGCAGGAGATCAGCAGACTGGCAGACGGCCCACTTGATGGACAGCGGTTACCATCGCCTATGGACATTTGCAACACCAAAGGTGCTACGAATGCGCTGCTGCTCTCTTTAGGGAGCCTGGAACCTGGTCACTAATGCCGGAACACAACACAAGGTTGTTATGGCGACATACTCTAGACCAGGGGTGGTAGCCATCCAGTCGGGCAAATGCCCTACCACCTGGCTGTGGGTTGTTTTGTCGCCTCTTACGACAGGCCGCCGGGCCGCAGGAAATTGTATTCTTTCTCCGTTCCTGCACGGATGATATCCCGAACTATGGCGGCAATGGTACTTTTTCAGGAGTACCAGTGCCATTGCAGAGTAGCGAATCATACATGGCCCATCGCGATTTCTTGAGGATGTATCTTTAAACGGAATGCGGTCGTTCATAAAAAAATCAATATAAAATAGTGAATAATAATCATCATCATCATGTGCACGACGATAGCGCCCGAGTAAGGTCAGCTGCAAGACCTTATTTCCAAATATGTTATACTGATGGATATTATGTTAGATCTTATTTAATGTCATTAATGTTCAAAATTGTTTAAGATTACGTTAAAAGATGTCTGGTAGTGCGCAATGCTTTTTGATCATACCTGCTTTTGGTCTCACGCACACACAGATAGTTGTTTATCACAAGGAAAGCCCGCTCACATTCGTAAATTGCAAGAACTGTACAATGAAAATAACTGAGACACTCCACAACCACTAACTTGCAATCTGTAAATAACGATCACAAATCTTAAAGAGATCACTTTCAATTAAAACTCAACAATTACATTCATAGAATCAACACTAAAATCTTTTTAAGTTCTTTAAATCGACCTTCTCCTTATATCAGAAGAACGCCACAAACAAGACAAGACTCACGAGGCCGGAAATGCATGCCCGGCCCTGCGAGGCCTAGGTCTTTTTTGCTTGCTGTTGAGGCCTTCTCAACAGATGTAAAGGGTCTCGTCGGTACCTTGCAAATAACTCTCTTTTGAAAGTCTCGAAGTGCTTTCTGTTCTTTTCGTTCTGCTTCTCCCGCCATAAGGGTCTGTTTCTTCTCGCCTGGAGACCCCAATGGATCGTGAATATTGGTGAGAGCACTCGGAACTGGTATCCGATAAGAAACATTTCATAAACCTGTAAAATAAAGAAGTATTTAGATGTCACTTCTGAAGCTAGTAGTTAGAAACATTTGCCGTCAGCCACCTATGACTCTCCCTTACAATCCTCATCCAGCGGATACCCGCAACCTTGCACAGATCATCGGTCCATTGACTTGGAGGGTATCCTACACTACTATCACTAAGACGCAGTCTCCACTCCAACACTCGTCTGCTTCATCGGCCATTGGTCCCGCGTCTGACAAGACCGGCCTATTGCCACTTCAGCTTACTAATTCTACCAGCTATGTCAGTTACATTGAATCTCTTACGGATATTCTCATTACTAGATACCTATCCTTATTTTTAGAAACATTACCTGTATCTTAATAAGTTGATACATGTGAAGGTTGAAGTAAGTTGAGTGGATCATCAATGTTAGTTATAATGTGGAATGCTGCACCACTAAGCGAGAATCCTTGACTCAATCGCTTGTTTCGATCGCTGGAGAGGGGAGTACAAAACAAGACGACAGGTTTTGGACTCTCAATGTATTTGTTTGCTTGTTCTTAATTTACTTACACTTGATTGAGTTGATTTAAAAACTGTTTTGTCTATTTACAGTAATCTACAGATATTAATAACGAAGGTAAATCCAATCTTATCGATTACTCCAAGGGCAAGGATCTTACATTGTAACACGTTCGTGGACTTAATCACAGTTTTAACCATGCTTAACTATAAATTAGTCCGTGAATCATGACGTGACAACAGGTGTTTTAGAATTATTTATCAATTACATGAAAATAAGACCTGGCTTTAATTTCAGATCATTTGGCCCACAGACAATAATCCACTACATAATTTGGCATTGAGCATATTCAGTCGACACAAGATTGGTAGCAAAAGATCATTATCTTCTTTATTTCTTGTCTTAGACTTGTTGTATGTAAGCATTTGTATTGTTCATTGTGAGAGGGGCCAGCGTACAATAATTAAGTATTTTCACCCGTAGCATAAATGTAGTATATAAGGTTCTAATTTTGTTAAACACAATAATAGAGATATCAATAACATTGAGGCAATGCAGTTTTAATACTACAAACACCTCAAAACCACGAGCAGCATCCATACATCCACATACCACATACCACATGGCGACCCTGCCAGGAGATCCGCACATACCACATACTAAATAGATCATTTAGTTATGTCGCTAATACTTGAGCATGTAGTTGGCTGACAATCGACTGTTGGGACATCGGTCGTCGTACTCGTACAAAATCTAACCGGCTACCTTTTGAAGGATGATTAACCAGTATCTCAATAAATTTTAGTTACTCGCTCCACTATCCAAAAATTGTTTAAAGCATATCCGTTTTGATAAATGTTAGTGTTTATAAGATATAGGCCACTACAAATAACATGTTAGAATATACCTTACCGGTTTATTTACCTGTGATCCCTGAAATAAATTTCAAAAAGAAAATAAAACATTATGTATAAAATATAAAACTCTTTAATAACATTTTGACAGAAAACAAATACGTTCTCCACACTACACATCTCCGACATCAAAAACATTTTTAATTCTATAATAAGTTTATATTTGACTAAGATAGTTAAAATTAGGATATAATAACAACAGTGAAAATGGAAACAAAACAATATTAACAAAGACACTTTATTAAAACATACAAATTAATAAATACAATTAGATTTCATATATCACAAATTAGTCTGGACATCATAATTAGCCTAAACGCCAGTGTTATCTTGAATCCAATCTCTAAGAGCTGCTAAATTTGTAAATACTGTCGGTGATAATGGTAATGCACATCCTCTTGCGAAGGAAACCACACCAAACGCTGTTCCACGGAACACAGCCGGACCACCTGAATCTCCCTGAGAATAGAAAACAAAAAATACCACTCTTACTAAGCTTTTTACCAATCCAAAACTTATCTGGACGAAATCGCTTGCAGTAGTACCTAATATTATAATCAATTTACTTTTAAATAGTATTTCTGTTCCCATTCCTATATTTTATCAAGCATTCTTTTCCCTTACTATCGGTTAAAATGTCGCACACTCTGTTACGGACAGAGACCCCGACCTGCACGCTGGAGCACAGCTCTCCGCGCCCCGCATATCGACGACGCCCATAGCTCACACAGTTAGCAGCTAGGCGTCGGACGAAACATGCGATATAAGAAACAGCCTCGGAGGCCGGAGCGATGAAAACGTGCACATTCCACAAGCAATTTCACTTAATCGCACGACTCTTTTTGTGGCATTCAGCATTATATTCTCGGTTACTCGTCTATGTAGCTTTAAATTAATTCTAAATATCAAAATAAGTCATACACATCTAATTTGATTTGGAAGAAGAAACTGCCATCAATAAGCTCCATACGAGTTATATCAAAATATAACCGATGGTAAGGCAAGTAAATAAATATTAAGATACAGAAACTGACGATATGATTACAAATCACCATACTCAATCATTTATTTAAATATCTTACAAGACACGTTTGAACCATATTTCGTCTAAATGAATCTAATGATAAGATCGGATATCTGTTTATAAGAAGTTACCCACTTCCTATGTATGTCTTAGAAATACAACGAAACTTTAAGATTGATGTAAAAGAAACAAATGTAAATGTATGTATGTAGTATGTAAAAGAGATAGTTCAAGGAACGGGTTTAAATATAAATGTAGACTGATGTGGAAGCTTCCAACACCTTTACACCATAAATGATAATAAAAACAAGGTCAAGTTCCCTTTCGTGTCGGTATTTTGTCATACAACTTGACTAGTTCAAACTAAGTTAAAATAAGGCTAATAAGGTTAATATATATGTAACTCCTTAAGGAAAAACCATTCAGTATTTACCTGACAAGAAGAAACACCTCCTATAAGAAAATGTCCACCGCAGAACATCTGTGAGGTAAGCGCTTCTCCGTACGAAAGTCGACATAGCCAATGTGGTACCACAGGCACGTGAGCCTCCATCATCGTCCGAGGGATTCTACGGCCACCGACCTACAAACGAACCAAATTGTTTAATCAATGCAAATCAATCAAAGAAATGATAACCCATGAGGTTAAGGATGTATAGACAGTTGTTTATTATGTAAATCAAAGGCAACTAGAAGCGTGAGATGATGAAGATGTCTCTGACAATTATATTGCAAATAAACAAGACACACGCAAACGACGTGACAGGCGGCCGATATTACCTACAAAATCACAATTATTATTGTAAATGCTAAAATCATTGTATGACAAAAATACTTCAATTCTTTCATGTATCAAACAAGAAAACAGTTTCTGGTTCTAGAAGGAGAAGCTTAGGATGTAAATGAGGTAACGCTACGAAGATGATGACAATTGTCATATTTTCATGTATGTTCATTTCTATTGCAAATTACAACTGGCTACATACCATAAAGATAAATCTTACCGCTGTTAAGCCCCATCCAGTGACAGTTAACCTGACCAAAGGCACAGGCTGGCCCCGCTGTGGCAGCCTGATTGACCGTATTGCGGCATTGAAGTTCAAAGGCTGCGCCAGCCGCAGTGCGGCAACATCATTGTCGAACTGCGGCTGACCATATCGAGGGTGCACTGTTACGTTGGACACCCGAACAATTCTTCCACCTGAATCTCTACGTGTGCTTCCGACTCTAAGGCGGATGGCATTTGGTGATACGCTGCAAGAAAAAATCTTATCTTAGGAGTCCGAGATTGTATTTCATAGGACGGCCCAATTTCCTTTAATTTAATCTTCAGTTCCCTCGGTATATTTTATTCCTTAAGAAAGCATTGCTACAAATCTTGCATAATTGATTAAAAATTCAAGCAATATTGCAACTTCCGATAAGTCTTGCTAAAAACTAGACGTTGCAGGTAAAGCACCCATTATGAGCTAAGTAATATTATAATGTACATTATAAAGAATTGAAAATCCACTTTCTGGTAAAAGGTCTGCAGCAGTAAACTTGTCGATACGACGTGACCGCTAAGCGGCAAAACCTTCTCTAAATAAAAAACGGCTAAACTAGCAGTCCCGGCAAATTATCCCCGGTAATCCGTCTGGAAACCAACTCAAACACACACAAAAAATATCAATATCCTAAATTGGTTCTATTATCCTCCTAAGGATAATAGAACCCAATCCCAGCGCCACCTACCGGTTCCAATTATGAATCTAAACCATCCGGGGAACCACTCAAACCAAGAGATTACTGGAATCTAAAAACCAAATGCTAGTGCCATCTACCGGTCCAATTATGAATCTAAATCTAACCCATGCAGGGAGCTACTCAACACATACAAAAAATTTCATCAAAATCGGTAAAGTCGCTCTCAAATTATACGCGTACATCATACATTTCTACTATTCATTTATATAGATTACTTATTAGCCTTTTTAGATTAAATCTTAATATTATTTGGTAAATTTTTAGTAACTTGCTTTTTAAACAGTAAAAAGTAATCTACTAGCATTTGCATGCTAGTAGATTACTTACAGCTACAAATTCTCCATTTTAAGGAAATAAACCTAGCAAAGGGAATTACTAGCATTATCTTGAATTTAAATTCTAGTTGACTACAAGAATAGAACAGAACAGTCTAATCTAACGACTCATAAACTCAAAACGATGTTAAATTACACTGAACGGAAAACTATAAAACTGTTTTTGACAACATTTACAGCAGTAAAATGGTTAATTTCGACAGCGAACGAGTTAATTAATCTTAAACTGCTTTAGTGTCGACTAATTTTTTTTTATTGAAGTTCAAAGCTATATTTATTATATTTGGGCGAGCAAGCTCCAATAAAGAAGCTTAAAAACACAAACATCGTATGCGATGGTATTCGTGTATTGTGTGATGATTTGGCATGAAAAAGTATTTTTAATCTAAAATAAAAAAAATACTTTTTGTATTTTTTTTAAACTGACTTCAAAAGTAAACAGAAAAGCAAAGTTATTTTGTACAGAAGTAAAATATAAAATTTACTATATTTGGTTTATTCATGTTTTACTTTGTACTGATTTCATAATGTAAAAAAATATCTTTTTGTTATTTCTCGCTGTTGAAGTCGGTTTTAATTGCGCAAAAAATTAATAGTTTTAGAAAATAAAAACATATGAAACACATTGTATTTATTATCCGGTTGACATCGAAAGTAAGTGACATTCGTACTATCTCAGAAGTATACTCTATTGAAGATATAATTGTAAAAATTCCCTAAAATAATATCTGATAACCTGTTAATTATCACGCCTAGAATATCATTTCACTTGACATAATAAAATGTTAGATGATTTTGAAGGATAAAGGGGGAAAGGGGGAGGGACGCTTTCATCTGTAGACTATAGGGAAACAAGTACCGTTTTTTATTTTGGATTCATTAGAAATAACTTTTAGATATTTAGAAGTGATCTGAAAAGTTAATAAAGTGTGCAAGGTATTAGTTGATTTGTTGAAATGGAAAACGAATCTGGACTCTCGACGAAATATCTATACTAAGGCTATTTTTCCAGTGAAAACATTTAATTTCCTTAAAAAAAAAATACAGTTGGCCTCAGTGGCAGAATCCGTTTATAATGCAGAGCTGGCCATCAATCTCCCGTCACGTCCTCGCCTAATTTTCTTTTAACTATAACCCGGATCGTTGCAAATGATAAGTGACCGAAGCGGGCGGCCGTAAAGCGAGCAGGCCTCCCAACTTTCGTCACGTTTTACTGTCAAACTCGTAAAGTTTCTGCGAGTAACTGTCTTGGCCCTGACCTTATAATGGTTATTATTGTGGGTATTATCTAGAACTTTGGTGGACGACGATGAAATATTGAATTCAGTCGAACAAGTGCTGGTTTTTAGGGATTGTCTGAATTTAAAATTTATGTCGATCTTGTATTTCGTAGTAGGTACCTTCGGCGAGCCAATGTTGGTGGCATTGAAGCCTACTTAATGCGTCGACAGCTTCGGTGGTGCGGTCACGTATCTCGTATGGCGGAGGAAAGAGTGGCCAAGCGCATCTTCTTCTCTGAACTGGAGGAAGGAAAGCGGAACCAAGGCGGTCCCCTCCTCCGGTACAAGGATGTCCAAAAGCGACACATGAAAAGGTGCAATATAGAGCCCTCTCGATGGGAAAGTTTGGCAGCACAGCGGCCAGAATGGCGCAGGAAGGTGAACAGCCAAGTACGTGAGTTCGAGGTGCAGCGTAAAGCTGACCTTGACACTAAACGCGACCAGCTAAAGGCTCGCCCACCTGCTGCCATTACATATAACTATGTCAACGGCGTACTCACGTGCCCTCAGTGTGCACGGAGTTTCGCCGCCAAGATAGGCTATATAAGCCATCTTCGCGCGCACCAGCGCCAATTATCAGACTAGGGGTCAAAGTGGTCGCCATGGCCGAAAACGGTCGGAACAATCATCATCATCATCATCAGTAGGTACCTAATGCCTGCTACATACGTAACGATATATCGTAGCGATTAATCTGTGCAACCCGAGTTTCGCATCATAATGTATCGTTGCAGATTACCGTTCATCGGCGGCAGTTGTAATTTCTATTAGATAAATCGTCGTTGATTGCATTTACACAGTGTTAGTGAGGTTACTAAAATCAGCAGATTTAGGTATGCAAGAGGTATTCATTAATAAGTTGGTATGAGAAAATAGCTTTTATGAGCCAGTCTTTACACCACACACTCTGCGACTTTCTTTCAACTCATAATCAGGCCCAATAACTCTAATGCGTCATCATCTTAAATCGTTTATGACATGTTTCTTGCGGATAACTGAAAATCGACGCCGATGTCGGTGGCGTGTGGAGACAGTAGGTGGGTTCGGTTTAACTGCACATTCTGAAATCGCTACGACTTATCGTTATATATGTAGCGGGCCTAATAAGTCTTTAGAACAGTACTTATTAAGCGGTAGTCCTACATACAAAACTAAAATGTAATTAATAAAAATAAACTAAAGGTATATAGTTGTGTAGTGTAGCGTAGTGTAGTATAGTGCATATAACTGATACACTGTAATATACCAGTTATATACAGTGTAGTGGATATTATTAAAGAACAGAAGAACGAACTGTTTTCAATGGGACGTTTCTGGACTTATTTTATTTATAAACTAGCTGTCCCGGCAGACGTCGTCCTGCCCGGTAAAAAATAGGGGTTGATCGTAGAGGGTTGAAAATCTAGGGTTGTATGTATTTTTGTATGTTGTATCATAAAAAAATAGAAATTAAAAATTTTGTCTAAAAAATAAATAAAAAAAATTAGGGGTGGACTACCCCTAACATTTAGGGGGATGAAAAATAGATGTTGGCCGATTCTCATAGATACCGGATAAGCACAAAAAATTTCATCAAAATCGGTCAAGCCGTTTCGGAGGAGTATGGCAACGAAAACTGTGACACGAGAATTTTATATATTAGATTACTTACTTTTGTACGCAATGGGCCGCTGTCAGCACATAATCTCTGCTGATGATGAAGCCTCCACAGAAAGAGTTCCCATTAATCACCATAGACACCTGATATGGATGCCTATTCACCGAAGTCGCTCTGCCTCCTATAATCTGACCACTGAGTTCAGGACATGCGGCTTCCAATTCAAGGTTTTGCTCCTCATTAGTCTCATCGGGCTGGTCGGAGCAACATTCATTGTCTGTTGCTTCTTGGAGATCTAAAACCATATTATTATGAATATCCTTTTTTTAAATTACATCCGATTAAAAATTACATATTTTTAAATGGTCGGGTTATTTATTCCTGCAACGACTTGTAACATTGTTAATTCAATTTTTATTAATATAAATATAATTCCTTAAGCCTACATCCGTAAACGTATTATACGTATAATACGAAATAAACATCTTAAGTACCACTTTAAACTTCTCACTGTTTTAGTCAAAAAAATATTATTATCAGTTATATTTCGGTCCAAATTGGACCTATGTTTAATCATCAGTCTTATTGACTCTCTAATCTGTGCTGGACAATGTAAACTCGTATCTAATTCTTAAGCAAGCTTACTCCTATAGATTTATGTGTTTAGCTCTTTTCACTGTCGCTTTTCCGTGTCATCCGATTCTAAAGAAGTTTCACTTCAACTTACAAGTAATATAAATCAAACAAAACAAACTTAAGTGATACTTAAATATCCTAAATGTACAGTAAAAAGTACTTACCCACAGAAACAAGACACAAGTAGAGTACTGAAACAGCTATCCAGCGTGCAAACATTGTCAAGCTGAGTGGCTGACTCGCAGACAGAATGGCACTGGCCGAATTAGAAAAACATTGCCAAATGTTTTCTCGGCTTCATGGTCATAATGATCTGTTGGTTAGGGATCGATTGGGTGCTAAGTATCAGTCGATATTATAACATACATAAGTACTGCTTAAATGTAGAGCGGGTTTAATTGTTTAGTCTCACTTGCCTCGTTCCAATTGGGAATTGTTAGCGCTTCTTCTTAAAGCTTTTAGCAACGCTTTTTGTCTTTGAGTATTTTTCGGTACTAATATTTCGGGCAATAGCGGGGATTCCATAATCGCGGTCGCTTTTCAGATGCATTATTATTATATTGTGAATAAAGTAAACTAAAATATAATAAAAATACTTTATTACTCGCAAAATAAACAATTTCAGAATTATTAATGACA
Organism: Dendrolimus punctatus; assembly: GCA_012273795.1. Classification (NCBI taxonomy): domain Eukaryota; kingdom Metazoa; phylum Arthropoda; class Insecta; order Lepidoptera; family Lasiocampidae; genus Dendrolimus; species Dendrolimus punctatus. The sequence goes on along the minus strand of CM022529.1, from coordinate 1,259,835 downwards.
ACAATTTAAAGGTAAAACAAAAGGCGGCTTTATCGCTTAAAGTCATTTTCCAGGCAACCTAACTGAGGATACTTTAACTACTTATGTCTAGGTTTAATTAACTTAAAAAGAAGTAAATTAAAAAATGAAGAACAGTACAATATGGACAGTAAACAGCTGAGTTAAGAAAGAAGAATAGATTTTTTATTATTATTAATTAATGGTTTTGACAGAGTTTTTAAATATGGCAAGTGATTTAGCTTTTCTAAAAGTAAAGAGTTCTAAAGGCAGACAGCCTGCACTGCGAAGGATTTGGAGTAAAATGTTGAAGAATTGCAGGTGCTTTTAACAGGACATTATTGGAGGAGCGCAAATCGAAGGTGTGCGATGTATAAAGGAAGTTGAAACACTCCTTAAGGCCAAGAGTATAGGGTATAAATAGTGTGAAGATGAGCATTCCGGCGAAATGAGATTAGCAGCCACTTAAGTTTTTTACGATATTCAGAAATGTTGTCATATTTTTTTAATCCAAATATAAACCAAATACAAACATTGATATTTTTTTGATTGAAAAGTTGGCCCTTGGAGAACTTAAACCACGTCTAGACATAACAGTAGAAAATGTTTTATATTAATCGCCTAAAGACACAATTTAACTGGAATTATATCCGAAACTATATTTGGGGAATAGTGTGAATGGAGCGTTAGGTAAACTTCTAGGCGCTAAGAACCTCAGCCAGAAGGCCCAGCTTACCATACACAACGCGGTTCTGGTACCTACGCTCACGTATGGAAGCGAGAGTTGGGTATGGAATAGAGAGCATGAAAGTAGAGTAAACGCGGTCGAGATGCGAGCACTGCGCAAAATGTGCGGAGTGACGCTCGCGGACCGCGTTCGTAATACCGAAGTAAGAAAGAGAGTTGGTCTGAAAGAGAGTGTCGGGGTGAAGGTAAGGAAAGGAATGCTCCGGTGGTTCAGGCATGTGGAAAGAATGACTAAACAGATATACAATGCAAAAGTGGATGGATGCAGAAGTCGCGGAAGGCCACGACACACCTTCCATGATCAAATTGATCGGTATTAGCAGAAGGTGATGTCAGGAGCCTTAAGAATAGACGAGCGTGCATGACAAGAGCTATGAATGTCAAAGAAGCAAGTGAGGTGTGTAAGAATAAGCCTGTATGGCACTCTGTTGTTCGTGCCTACACCGCAAGGGACCTGGTGTGAAGTTATGTATGTATATCCGAAAATTTATCCTTGTCGAAAAAACAGGTATACATAAATCTGCAAACACACATACATACTGTCATGCCTGTTTCCTATTGGGGTAGGGCAGAGACGATGGATCTCCAGCTGCTCCGATTCTGAGAAACACTTTACGCTTCATCAACTTTCATTTCATACATACATGCTAATTTAAACTGCTTTTTATCGGATCATTCCTCATAATATTGTTACACGCCGACAAAGAGCGCACACCTGGCTGTTGTGAAACGCAGTTTATTGCCTTTCCTGTGTAGCTCGTAACAATATTTTCCATTTGATTATAGTGAGTTCGCGTATCTGTCTACCAACACCGACTTTACTTCACATTACTATCATATACTTGTTTTGTGATTCTGCTATCATTCATTCTCTCTACATGCCCAAACCACCTTAACATTCCTTTTCAACTCTTGTCACTACACCTTCTTTGAATCCACGCCGCTTCCTAATCAGACTGTTCCTTATCATATCACATACATACATTACATAATATACTTCTCAAAGTTCTCATTTCAACTGCATTTTCAATACATAAATATAAAATATACAAAACATGTTCTCTTGTCAACTTATGCATACATCAAAACTTTTGAATTTAAATGACGTGGGTTCAATTCCTAGCTAAGTGTATAATGTATATATAATATTGACACTTAATAGGGTATTTACTCGTCTAGATGGCTACCACCCCTGGTTTAAAATATGGCAACATAACAAACTTGAGTTGTGTTCCGGCATTAGTGGCCAGGTTCCAGTCTGCCATAAAAGAGTAGCAGCGCATTTGTAGCACCTTTGCTGTTGCAAAATGTCTATAGGCGATGGTAAACGCTTTCCATCAGGTGGACTGTCTGCTTGTCTGTTGAACTCATACAATTAAAAAAATACAATTATCACATGCTGAGATAAACGAAATAGAGAACTTAACATGTCTAGATGTGGACCGATGGTCGGTTCCTACATTCCTACTGTATATTGTTTGCCTTGGCGTAGTCTGTCATTATAGAAGTATAGTCTTTGACATTAATAATTATGGTAGAATTTCGAGCGCGAGCGACCACTGTCAACAATTTTGTAATATAATTTTATATTAATAAATTACTTTTTACAAAAATATTATTTAAATTATATAAATTTGAGCTAAATGTTTACTATCTGTTATTAGTGACAATAAAATACTGGCTGGCAGATTGCCAAAAGAAGAAAAAAAAACAAATCGCAACGGACAAGTGGAAAAATAAATCGCAACGTACAAGTGGAAAAACTTCAACTGAAAAGTGACAAAATGAATCGGAACAATTTTACGGGTAGATTGTTAATGTACTCGTCCAATTTGAAAACCTATTTGAAGACCCCGTCTATATAGAAGTTTCACTCCAAAAATAGTTGCATTTCATATGTGACGTATTTAAGAGTTCTTTAGATATAGATATGGATTTAACACCTAATTTCATAAGAAAGTACCCTTACTTGCATAACGTTCCTTAAATTTATTTAAGAAACACTAAACGCATTTAGAACCCTCAAATACGATTCGCGCTTAGCACAACGCAAAATTTGCCGCTAAATATCTTTAAAGAACTGTTAATGCGTTTTGTATTACACGTATTTAGGCAGTTTAATATGATTAACTTATTTTATTTAAAGGCGATTGCTATGCAAGCAGCCTTAAGTAATTTTTTGTTGAACTAATCAAATTTTATTTACTTTCCTCATATTCGAAATGAAAAGTAGAGTGTAAGCCTCGTGTAACAATCCACTATTGTTGCATGAATAAATCGGTAGACAAAAAATGTTTTGTCACCCCCATAATATAACAAACTAATATAATAATTAATGTAACGGAACCCACAACAAATAAATAACAATTGAATCATTTGCGTATTAATCGATTTGATGCAATAAATTTGGGGTCATTGTGACTGTTCACTTATTATAAACAAGTTGAACTGACACACCTTCCATGATCAAATTGATCGTGTATTAGCAGAAGGTGATGTCAGGAGCCTTAAGAATAGACGAGCGTGCATGACAAGAGCTATGAATGTCAAAGAAGCAAGTGAGGTGTGTAAGAATAAGCCTGTATGGCACTCTGTTGTTCGTGCCTACCCCGGAAGGGACCTGGCGTGAAGTTATGTATGTATGTATGTATGTAAGTTGAACTTCAATTGGACAAACAAAAATATTGACACATCCTAATTCTGTGCCTAAAACTAAATCTACACGGATAAATAAATCTGTCTGTTTGTAATGTCAAAATAACAGCTTTTTACTAAATGCATATGAAGGTATCTCTCTTTCTCTCTTTTCTTTCACCACATCCCAATTAATCGGGGTCGGCACATATGTCTTTTCCTTCCACACTCCTCTATTCTGACATACAACTTCTGTCACACCACATATCATCATATCATCCATCCATGAAATTATATACGGTATTTATTTGGAAATATCATTTTTTTAATTTATGTCTGTCTAGATGTTCCAGATCTTGAACATCATCAATATTCTCTGAAATGGCTGGATCGACATCGACGGGGCTTTCACTGTTAGATAGCTCACGTTATAACGAGTAACTTGTGCAACTTTTTGGTTTTCTTTTAAGATTCTGCGTTAAAAAAGTCCACAGGGATGAAGTCGCGAGCAGAGCTTAATTAATTAACACAGTCGTTATTAAAAACAAGTAGCCTTGTGCCGATTGGACTCGTCCATAGCGAACTCCTCTATGAAATTTAATACTCATTCATGCAGGAATGGAAAAACAATGCCAATTCCTGCTGCCGGTAGGTCTGTCGCAAGAGGTGACAAAACAGCCCCAACTAGAGAGAGACCCAATTGTGTTATTTTTCCCAATTTTGATTCCATTACGATATTGTCAAAAAATCGTATTCTACTAAATAGAGAATTCTCTAGATCGTCACGACAGAATAATAGTTTTTGACGTTTTGACAGAATAATTTGACGGTCTCTGTGGTTGAGTGGGCTAAGCCTTTGCCGGCCTACCTCACTGCAACCCAAAGGCTCCGGGTTCGATTCCTGGTATAGTAAATCTCGGAAACGTCTTTTCTCCGTTATTAACCATGGTCTGGGTGTCTGGGATCGGCCCCAGAGTGGTCAGTTGTGTATTACCCATAACACAAGCGTAACTTGCTTAATTTGGGGATATACAATATGTGTGTTTGTCTGCCGTTTAAAAAAAAATAGTAAAAAAATTGATATTTACCAGAGTTGGCTTTAGGCAAAAAATATTGAATAAAATAATAGGTACATGTAACGTTCGCAACAGACAGACTGACACGCTGCTCTCAATATTTAGGTTATTTTTAACTTAGAAATCAGCGTTTGAAATACATATCTATTTTTAACTGTTGCAGTGAAACTTTCATTACCATTAAAAAAAACCAACGCGCCGATGATGAAATATCGTAGAAATAAAATTATTTATGGGTTTTGTAACGTAATTATTTCGAGGTTGCTAATTACAGTGTCTAACAGACAAGGTCGAAACGCTAAGTCTAGCGCCTTGTTTATGTTATGCCCACGTCCACAGCACCAAGCAGGACAGTGACGAGGGGAGTTTACAGCACGAGTACATATATGGCATAGTGTAAACTAACGTACCAGGAGAAAAAGTGATAAATTAAATAAATTCAATAGAGAAGAGTTTGGGGTCCGATCATCAGAACTATTAAGACCCAGACCCAGCCAGAACCAACTGCCAGACCTCAAGACACTACAATACAAACCAAGAATACAAACCAACTCGATTGACAATCATAATTTTATATAATACTAGCTGATACCCGCCCGCATGCTTCGCGTGCCGTAAAATCTTATCCCTGGTACCTGGTCACTAATGCCAGAATAAAACTCTAGGCTGTTATAGCAGCATACTCTAGACCGGGGTAGTTAGGCATCCAGAAGGGCAAATACCACTCTACCACCTGGCTGTGAGCTGTTTTGTCACCTCTTACGCCAGGCCGCCTGAAGCCAGGAAATTGTATTCTTTTCCGTTTCTGCACGGACAATGTAAAAGCTTAACCCATTCAACATCAGAAGAACATAACTAAGAACAATTTCTAATCCACGCCATTCTAAGGTAATGAGGTCAATGTCAATCTTTGCAATTTTTTATCAGTGCGATTGATAATGCTTATAGTGATATCTATTTAGTGAGCCGATGAATCATCGACCTTCAACCGACGCGGGGCGTGACGGACCTACTTCACTACGCTACGTTTGGTGTAAGCTGCGAAAATATGGCGATTTTGGGAATCCACGAGTAAAAATAACTAATACCAAAAATAAAAAATATTCTCAGCAATTTAATACAAACATTAGGTGGTTATTCCTTTTACTTCACGGTAATTTGCATTCTCTCCTCACACGAAAGACTTCCATATTGATTTAGTTCATTTGTTTGGGAAACATACTAACTAGTAAAATAATTAATATTCTTAAATATAAAACACAAAATTCCCCACGACTCCATATCCCACGACAGTTCATTTAATATGATCCAATCAAATACTAGTAGTATTTAATTCCATTATTGAATTAAGTACTATAAAGCACGTTTTGTTTTTAACTATATTATTTATAAAGAGGGAATATTTGCAAAAAATAACTAAAAAACTACTGGACCCATTTCTAAAATTCTTTCACCATTAGAATGCTTTTTTTGAGGCGGGAATATATATTGCGCACACGACCGGGTCTTTTGTTAGGTATTGGACCAAAGCGATGAGAGGAAGCCATACCAGAGTCAATCGCCGGCATGTGTGGAGACTCGAATACTCAATACTCCACTAAAACCATCCTCCTCCCGTGTACCCCGCGCTTATGGCAGGAAAAGCGTGAGACTTAGAACGTAGTTACGCCAACGCTGATCCTAGCGCATCATTGCTTGAGAATGCCCCGGGAACCAGTGCAAACTCACTTCGACAACAGGGGGTTGACTCCTTCGCTTCCTAGATGCTGAAGGGCCCCTGATACCACTAGAATGCTAATTAACCCTGAAAAGTATAGGTTATATTCATTACTAGACAAAATTAAAGATCACCACTGAAACTGCAACAATGTAACCCGAGTTTTAAGGGATTTCAATATAAAAATGGCGATACGCATGGGAGACAAGACGGTGGTCCAACGTCTAACGGAGGGTCAATAATCCCCCTCCTAAACCATACATCATCACTAACACCAACTAAAAATGTTTCATGTCACGACAATTAAATAATAAATTATAACACCACACAAACTCACAAACACACAATCAAAAACAACAAAACTTCACAAACAAACCAAGACACACAAAGAGCCTAAAAATTAATAACCAAGAAAAGGCACAGAAAGAAAAAACAACATACATGGCACTAGTTAAGATAATATATATAGGTGCAGACATAAGGCACACACTGCACATGCACTTTCTTACAACACCAGCATGTAACAGATACACTCTACATTAGTATAAGTTAAGTATTAAAATTAGAAAAAAAATCATTATATAAGTTATTCTTAAGGTACACAACACATTATAAAAACCACAAAATCAATGTCACACACAACACAACACGTAAACAATAAGCGTGTATGAATTTAAAAAACTCTAACAATAATTAAGTTGTAAAAAGGGTGCTATATAAATAAGAAACCACCCATGCGAAGCCGGGACGGGCCGCTAGTATACAATAAACTACAAACTCGCTGAACCTTAACACTTGGGACAAATCTATTTACGTAGACAGCAACCCGATTTACAATCTGTCGGCAAAAGCACCGCGTTGATATTTTAGATACGATATCAGCCTGTTCAGTCATGAAAAATCAAGCAAATTTCATATTCCTGAAAGTGTTTAGAGATTAAAAAATGTTGTATTATAATTAATTGTATTTTCTTAAGTTTTCGCGGCTAATACCTAAACTACATTATAACGGTTTTATGCGTAGTATTTTATTAGATTTGTATTTTGACATTTCGGCCACTTTTCAGTAGCCATGATCACGGAAGATAAAGATATCAATGGTCATTGAATAATGTTTATGTTAGTTCATTTTAATTATTTAATTTCCATTTTTGGTTATGATTACTATAACATTATATTGCAACTGCATGTGTTCTTGAGTTTTTTTTACTGAAACTGTGTAATGATCATGTAATGAAATGTAGGAGACTTGTTCGATACTTAAGATTTTGTTTCAGAGCGCCTTTGAGCTGTAAATCTTATATGAATAATCTTAATTAATTATGAATTACATTTTTCAGGTTCATGATAAAGTTATGGGCACGCAGCGGAAGCAAACAACAGCACCGATTGAATTATATATATATTTACTTATTTAAGTGGAGTACATTTCTATGGCCGTTACTATTCAATAATCAATCACAATTGACAAGAACAATAATAGACAATATTCATAGACAAATCTAACACCCGCCCTCAATTTTAAGTGTCTTGCCAAATAAACTTAAAATTGCATAAGAGAAAACCTACAATTATAACTTCCAACTATGAAGTGGCAACACTGACAAAAATAACTAAATTAATTACTCAAACAATAACTCTTTCGTTAATTTAAAAGATTCTAAAAAAAGTGACATTTTATAGTTCTGAAAAAGTTACTCATATGTCAGTGTAATGTCTTATAAATAAAAACATCCTAATATCCTATATCGACAGACACTAACAATTAAACAGTTTTGGCACAATATTATCAAACTTTTCACGAGATAATGGCTTCGTAAAAATATCAGCTAAGTTTTCATCACTTGGAACATAGTCAACCGTTATTAAACCTTTATAAACTATGTCCTTTATGAAATGTAGTTTAATATCGATATGCTTGGAATGTTTAGTGTTATCATAGTTTTTTATCATTTTAATGGAACTCTGGTTGTCCATTAATATAAAAGCATTACATTTTTTCTGAAACTCAGTCCCTATTTCTTTTAAATATAATGTTTCAGTGGCACATACGGTTGCAGCTACGTACTCTGCTTCGGCTGTAGATAACGCAACAACATGCAACAACATTTCGATCCCCAGGAAATGAGGTTATGACCATGAAAAATAGCCATGCCACTTGTGCTTTTGCGATCTCTTTGATCACCAGCCCAATCTGCATATGTATAGGCTAAAATGGGTGGACTTGTTTCTTCACTCTTTATGTAAGTTAATTTTAATGACTTTGTTGCTTTCAGGTATCTAATAACTCTTTTAGCAGCTTTCCAAAGTTGTTCAGTTGGTTGATCTAAATATCTGCTAAGAAACGAAGTTGCATAATTAATATCAGGCCGCGTTATCATCGCTAGGTAAGTAAGACATCCCAGTAACTCTCTATATGGTACTTTTTCTAACTCTTCTTTTTGTTCACAGGTGAATCCGGCTACCATAGGAGTAGAAGTTGGCTTACAATCATTCATTTTAAATTTTTGTATAATATTATCAATAAATTTTTCTTGTGACAATTCTATTTTATTAACTTTCCTTTTAATTTCAATGCCTAAATATTGTGACAAAACACCCAAATCTTTAGCGTTAAATTTTTGCTTTAATTGGTATACAGTTTCCTCAATATTATTTTTCTCACCAAATAACAATATGTCGTCCACAAACAACACGAGCCATATATTATTACCAACATATAGACAGACATCATGAGAAGATCTTTTCATTTTTAAGGAAATACAGAAGTTGTTGATTGTTTCATTCCAACATCTGGGTGATTCTTTGAGTCCATAGAGAGCTTTCGTAAGTTTTAATACTTGTGTTTCTTTACTTACTTGCACACCTTTTGGTATCTTTATATAAACTTCACTTTCTAAATGACCGTTCAAAAAGCTGTTGGAATATCTAATTGTCTGCACTCCCAATCACCATTAATTAACTGTGATAGTGCCATTCTTACAGTCGAGATTTTGGCTACAGGTGCATAAACTTGTTCTTCAACTTGTTGTTGAAACCCACGGGCTACTAATCTCGCTTTTTTGGTTCCATCCGATTTTGTCCTAAAAATCCATTTTGTATCTATAGCTTTAGCTCCCTTTGGTAAAGAAGATTCAACCCATGTATTCAATCTTTCTAAAGACTTTATTTCTTTATCTACTGCATGTTTCCACTCATCGTCTCGTTCTATTGCTTCTTCATAAGTCATTGGATCTATTTCTGTCATCATTGCATGTGCTAAATATGTTTCGTAATCATCATATCTTACTGGTGGTCTTCTTAATCTTTGAGGATGCTGAGAGCACTCACAAGTTGCATCTTGGTTTTCGTCTCCTTTTTCTTCAACAATTGTATATTCGGGTAAATCAGGTATGTTGTTTTCAACACATTCATATCTTAAATCAGTTTCATCAAATCTTACGTCTCTTGTTTTTAAAATTTTATTTGTTTTTGGGTCCCATACTTTGTACCCATTTTCTAAATATCCAACCATTCTTACCGGTATTGCTCTTTCTTGTAATTTGTTCGTTTTAGGTATGATCGTCATCCATCCTTTGGCTCCAAAAACACGTAACTTATCCATTTTTAAATTTGTTTTGAAAATTTCAGCTGGTAATCTATAGTTGATAGCTTTAGATGGACTTCTGTTTATTAAATATACTGCACACAAGACCGTTTCTCCCCACAACTCCTTGGGCAGGTTCGTTTCACATAACATTGATCTCACTTTATTAAATATGGTTCTGTTCATTCTTTCTGCTGTTCCATTTTGTTGTGGAGAATGTGGCAGAGTGTATTCAATTTTTATGCCTTTATTGCTACAAAATGTCTTAAATAAATTTGATGTATACTCACCACCGTTGTCACATCTAATTCTTCTTACTGATGTTCCTTTCTGATTCTCAAAAATTCTTATATAGTCTATTATTTTTTGAGTGGCATCCGACTTGTTTTTCAAAAGAAAAACAGTTGTATAGTGGGAATAATCGTCTATAAAGGAAATAAAATATTTGTACCCTTCCGAAGTAACAATATTCAAAGGTCCAGCGATATCCGTATGGATAAGATCACCTATCCGATACGATTTTGCTCGAATGACATGTCTGAAAGGCAATCTTGTGGCTTTTCCTCTCATACATGCATCACATACTTTATCTGAAACCGGTAAATTCAATAATTTTAAACATCTTCTGTTCATGTGTCCCAGTCTTTTATGCCAAATATCAGCGTCATCCTCAATGTTAGCTGCCAATGTGTCTTCAATCTTGTTATTTTGTATTTCTCCATCTAATATGAACAGTTGGCCTTGTCTTTCTAATTTCAGTATTTCATTATTATGAATTAATTTTACTTCATCTTTATCAAAGACTACTTTAAAACCTTTTTTACACATTTTACTTACAGATAGTAAATTTTGACATACCTTCTGTACAATCAAACATTCAATAGTCATAGTTTTTCCTTTAATAGCAATATTTATAAAGCCTCTCCTTTCGGCTTTAATAATTTCACCATTGGCAATTTTTATGTTTATAACATTATCTAGTTTTATTATATTGAACATAAACTTCTCAAAAAATTCACTGATTAAATGATCAGTTGCTCCAGAATCTATTATAAACTTTATATATCTTTCCTCATTAATAAACATAGCATTTTCATCAATAGCTACTAACTGAAAATTACTTTCATCTTCAGTCTCTGTTAAATGACCTTGTTGATTTCCTGTTCTTCCTCTTCTAGTTCGACCTCTAAAGTTACCTCTACCTCTATATCCTCTAGTTCTATACACACATTGGCTGGCGATGTGACCATTTTTATGGCATCGATAACACAAAATGTTGTGTGTACTCGATAGTACGACTTCCTCTTCAATTTGTGTGGATTTTATTTTAAGTTCTCCATCAAGTAACCTTGACTTCACAAAATTCATTGATAGGTCTTTAATGTTCATGGTTTCCAGTGCTGTAATGATACTTTCATATTCTTTTGGGAGTGTAATTAGTAAATGACATACCTGGTCCTCTTCATCGAGTTTGCAACCAATTGCAAGCAACTCATTCATAACAGTATCAAATTTGATAAAATAATCTTGTAAACTTTCATTAGTCGTATATTTCATTGATAATAATTTTATTTTTAAGTGGAGCTTATTGAAAACGCTTTTCCTTTGAAAATTGGCCTGTAGCGCCTCTAGCATTTCTTGTGCTGTTGTACATTTTGATATTATTTCTATGTATTTATCACTTATGCATTGCACAATAAGTGATTTAGCTTTTGCTTGTATCTTTTTATCTTTCTCTTCTATATTTTCTATATCAATACCTTTTTCTTCCAATATCAGTTTTACTCTATATATCCAATGATTATAATTCGTTTTTTCGCTTAAAATTGGGAATTTTACATCAGTCGTCATTTTTACTAATCTTCTTTTGTTTTTTATTTTTGTGGTTATTATTAAATCGATAAATTTTACTTTTTACACTTTACTTTTCACTGGGCCCATAACCTGATAAAGTTATGGGCACGCAGCGGAAGCAAACAACAGCACCGATTGAATTATATATATATTTACTTATTTAAGTGGAGTACATTTCTATGGCCGTTACTATTCAATAATCAATCACAATTGACAAGAACAATAATAGACAATATTCATAGACAAATCTAACAGTTCACACCCTCAAATTTAGAAGATCTATCCTTGATATTAAATGTCTTTATGAACTATTACACAATGAACTATTAGAACTGTTTGATTTTAATGTTCCTCGGCCTCCTCGTGGCCCTTGTCCAATATTTAAAACAAAACGATTTAAAACTAATCTTTAAAATATTCACCAATAGGTCTGTACAATTAATATGTTGAAAAATCAAAAAACATCGATATATTCAATAACATTCCTCATACATCCTTCAAAATAATATCCCAGATGTAATTTTGCGAGATTAACGAATAATTTATTTACATCAAACACCTATTTAAAAATAAACTAAAATAAATTATAAACCAATTAAACTGTACATTAAATTAAACTTAAAATAAACTAAAATCCAACTATAAAATCTAGTACCAGACCGGTGACAGTCGGAAACGTGCCCAAAGGACTAGCCACATTGCCTCGCTGAATGGCAACGCTAATCCGTTGCCCGAGGTATATGGAGGTCTTTCCAGATAGATAAGTATTTTTATAATTTTTTATTATTTATTGGTTCATAATAGGGACTTTATTTTTTTTGAAGCGTTTTCTCATTTACGATAAAAAAATCAATGTATAAAAACTGTAAAACAGCCCTAATTTTTTAAATTCCGATACAAAGTTATCTGATTATTGATTAAATTATTGTAGAAGACTAGACTGATTGCCTTATAACGAACATAGGCAGAAGAGACATATAGCTCAAACTTGTCTATGATTTTAAGACATCAGGCGTGAAGTTGCCTTTCAGTGATTGCATTGAAACAATAGCAGACGCGGTGTCAGCCGCATTCCGCACTCTTCAGGCGGTGTCGCGTTACATGCGCATGCGCACGGCTTAAGTATTCGGCGCGCGCGCGTATTTTCATAACGCGGCTATTTCTGTCGCTCGCCTGCCCACCGCCTGATGTTCCCTTTCCGTTAATAAACGGCGACTGTGTTTTGCACGCGGACTTGCACATTTTATTTCGCAATTTCATATAGTTTGTAAATTTTCCCTACAAAAAAGGATTTTTTTATTGCAAAAGTTCATCAGACAGGCTGATGGCCCACTTGATAGAAATAGGTTACCATCGCCTATGGACATTTGCAACATCAAAGGTGCTACAAATGGGCTGCTGTTCTCTTAAAGGACACTGGAACCTAATCAGTAACACCGGAACACAACTGAAGATTGTTGTGGCAACATATTTTAGACTAGGGATGGTAGCCATCCAGTCGGGCAAATGCCCTACCACCTGGCAATGTTAATTCTATATCACTAACAGTTATTGGAGATTAAATAATTACTATTATTAAAATTGTATTGTAATGTATGTATTGTATTTTTATAACTTGGTAAGTTTTTAGTGTCATATAAACGACATATTCCTGATGTATGGAAAAAATATGACAAGAGAAAGAGGGACAGGCTGATAGAAACGATCATGAAGATTTCATAAAGGTTCTATTTATGCCTAAATTACCACAGAAATCTAAAAATAATTTTTCATGGCTTATATTTTATTAACAACATTAATTAATATTTTTTAACTGGCAGACAGGCTGGCGACCTACGTGATGGAAAGTGGTTACCATCGCCTGTAGTCATTTGCAATACAAAAGATGCAACCAATGTTCTTTCACATGACTACTGATACCGGCAAAACTCAACGTCGTTATTGTTGGCAAGTGCCCTACCTACTGTGGGTAATTTCGACGCCTCCTGCAGCTGCCCGACCACAGTAACTAGTATATGGCGGCACTGTTTTCACAGCACTATTTGAGCGTCACATCACTAACCACGAGAAAAAATAATACTGTCAGATTGGGACATCAAGAAACCGGCTACTCTTTTTCAGGAAAATTATGTTAACGATTAATATTTTTTTTCATTTAGCGTACTCGGAAAGTACGCTTATAGTTCCCTGATAACAGGGATAAAAACAGTACTTTTCGTCCCAGGGAAACGATTTTCCGTGCTGTCAAAGAAATTAAAAGCTATACCAGCTATATCCGAAGTTTTTATACAGTCATTGTTAAGTCGCGGTATAAAATTACCAGTTTTATTTACTGTCCTCATATACGAAATGAGAAGCAGAGTGTTAACCTCGGATGAAAGGCTTTTTAAGGCAGGAGATGGTATGGCGCACGAGCGTAGCGAGGGCGTTAATAGTTCACTTTCATTAAACTTCTACTTATGGGAATAAATGAGTGTCTTATTAGTTCTCGTATTGTGGATTTTTCTTTATCTCCGACCGACAACCCGTTGGTGTCTAGAACCTCCACAAGTATTCTTTCTCCGTTACTGCACGGATAAAATTCTATTCTTTGCGGGATTGATATATTCTTATCAATAAGATACGAGTATTCTTTGAAAAACAATGAACTTAGACTAAAATATATAAACTCAATGAACATTTATGTCATTCAAACGAAGTTCCATGTACATTTTTAATATGAGTACACGCCATTACGAGATGTTATTTAAAGGTCAACGCACATAAATTTCGGTGAATTATGTTTTTGCACACGAACAGTTTTATAGTGGAAACCATCGGTTTTATGAGATGATGCTCTTGTATAAACACAACTGAATTATCAAATTATAATCTTTCATATCAAGCGCTACAAGAACAAGTCAGATTGGTTTTGTAAACAGATAAATCAATCGGCAGACAAACACACTCTGTGTTTGCCCTTGCCTATATCCACTGTACAAGTTCAAAATAGGAATTGACATTTAAATTGTAAATGCTGTGCACTCCTCTAATGGGTCCACACATCAGAACCTTTGTAGTGAATGATATGTAATGTAACCATAATGTGTGTGCTGTTGGTGTGCCTAAATTAAAAAAAAATACTAACATATGCTGTACTAGATGTTGCCCGCGACGTCGTCCGCGTCATGATCACGATTTAAAATCCTATCAGCGCTATGTAGTTCATTTAATATGATGATAAAATACGCTATGCTAGAGTCTGTTTTAGTAAGGTTTTACTTTTTTAAATTGCACTTCTCTTATTAAATTAAAATATGAACCATCCGTTAAACCAGACAATCGAAGCTGTTCGTTCTGCAAAATGGTGATTGCAATAAATAAACTGGCTTTTTGCATCGGCATCAGCCGTAGAGCTATAATTGCCGGACCAAATTTATAGATGCAACAGTGAAACAGCGGAGATTAATGAGTTTAATCTTGAAGTCATGCTGCAGTCAGCCGCGAATAATTCCCAACACCCAATCATTCCCAACCCAAGCATTCGTAGCTACTAATGATTCCTATATCTTATCTCTAGTTTAACTAAAGTATTTTGTACTTTTGACCTTCGAAAAGGAAGAGGTTCTCAACTTGGTTGTTTTTTTTTATTTACACAGATTTATGATCTCAATTAGGTGATTCTTCTTTTGTTTGATGCGTAATAGTTGCCATTTGGTCCTCTAAAAATTTAACATAGTTTGGCCCAGTTTTCGTTTTATGAACATTTTTTTTAAAGAAAATTATCCGTTCCCGTTTCTTGAGACCTATATTCTTTAAGGCGCGATTATCGTAACTGTTAAAGAAGTTTCGTTAACAACTCACGCTGACCATTTCACTTGCAACTTTCTCGCGCGCTGACGCGGAAGTGGTCATAGTGTAAACGTGATATTACTATATCTATTATGTAGTATTCTGTTACGCAGCTTTAAAAGCAATAAACATCATTATCATCCCAGTGGATTTCCCCTTCATAATCGAAAAATAAAAAATGCACGGAAACTGGCGCCATCAAGTGGTCCAGGAACACTAACAATTATAATTAGTTTCCATTTAATCCACTAAACTTCACTTAAGATAGCCTGTGCAACATCGTTAAATAAATATATCGCGCTGACGAGATCTTAACACCATAAATGAAAATAAATTTGGTGAATCGCGCACACTTTTACATGATGTTTTATGCGAAACATTTTTTACTTTTAGCATAGATTATAGTGTTATTGTTAAAATGAGGTCGTGTAACTTGGCACTGGCACCTCAGAAGTCCATGTTATATTTGAATTTTTTGACACCATCTATTTTGATATATTCTTCTGTCCTCTTATGTCACTATTTTTTCATTCGTGTTTTTTCCCAATACATTATAGTACATAAATATCCTTGTTTGCTTTTTTCAATAATGAAAACGGATTACGGCCGATCCTAATTTATCTACAGTTATATATAAGTTTATTAAACACATTTTATTCTGTCTTTCCCTTTATACTAATTTAGAACGAGTTTATCTTATTCCTACCATCTAGTGGAATTTATAGAATTATCTAGTTTAACGCCATCTATCCGACAGGGTAAATGACTTTTTTTATTATTCCGGGGAAGTTAATCTCTTTTATATATAGTGTATTATATATAAAATATAGTGTATATTACTATATTTTATATATAGTATTATCTATGGTCATGATGTAAAAGGTAGTTATACGAATTTTATAAGCGCCTTAAAAATATATCAAAAAGTATTGTTGTTCATAATCGAGTTGACAAAACCTTTATTAAAAACACTACACAAAAACTACTTAACGATCATATAAACCTCATATAACTATTATGAATAACAGGATTTACGTTCATGTTTATTCTTTCAGATTAATTATACACCTCGCTACAATGATATAAGTATGTCAGCGAGTAGCAAAAGAGTGATCAAACGAGGTCAGATACGGTTTCGAATCGGGCTACCGAGAATAGACACCAGTATTAACTGGCTGCCATGTTATTATTGCGAGATTTAACAAATATTTATTTTCTCACTAACAATGTTTTATCTATGGTAGGTACGGAGACAGCAAACAAATCCCTGCGTACGGATCTTCTTCAGCCAATCTGAGTCCACTGCTGGACATAGGCCTCCTAAACTACGCGCCACATATCCTGGTCTCCCGTCTTCCTCATCCAGCCCCTGCTGGCTAGGCTACATTCGTCGAGACATGGTTTCCATTCCAGGACTCGTTTGCTCCATCGGCCGTCGGTCCTGCGATAGACGTGACCGGCCCACTATCACTTCAACTTGCCAATTTTATGAGCTATGTCGGTTACCTTCGTTTTCTTACGGATGTCTTCATTTCTCAGTTTATCCATAAGAGAGACACCTAAATTAGCTCACTCCATAGTCCGTTAGACGACTTTGAATTTGTGGAGCAGACCCAATGTCGGTGTCCGGACGGACTGCGGACGGATGGCCTGGTGTAAAAGCGACAAAATATCTCACAGCGAGGTGTTAAGGCATTTTGCTCATCTGGATGACTACCACCCCCAACGCAATGCCATATACCATGGTGGAAACACCACCAGTCAGAACCAATTGTTTCGCTTCATGTTTTCTGGTGCGCACTGCCGAAGAGTGGAATAATTTGCCGGCGCCTGTATTTCCTGACAAATACAATCTTCAAATCTTCAAGTCACGAGTGAATCTAGGAAGGTATCTTCTAGGTAAGCGTGTTCCATCCTAGACCGCGTCATCACTCAACATCAGGTGAGACAATGATGAAACGTAAACCTATACATCCATTAAAAAAAATGCCGCCATAAGGTCCATGAGTTGCGTTCCGGCATTGTTCCGGCATTAATGGTCTGGCTGTACGAGGAGGGATGAAAGTGAGGTGACAAAAAGAATGTTAAACTGCAAGATTTATGGGTACAAATGTAAAAGTAGACCAAAAAAAGAGATGGATGTATTGTGTGAAGAATGATATGATGAGTGTGGAAGAAGAATACAATTTGTGCGGAGTCAATATAATTAAGAGAAGGTAAAAGAGATTAATGGCCAGGCTTCAGTCAGGAGATTGGGCTCACTGAACAGGGATTCTAGGCCGAAATCACGATAATAGCATCTTTGGTCTTGCAAATATCCACATACAACGAGGACTACTTTACATCGGATGGACCGTCCCAGTCTGTTGTACTCCAGCAAATAAATACCCTACACGAATAAAATAGTTACGAATAAATGACTTGTAATAGATTCTGGTCTAGTTCAAAAAAGGTAGCATAAAATTAGTTCGCGGCCAGCAGGGGATTGATATTACCTTTGACGTTGCAAACGTACATAGGTAAATGCTTTCCATCAGTTGGCGAGCCGTACTTATTCAATAAAAAAAACCAACATAGCGAAAGACGGTCCATCTGATGTAATCATATATCACTAGTTATAGACGTTTGCAGCACCAGGGGGGAACCAAGGCGTTGCCAGCCTTTGCCATGGAAAAAGGGGGTGGAATAGAAGAGGTGTAGATAGGTTAACGAGATAGGTTAACTGGGTAGGTTAACGGGATAGTTAAATGGGATAGGTTAACGGGATACGTAAACGTGATATGTTAACGGGATAGTTTAAAGGTATAGGTTAAGGGATAGGTGAAGGGGATAGGTGAACAGGATATGTGAATGGAATAGGTTAACGCGATAGGTTAACGGGATAGGTTAACGTTATAGGTTAACGGGACAGGTTACGAGGATAGAGTAACTAGACAGATTAATGGTATAGGTTAACGGTATAGATTAACGGGATAGGTGAACGAGGTAAGTTAACGAGTTAGGCTAACGGGATAAATGAATGGGATAGGTTAACGGAATAGGTGAACGGGGTAGGTGAACAAAACAGGTGAATTGGATAGGGGAAGAGAAAGTTAGCCATGACTCATTAGAGGAAACACGTTTAGCACAAGGCTAATCTTTCCATGCCGATATTCTGCGTGAGCGTGGTATCACACTGACCTTAAAGTCAAGTCGGCCTTCAAAGTCAAGATAATAACCCGAACACTACTCTACCACTTAAAACAGTTTGCAAACGTACATTAACGAAAGAGATTTCGAGAACATCGTTTCAGTAACACCTTGCGATGATACAAACGTAAACAATACCATGGTATCGGTCGACCCTGGCGCCCTTCCAAACGACGACCATACATCGGAATGAGGTCATCGGACAACTGATTTACCACTCAAATGCCTCAGTCAACACAATGCCTGTATTTATGACAGTAAAATGATTAGAGATTACTAAATCTTCATTTAATGTATTACAAGTAAAGTAATTTACATAATCACCAATGTGATTGGCATCCTTTAAATTTATTTAAGATATTGAAAAATAAGTATATTATTATTATTACAATTAATGGTCGCCCAGTGGTCGAAATTCGACCATAATTATTTTAAACTATAAGTTTGAACATTATTAAGGTTCTGTTGTCAAAGACTG
Organism: Dendrolimus punctatus; assembly: GCA_012273795.1. Taxonomy (NCBI): domain Eukaryota; kingdom Metazoa; phylum Arthropoda; class Insecta; order Lepidoptera; family Lasiocampidae; genus Dendrolimus; species Dendrolimus punctatus. The sequence goes on along the minus strand of CM022529.1, from coordinate 1,240,726 downwards.
TACTTCTATAATCATTCTATATAACTCTACACTGTTAATTTGACTTTAAGAATAAACAATAGTGTGTATGCGTGTGTGTCAAAGACATGACTGCGTGTAATGTATTTTTTATGCATAATATTTAAAACATATTAGCATTGTGCACTCCTTCTCTATATAACGTATAAGTGTGCAAAACTTCATACTCCTCCGTCCGCGCAATTTCCGTACAAAGGGTTACAGTTTTTGCTTCATATATTAATACTAGCGGCCCCAGTAGACGTTGTCTTGCTCTGAAAAAATATGACCCGATACCAGCGCCACCTACCGGTTCCAATTGTGGATTTAAACCATCCGGGGACCCACTCAAACACACAAAAACAAAATCGCTCCCCGTTGTTAAGAGGATTCTAGAACCCGATCTCAGCGCCACCTACCGGTTCCAACGGTATAAAAACTATCTTATCTTTCAAGTTGGATCAAACTGCACACGGTGTGCAAATTTGATTAAAATCGTTTGAGTAGTTTAGGAGTCCATCGCGGACAAACATCGTGACAGGAGATTTATATATATTAAGATAATGATAATATGTATTTAATCCAAACTAAGTCCATAATAAATTACAAATTACATTTTTGCTGTTATAATATTAAGATATTAGGCACACTGCTCAACGATAGCGGTCTGGTTGGGCTGGACCTATGGCAGTTTACAGAGTTTGACTTTACATACATGCATACATAACTTCACGCCAGGTCTCTTTCGGGGTAGGCACGAACATCAGAGCGCCATTCAGGCTTATCTTACACACCTCACTTGCTTCTTTGACATTCATAGCTCTTGTCATGCACGTTCGTCTATTCTTAAGGCTCCTGACATCACCTTCTGCTAATACACGATCAGTTTTATTTTAGCGTCTAAAAATTTGTAAAGGGCTTTTGTTATTTGTATGTATTAGTTTTATTTCATAATCAATTTAGAAATCAGTTTTATATTAATTAATTAATTTGTTTTATTAAAAGTATTAAGATATGTTTATGTCATGATGCAGTTTCATCCAATGTTCAATCAATGATCCATTAACTTTAAGCAGAGCAGCGACTATTTTATTTTGGGTTTAAAATAATTATTTATGTATTTATTTAGGTTATCGAATCATTATACGTAGGGCATTATTATATTGTACTCTTAATGTATGTATTCAGCTTTTGTGTATTTGCACCAAAGTTCGAATACAGTATTGTTTAATACAGATCAAGTTGAGACCTGACTCTGGGACACCAAAAAAAGGCCCCCCGACTCCCTGCTTGCCTTACCTAGCCAGCCGGCACGGAATGGAGATCACTAAAGCTAAGTCTCAAGCTCCAGGGGTGGAAGTCATAAATGTCATAACGTTAAAAGTAGATTCGGTGAACCAGCAAGCCGCCTCTCTACACCCCTTAGCAAGTCACCCACACGTTGCCCCGTCTTCTATTGCGTTTTTTGGACCCCATGCACGGAGTGGCGAGTCACCGTCTGACTTTTTTACCATGATGACTGACATTTTTAACATTGCGACGGACAGACCCCATAGTCCCTATATTCTCAGAAACCTAGTACCACTAGCAGCTCACCCAATAGCCCGGTACTTTTTTCTCTTTCCCACAATGGTACTACACTGGCCGAGGCTTGTCTTTGGGTGCATTATTATATGGTTAAGACGGGGATTGCCAGGGATTGCCGAGCCGAGTAGCCCATTCCCGTAACCCTGGCATAAGGCGCAGGACGGAACACCCAGGGGTTTTAGTGGGTATCCTTAACTGGGGAATGGCAATAGCGTGGCACCGATTTTGACCGGGCACGCTAGTGCCACCCCCGATCTGGCGAATCCCACACTATCTCACTGAGTCGCGAGCATCCCCCAGGCTTCTTTGCCTGTCGCGGCTTAGTCCTCAAACGGATTTCCCCTGGCAAAAAAAAGGGATAATCGCCGGTCAGTATCACGCCACATTAAAATTAAATTTGTCAAGGGGCCTTTACGTGTTAGCTTTCACATGGTCTCATGCAAGCCCTTCAAAAGTCCGGGCCATTTTTTGGCCCGTGGTCTTCAAAGACATACATATATATTATAAGCAATGATCTTATAGTAAGTTCACTGATTATAAGTATCCATAATATTTGTTTACCCTAATTAAACGTTTAAAACTCTTCTTATTAAAATTCAATATGATATTTTTAAAGAAATAAATGTGATAATCTGTTAACAGATTGATTTCGAATACTTACCTGTTCTAATGTTGAAAAGTAGGGATGCACTTTTTGGGGTATATTGTTTCATTTTGAAAAAAACTCTTACAAAATTATAAATTCCGTTGGTATGGTACAGGCATTTTTCATGCTGTAAACTACTTAGTCTGTATGGATGAAAAGCAAGAAGATTTATAGTATAGCTATTCCCGCCAGATAATTGTTATAAAACTGCGGTGAACATTCGTTCTTTCTATTATGCCTCTCTGGAGGAATTTTCTCAATTAGCATGGACTAAGAAGCACATTACTAATTTTCATTCGACACGCACCTTGATTATTTAAATTTAAAAACAAGTATGGCAGGTACGGGAATACGTACTATATATTCAAGTGTAGTTTTGAAAATTCTAGATCGTATGCTAAAAGCGGCGTCAGCGTCAATATACGTTAGAAGTCGCTACCGGCGTCGGATTGGCAACGTACGGCGTATGAGTGCCGTATTCGGGCGTTTGAGAAAGAGCACTATAGTGTACATTCATATCAAATACTTGTCAGTCTCGTACAGCGTCACGTCGAACGCAGCCTACAGCGTTTATTGCCTTACCTGTGTATTTCTAGTGAACCCGTAGCCTAGGAACCGTTCATCATGGGCGGGCACGGTGTCCGGAGCCACGTAGAAAGGCTCGTACAGCAACTCAAAGTTGGTCACGTTGTGGCTAATGTGGGTTTCTGTGCTCTCATTGCCGCCTGACGCCTCCCATCTGGTGCCAATTATACATTTATTATTATTACCTATCGTCCAGTAGTCGCTTGATCGTAAAGGGGACAGACAGATGGACATGACCAAAGCACAAGGGTTCAGTTTTTTGCTAGAACACTTGGAATTGGAAAAACATTTTATTCGAGCTGAAACAGAGAAAAAAGACTGACTTCTGTGGCTGTGGGTGGCCTGTCGTAAGAGGTAACACATCCAGATGGTAGGGCATTTTGCCCGTATAGATGGCCAATAGCTAGGGTTGCCACCTCTGATTAGACGAAATCCGGGAGAAAAAAAAAGGAGCAGCAATTTTTCATTACTATTTTTTTTATTTATATTTTTCATCTGAGCGCACACACTTCAAAATATCTGGCCTTGATGTAACAAATTTAAAAAAACTCTTTGCAGTCCATGTTAAAATTCATTATTTTAATTTCCTTCCGGGAGCCGGGGATTTAAATTTTAAATGCTGAATTCCTGGAGACTCGGGAGAGGAGGGAACCCTACCAACAGCCCTCGTCTAAACCAGTACCTAATCGTGAGTAGCGTTCCGGCATTAGTGGCCAGGTTCCAGTGCTCTCTTCAACACCAGCAGAATATTGATAATATATTAGTAGTGCAAATATCCATAGCCGAGAGTGACGACTTTCCATCAGTTATTAAAATAATACTACAACAATAAACAAAATTATGTGTGGGTGCAGTTCACACCCAGTAGAAGTAAAACAAAGTGTGACAAGGGGTGGGAAGGATTCTTAAGCACGAAATTTGAACTATGAGCATAGTGTTTAAATGATTAAATATATTCTATTCCATTCTCTCGCAGCCTTCGTCCTGTAGATATACGTGTTTATCTCTTTCTAATGTCGCTATTTTGTTTCACTTTCACTTCAAAAATGTCTGTCTGTAATCGGACAGACACCTACTATATAAGTCTTCATGAAAACAAAGAGATGATTTTTACCCTGTTAGTAAATATTATGTTAGTTACGATTATGAACCACTAACCAACCACTTCAGTAGTGTTTGATTGTTAGTCACTACGTCAATAGTAGGTACTACCCTCATTTTCGTCGTAAAATAGCAACACCCAACGCTGAATGAATGAATAAACTAACTTACCTCGAGAAATTGGATGCATATTGATTATAAATAAACACTTTTCTATGGAATGGAATAGCTAATTTATTTCTGGACAACCGCAGCAACTCCGATTTGTTCGCTGGAAAGTTGGCCACCCTTCTATCTAATTCGTACGTTGGCACTACGTATGCACACAACGGACATTTTGGTGCCGTCGCCAGAAACTAAAACAATGTAAGCGTACATTAGATTTGATAAATGTAATCTACGTCATATTACGCTCTCTAAGGGTCAAAGTACACTGACAATGAGTCTAAGCGCATCGAAGCTTTAATTTAGAATCTACATAGCATTTTGACCTCTATCTCTACAACGTAATGCATACATTGCATACTTGCGTATGGATATGACGCGTCGTAAAATTCGTGCGTCTTTTTATGTCGTAAGTTTTTAGATTGACCCTTCGATACCCTTCATCTCTGCGTCAAAGCTTTTAGCTCTAATGTAAGCCCTTGAAAAACTATCGTTTACTTTGAAAAAAAAAGTTAAACATGAAACAATACCGTCAATATGTACTCAACATATTAATACGTGAAGAAAAAACTTTGTAACCCATTTAACGAAAATTACGCGGCCGGAGGAGTATGAAATTTCGCATACCTATAGTTTATATAAAGAAGGACTGCAGAATGCATTTTTTTTCTAACTCACATTATTTCCAAGATCACGTGTAATTAACCAGATACACAAACATTAGAGTAATTTCTTTTTCACGTTTGTAAAAAATCAGTGCGGATTCATTATAGAAAAATGGATATGTTAACTTAAAAGGATTATAAGTAACGTTCACTCATAGTAATAAGTAGAGTAATAGGCTCGTTAAAAAAGGTATTTCGATAACCTTTTTAACGAGCCTATAAACCTCGTATTATCTACTACGAACAAGCGGTCGCCCGTGTTCAATATTAGACCATAATAATTAATGTCAAAGTCTATACTTCTATAATCACAGATATCACCGTTAATTCGACTGGAACAATAAACAAAAGAGTATATATGAGTGTGTGTGTGTCAAATACATGGTAGTATGTGTAGTGTTTTTTTTCTTGATTTAATGCATTTTTTTAATATTAAAGAAAGAAAGAAACGTTTATTTGTCAACGGCGTCACACACACAATATATAAGGTTAATAAAGCATCATTACATTTTAAAAGTCGTATGCCGCAATTCGACAAATGAGGCTGACACTCAGTATATTGCTGCGCCGAAAGTTAATTCGACGCAGCTCTGATTTTCAGTGCCTACCTCTTTCTTAGTATATACACATTATATTGAGACCCTTATAAGAAATATAGTCTGTAACTTAATTATTAGTATTAATTATACATTTGTATTTATTACTAAAAAATAAGAAGAACGTTAAATACATATATTAAATATTAACATAAATGAATAAGGAAATGGTATATATGGTAATATTAAATTATATTATTAAAATATTAGCATTCGTCGCTTCTTCTATCAATATATATCTGATACTTATAAATAAAGCTGAAGAGTTAGTTTGTTTGTTTGCTTGAACACGGTAATCTCAGGAACTACTAGTCTGATTTGAAAAATTATTTCAGTGTTATATAGCCCATTTATCGAGGAAGGCTATAGCGGAGCACCAATGGAGAATTTTTCAAAATAGGGGGTTTTTTACTTACTTTTTTTTACTTTTCCACGCGGCCGAAGTCGCGGACAGAAGCTAGTAAACTATACGTGTGCGAAATGTCATACTACTACGTCTGCGCAATTTTACGGAAAAACGGGTACAAATTTTTTACTTCACGTATTAATATATAGATAAGGGGGCTATGCCATTCCATGCTGCAGTTATAACAGAGAAAATCATCATTCCTTTTGTAGGTAAATAGGTAGGTAAGTGCGGTAGTTATATTCCACTATTAAATTATGGCAGTCCCAGAGACACATTTTTATAAATGACAAAAAGCAACATACCTTATCCAGCGCTTCTGACATTCCTCTAGAGGGCACAATGTCAACATCGACCAGGAACACATAAGGTGCTTGGCAGTTCTTTCTAGCTAAATTCCTGAGATGATTCTGAGGATATGGATGCCTCGCTCTCCACGCTACTGTATCAGCTCTCCTTTGACCTGGAGGCAAAGGTTTTGCATCGCAATTCCTCGCCCAATCTGGCACTGAACCCGGAACTCCCGGCCTTTCTGCCGGTGTGACTACATGCAATGCTATCCTTGAATATATATCTGGCTGACATCGTAACAACCAAGTTGTGAACGCTCTTAACAATCTCAACTCATCTCCAGCAACAAATACTGCCACAGATATCGGTCCAGTCCAATGGCTAGCTATCCTTAGCAATTCGTGGAGACGTTCTATTGAACTTTGCGTTGCCAGACAAACTCTATGATTTGAAGACAATTCTGGATACAGTTCACCAACTGCTGCATAGTCGAATAGTCTGTATGACCTTGAACCATCCCATCGACCAAGCCTCAAGTCTAATCTTGAGATGGGATCATCGTCTACTACATTGTTAGGTGCAGTATCTGTGCAAGGCTCACAACTAGATGATGGTTCTGATGGCTGTGTTGTCGTGTGAGTTGGGCAAGAAGGTGGATGTAGCAGCCACATGTTTGCAGCTGCATTATAAAGGACCAAGGCGATCGCTGCTATCGTCACTATACTCCATTGGCATCTCCATCCCCACTGTAAAAAAGAAATGGAAATAATGTTTGAGTATACATAAGATTTTTGTGTTCTTGTACCCGTTTTTACCAAAACTGAAGCTTGACAAAGTCGTCAAACATCTGTCCATCTCCTTGTTTAATATTTATGTTAGTAGTCAAGTTCATTAATCTGAAAGACGCTAGTTACTTAGGATTGACGTGGTTATCAAAATTGTAGTTAATTTATGGAGCTGTATAATGAATGCAACTGTTGCTAACTCTGAATTTGATGTATTTTAGTTGTATTGTATTGTATTTCGTCATATAGTAAATACTATACCTGGCGACACCAACAATTTAGTGACGTGCAATTGAAATGAACTCAATGTAGTTCAGTGATATTACTTCAGTTGAATGTTTGTTTGTTACTTCTTTACGACCTTGCAAATAAACAGGTAGTTAATTTTTTATTGAATGCCGTTCAACAGACAGGGACCCACTTTATGGAAAGCGATTCATCACTTATAGACACAAGAACACCAAAAGTGCTAGCAATGTGCCGCGTTCCGCTCTCTAAAGGAAGACTAATGCCGAAATACAACTCAAGCAGGCCCCACGGCATACTCGACTAGACCAGGGGTGATGGCTATCCAGTTGGGCAACTCTAACACCACCTGGCTGTGGGTTAAAAAGGAACAAAATGTAGCATATAGATCCCAGTTGCAAAACATACTTACAATTTTGTTCCTCCGCAGCTTGCTCATAGACCTGTGGTCAGTAGAATAACCCATCGCGTGAATAGCAACAGGTGCTTAGCCGGACATCATCTTAATCTTCTCATCATTATATTTCTATTGGGCTCTAAGCTAGCATATGATTGAACGCCTTCTAGCTATGAAGCAATCCCGATCCAAAGAGGAGTCACAATCTGCAACAAAAACAAAACAATCTGTTATGTTTAAGTCTTTTAATCCGTGCAGGAACGGAGAAAGAATACAATTTCCTGCGGCTCGGCGGCCTTTTCGTAAGAGGCGACAAAACAACCCACAGCCAGGTGGTAGGGCATTTGACCGACTGGATGGCTACCACCCCTGGTCTAGAGTATGTCGCCATAACAACCATGTGTTGTGTTCCGGCATTAGTGACCAGGTTCCAGGCTCTCTAAAGAGAGCAGCAGCGCATTCGTAGCACCTTTGGTGTTGCAAATGTCCATAGGCGATGGTAACCGCTGTCCATCAAGTGGGCCGTCTGCCTGTCTGCTGATCTCCTGCAATAAAAAAAAAAAAGTCTGTTAAGCTCAAGTCGCCATTTTTCAAAATTGTAAAAACAAGATGCATTAGTTTATAAGAACAAAAATTGTTTAGAGATTAAGAAAAGTTTATTAGTTTTCCAATAGAAACGATCACATTCATTTCCCCAAAAAGGAAAATAAAAATTAAATAAGAATAAAAGAACCTGTGCTTTACGCAACGACAGAGGAGGCGATTTAAAAAACCGTAGCTGCAGGGAAATCTCTAGTAACGTATATACAGAATAGAATAAGTATATATGTTGCATAGTGTAAGGAACAAGCGATTGTTGTCGTTTCACAAACAAGAACGATGTACTTAAATGTAGCTAAATAACTCATTCATAAATTATTATACAAGCACTGAGATAAGTTTATTCGAACATATAAAGGTTATCTCCCTTGTCAACTTTATCGATTATTTTACAGGATGCTTGTTTCCATAAAACTGCATTAGATACTTTAAAACAAATATCCAAGAGCTGCGTCAATGTGGTGACCTTGCCCTACACATAGGACCATATGAGCCACACTACCCATTAGAGATTTTAGTATTATAATTGTAATGGTAACAGGAACCACAATATCCACCATAGTAAGCCATCCGCAAAATTCCCAAAATCCACATCGAATATAGGAGGAAGTTAAACCGACGTCCCTGGAATTATTTTGGAAATTATGTATTTTGTTTATCTCAGCAAAGATAATAATAATCACATATTCCCAGATCCCTAGTACCACTAGCAATTCACCCACATAGTCCGATACTTTTTGTTCTCATTTCCCACAATAGACCTACACTGGCCGGGACTTGTCCTTGTATGCATTAGTATATAGTGTAGACAGGGACAATAGCCGGTTAGTGTCACGCCACATTTACATTAAATTTGTCAAGGGGCCTCTACCTGTTGGCCTTCCCATGGCTCCACGCAAGCCCTCAAAATTTCCGCTGGGGCTGTAACAAACCAAATAATATCGAAATCATAGATATATTCCAAAATAAATTGGAATATGGAAAGGCATTGTAAACGCTCCATAAAACGTTAAATTTTAGGACATACGCGGAGGTCCATGAGCGTCGGCTTCATCATCATGTGAATGTCGAGGCTATCTGGCTCCTCGACAACAGGGACGTCACGAGAAGGCTCAAAAGGACTAAACCATTTCAACTAGTGCTATGAACAAAACAAAAGTGTAGTGCAATGTGCTAGCTATTAGTAAAGAACACATTAACAAAGTGTCATCGCCTTAGTAGAGACAATAAGAAAAGTGCCAATGAACACTTTCTTAATATGAATACTCTTGGTTAATTTTGGCTATATTTAAATTACTTATTGATGTTTTTAGAAAGAGAGAGAGAGAGAGCTGGAATCCGGTGAAATGGAATCTTGAATAAAAATGATTTTACTGATTGAGGACAAGCGAAATAATAGCCTACAGTGACAAACGACAGTCACCGACCCGACAAAGGCGAGCAACAAAATCTTTCGATATTTTATATGAATTAACAATAGTTTTCATCGTATATTAATAATAAAAAACTAGTCTAGTTAAAGGAAAAGCGTTTCACGATACAATGACTCTAAATAACTGGTTATTATAAACATAATGGACTTCGATAAGCGCTATCATTATTTGATCAAACACATAGGGCGTATTAAGGTCCATAGCTATTATGACATTAATTTTAAAACATTTGTTAATGCCGAATATTGATCGTTACTCAATAACATACATCTATGGGTATATAGTAACCATCGTTCTGAAATAAAATGATAAGGAGTATATTGTCTAAAGTGGCTTTTGGTTCGTTTCGAGATAATAAATACATTTCCCATTGGAGTAGCCAGAGACGATGGATCTCCATCTGCTAAGATCCTTAGCAAACACTTTTCGCTTCATCAACTTTTATTAACTTTCTTCAAAATATTCTTAATTTGATCATGGTGAGTACATCTCTGTCTACCAGCACCGACTCTACTAGTCATGTTGCTGTCATATACTTGATTTGTGATTCTGGTTTCATTCCTTCAACAATTGGGATCAGCTCTCGAGATAACAAATAATGTTGAGAATTAAAAGTTTGCTATCAACCGAGGCTTGGAGACAAGGAACAGTAGGTAGGAGACAGAGTGCTGCCTTTGTGGCAGCCACTGAAACGCAGAAGTCCGGGGTTCAATTCCGTAGCCGTAGTACCCATAATGCAAACGTAACCTACGTAACTTGGGAGTTATACAAAGTTATTAATTTATATAAGAGTGGAGTTAAGCTGCGTCTAGGGAGCGAAGCGATGAGCGAGCTCGTGCAATTACACAAGACATGGAACAACATGAACAGTCTTCTAGCACACATCAGAGACTCATTTACGTTACGTGCTGCCCCCACACAACTCCCAACTCCGTTTTACACTAACAAATAATAATTATGAGCCATTTGGAGCTGACCTGACCGCACTACAAGCCCACAACTGGCTTATCCGTGCAGGAACGCAGAAAGAATTAAATTTCCTGCGTTGTGGCGGCTTGTCGTAAGAGGTGACTAAACAACCCACAGCCAGATGGTAGGGCATTTGCCCAACAGGATGGCTTCCACCCCTGGTCTAAAGTATGTCGCCACAACAACCTTGAGTTGTTCCGGCATTAGTGACCAGTCTCCATGAAAAGAACAGCAGCGCATTTGTAGCACTTTTGTTGTTGCAAATGTTCATAGGCGATGGTAACCGCTTTCCGTCAAGTGGGCCATCTGCCTGTCTGATGTACTCCAGTAATTAAAAAAAAATCTGGCAAGACACTGTGCAGGAGAACTGAGGAAAGTGGTGTGCTCTCGTTTCGAAAGCCAAGACTCACTTTGGTTCTCTGAGTCAACGGAGTTAGTTTAGTTTTAATTTCATTTGGGTTTCGTAAATATGACCACGTCTCTACATTCCGCAAAAAACGCCAGTGATTACCCATCAATCTTCGCCAGAATATTCACATTCTCACTCTTCTTTATAGTATATTGGTTCTACCAACTACTCCTGGTTACCTCAAGGAACGTATCGAATTATTCTATGTATCTAGCTCCGATTACTTGCACCTCTCCACTAAATACAGAATAAATTTATCGGAACACCGTCTCCACTCTGGAACTTGTTTGCTTCAAACGCAAAATCCTGAGGCAGACTTGATAGGACCCCAGTTTCATATTCAATTATGCTTTCAAAGCCCAAGCATGTTTAGCTAGTCGTATCAGATTCTCGCCAACCACATTTCATATAATACGCAAAGCGTGTTCTTTATTTACAAGATGGCAAAATAAAGTAGAATATGAAAAGGGCGCCACTTTCGCAACATTTTCCAAACACTAGCGACTCCAATATTAGGTTGAAATTAATTTCGATCGATTGATTTTTAGTATGCAAGTGCAAGTATCAAGTACGCATTTAGTCAACATAGCCTATGTTTACTTTAGTATAAAAAATAAAAACTTCGTTTAAAAAAACCGACTGCAAAAACTAACAAAAACATCTTAAAGTCGGTGCTTAGTAATTTTCAAAATATAGTAATTTTTATGTTTTACTTTGCACGGACTTCAAGCCAGAGAAACTTACTTATTTGAAAGGTCAATAAAAAAAAAGTACTTCAGTTATTGTTTTAAAAAAATTTTTATTTGAGAATACAATATCCCAATTTTTTTTATGCAGTCTTAAAAATGACATCGGATAAATGGCGACCCCCATTGCGCATACACTGATGAAGTCGATTTTTGAAATTCGTATTCACTCTTCGCAGCATATCAATCAGTATGTTGGCAATGGCGTCGCGAATGTTGTTCTTGAGGTGTGCTATGGTCCGTGGTCGATCGACATAAACCAGGGATTTCAAATAACCCCATAAAAAGAAATTGCATGGAGTCAAATCTGGAGAGCGTGCCGGCCATTGGAGATCGCCTCTGAGAGAGATGAGGGGGTCGGGGAAATGTTGTCGCAACAAATTCATTGAGTCTCGTGCTGTGTGTGCTGTGGCTCCATTTTGCTGAAACCACACGTTCCTAACGTTCATTTCTTCGAGTCTTGGAAGAAAAAAGCTGCGTGTTTGCGAGCCGAACGCCGGGGAGAACGCACAACTGACTGCCTCACTCTTTCGATATTTTCCGGAGTTCTGATGGTCCGTTGAAGTCCATTTCTGGGTTAAGTGACACTTCCACACTCCCGAAATGAGTTAACCCACGACAGAATCGAATTACGGCCAGGAACGAGTCTGTCAGGAGGAATTTCAAAGCGAGCGCGGAAGGCACGTTGCGTAGCAACCAGTGAACGACCGTTAGAAAAGAAGCTCTCAACTGCGAAGGCCCGCTGCTCTCTAGACCAGAGCATGATGGCAACTGACTGGAGGGAGAAACAAACTTGGGAACTTCCCCCTCCAGATGCGCCCCCTCTTGCCCCTCTACCCGCCCAACTCACCGCGCGGGAATTTTTTCAAATAAGTAAGTTTCTCTGGCGCACCCCGTATATTAATAATAGCATCTTTAGAAATAAGTTATTTTATACATTTTAGTTTTTGAAGTCGGTTTTTTTAAACGAAGATTTTATTTTTTATTTATTACTTTTTAGTGTCTAGCTATGTATGGATGGACATACGAATGGTGCCGCGCTTCTTAAAAAAATATAGGTCCGAAAAAACGGGAACAAAAAAATGTTCGTAAAATGAAAACTACTAAGTTAAACTACGTCAAATTGTTAGGGGAACACATGGCAGCTATTCCGCGTCGAACAAAAAAGAATCACGTAAATCGGATCATAAATCACGGAGTAATCGGTAACATACATTTAAAAAAAGATCCCGACGAATTGAGAACCTCCATCTTCTCCATCCTTTTTACCAAGTCGGTTAAAAAATTACTATAATTTTGTAAGCAAGAGCTTTAACACCTTGTGATAATAGAATAATTATTTGATTAAAATAAACTAAAGTAACCATTACAACCTGTCGGCTGTTTTTTGGTAAACATCGTCGAATTATATCAAAAAGATTTTGGCTTCAAATTGCACTAGACATCCTTGATAAACTTAAAAATCTCTGCTCACGTGAAATTTAATATTGTTTCATGCGTTTTTAGTTATTTTATAGCGGATTTTAGTTTCGGATCATTACATTGATAAATCCGTTTTGTTTATGATTCACTAACCTTGCCTACAGATAAAATAGAATATTGCCATAAGGCAAAAACATATTTCTAGTTCTAGACATTATGGTCATATTATACCTGTCTTTTTCCATGCTAATATTACTAATAAGAAAGTTATTTTACTTTTGATAGATCCATGACAGATCAATTAGTAATGTCGTAACGCGTGATCGATTCGACTTGTTATAAAAAACGACTACATTTATGAATAAGTTTTAATTAATATAACAGTTTATCTACATATTTTTGTTAAAAATACCACCTGAAAGAAACTCCGGATTTTTCAATTCAACAATATTACAATATTTTAGGTAAATTTTATCATTACAGATTTTTACAAGCGAAATTAAAGCACATTTTCCTAGCGTTCCAAACATAAACATTTAAATATATTTCTAATGTATCTCTATCTCGCCAGCAATAGCGGAATGAAGGTTGTATACTAATTTAACAACTACTACCCAACTAGTAAAAATCAAATAGAACTCCGCGCTTAAAACCGTTAAAACGTAGTTTTATTATTATTAATTTTCAACTATACTTGGAATCACTGTGTAAATTTCTAATATAGGAACGTGGATGTAATGCCAGACGAGAAACGTTGAACGGGAACAACAGGGTTTTGCACAATTAAGTAACGCCGAGTAAACCGAATCCGCACAGGAAGGATCGCATGACGCGTTTAAAAATATATGTCCCTGATAATAACACACTACCACAATAACACTGGTATCATAATTATTACATATTAATTACAATTGGGTTGATTAACTCGTTTTGCGTGACCTTATGACATGTTGTAGTCAAACAGCTGTAACTTAAATTAGACGAATTAATTTATATACAATACAATGCTATTACAATTTGGGCCACCTACATATTTGTAAACAAAGCACATCTATTACCGGTCGGTGTTTGAGCTAATAACATTGATGCGCTTTTATGCCCGTCTTCTTTTGTTTTTGTGATTGGAAAAATAGCCTATTGTGTATTGTAATCTTTATGGTAGTCATTATCCAGGTGTAATTCGTAGAAATTCAGTCTACAGACGTATTGTATTTGCACAGTATAAAGCAATTCCCCAACGGAGGGGTGACGCGGTCAAGCGATAACCACTAGCGGACAAGACGTGTGCACTACATTCGGTAATCTATTCAGTGACTTTGCGCGTGTTTATTATATTTGTACAGTTCTAATAAACTCTATAGCAATTCCAAGGGCATTTATTTTAATTCATGATAACACTTTGTATATCTTTCAAGACCACGGGCCATGAAAATGGCCCGGACTTTTGGAGGGCTTGCGTGGGGCCATGGGGAGGCCAACACGTAGAGGCCCCTTGACAAATTTAATGTAAATATGTGGCGTGACAATGACCGGCGATTATCCCTGTTTACACCATATAATAATGCACCCAAGGACAAGCCCCGGCCAGTGTAGGACTATTGTGGGAAATGAGGACAAAAAGTACCGGGCTATTGGGGTGAACTGTTAGTGGTACTAGCGGTCTGGGAATATGGGGACTATGACGTCTGCCCGTCGCAATGTTCAGGGAACATGGAAAAATGGGCAGACGGTGACTCGCCACTCCCTGCATGGGCCCCTAAAAATGCCATAAAAGGCAGGGGCAACATGGGTGTGAGTGGCTAAGGGGTGTAGAGAGGTGGGCTGCAGGTTCACCGAAGCTACTTCCGACGTTAGGCCATTTATCACTTCTACCCCTGGCAAGCACGGAGGCGGGGGCCTTGTCTTGGCCCCTGGAGTCAGGTACGAGGTGTCGCCACTCACCTAAGGCTTCGCCACAAAGCCCCCCTGCGGGTATGATTAATAATTCATGATTATTATTATTTTCAATTTATTCGATCACGTCACAATTGACTATTGTCTATATGTACTAAAAGTAACGTATATATAAATCCACTGTGACGTTTACTCTTGACCTTGGAACTCTCCTTCCATGCCAAGGCATTGGCCTTCTTACAGAATTAGTTAGATTTAGATCGTCGATATTTATACAAAACTTCATTTCCATGGAAGCTCGCTCCAGCCTCGTATACTATCTTTTGTATAACGTTTTTATCTTGCCAAGCATGTAGGGAATTTATGGAGATATGTTGCTGAATACATTTTTAGTACGTCATGGCAGTATTATAACTATAATAATAATTTTCTTTCCTTTTATTGCCTTTGTCTTACTGAGTGTGTACTGTTTGCTACAACTCCATTAATTATTCGAAAATTAATAGTGTAAAATATTTCTGTATAATTATTTGAAAAATAAAAGTTTCAGCTAGATAAATAAGAATAAAATCAATTTTAGCTAGGGAGTTTCTTGTTTCTTCTTCTTATCAGCAATAAAACGTTGTAAAACGGTGTACAGTCACGTCTTATAGAAAGGAGCGGGCAAGATGGTCAAATATCGATACAACCAAGGTCGTCTTATAGTTCGAATCAGCCTTCTTGTCCAAAAATATCGATACACGAACAATGTCAAGCAGTGTACATAGACTATAAGTATATAGGAAGTAAAATTGAATGTTAACTTATATGCATGACCTTCAAAAAGTGTTCTCCAGTGGAACTTAATTTGAATTATAACAGTTGAATTTGAATTTACAGTCGCATCCACACATGCCTTACCTCCATCCAATAACCATAGCATATAGTGTCCTAAGCACACAGTTACCAAGTAACGAAATCAGGAAGCCGCAAGGCTAATTTTCATCAATAACATTTCAGAAAAGTTCTCTCCCAGTTTAAATCTTTCACAAATCTTTCACTGCGCAAGCTGTAAGGCTTTGGAACTCACTACCTCAAAATATAAAACAAGCCAAGTCTGTGGATTCGTTTAATGACCTTGTCAAACAACACTATCTCAAAATCGTAAATGAATAATAATTTTATTTAGTTGTGTGCTTGGGATGGTGTTGTTTTAAGACACACAACTTGTATATTTAGATAAATATGTATGTTTATATTATAATGTAGTAACATTTTCCGTATATTTACGTATTTATATTATTTCTATTGCATACCTGCCCCCCTATCCATACTGAGTTTCTGTCCATCCAAAGGTTGTCTGGAAGAAATCGCTCCCAGCGATAAGACCGCCCATTGTACTTATCATTATGATTGTATGTTTTGAATTTATTTTGTAACATTGTGTGCAATAAAGTATATTCTATTCTATTCTATTCTATTCTATTCTAAATATAAAGTGAATAAAATATTAGTTATCGTAAAAACAATGATATACATAAAATTAAGTACAATCGACGGCCTTATCGGTGACGGCGGAAAACATTTTTATTTCTTATTCAATATATTAATAAAAGACATATAATAGTTTTCGAAATGTATTTGTTTTACAAAAAAAATGCATGAGTTCCGCAGACAGGCAGACGGCCAACTTGATGGAAAGCGGTTATCATCGCCTATAAACATTTGCAACACCAAGGGTGTTGTTACAAATGCGCTCCTACTCTCTTAAAGGAGGCTGGAACCTGCTCACTAATGCCGTGGAAGAAAACTCAAGGTTGTTATGGCAGCATACACTAGACCAGGGGTGATAGCCATCTAGACGGGCAAATGCCCTACCACATGGATTTGAGTTGTTTTGTCGCCTTTTGCGACAGGCCGCCCGGCCGCAGGAAATTGAATTCTTTCTCCGTTCCTGCACGGATAGATATTCTTAAAGATAAATACCATATATGATATTTTCTATCTATTTCTTAACCTTACGTAGAATGCACTTAGCCAGTTCTTACATCTTTGCTGTTCATTTATTTTCCCTTACTGATGATAGAGTCATAATTTCTATACAAGTATTTTCAATTCTGTACCAATGACAAAGTAAAATAAAATCACAACTTATTTATACTAAGAGAAAAACTCCCCACCGACACGCCTAGCTTAGATTTATGCAGATTTTCATTCTTTACTTATCTCATTTCTTACTAAGGACTTAAAGAAGTTACACAAGTCATTTTCGAGATTTTGCAAATTATAACAGATAATTCGTATATATAATACTAAGACTATTCTTACCTTTATATGGGATACTTTTTCCAGATTTAATTATTAATTTTTAATAATTATATCATGCTGAACATATAATAATTTCCCAAAATGTATTTGCACTATAACGTCAATTACTGGTAATTTAAGTCTTTAATGCAAAGTCACGTGAAAGTAATTTTAAAACAACAATTCATAACATATTATATTATTTTTATGATCAACAAACATTTATTACGTGATTTTAGGTTATTTATAAAAATAATTAATAAAATTGATAAGTGAATGCAAATATAATTATCAATTTATTTTAAATTTAACATTTCTAGTAACGTTATGAAGAAAATGTCTTTTTCTGGTATGATACATGTAAAATGTTGAATAATAAACACAGTGGGTGGTGATGATAGGACACGCATGCGTGTAATCCTGACATGCGTACTGAAAACGGTATGGTAGTTTCAGGCATTATAAATGACAGTTATGAAACAGCTAAAACATACATTAACCTGGGGACTTTGTTGTATAATAATTACTGGGTGTCCCAAACATGGCGTATGGCGGCTAGAATTTTTTATAACATTATCCTCTCCGACTGTACCGATATAATCGGACTTCCTATCTGCAAGTTATTAAATTTTATTAGTTGAAAGTTGTACAGTTTTTATTTTACAACTCTTATATCTATTACATATTATTACGACCTATACGCCAACAAAGACAAATCCACACCTGCAACCTGTAGAAAGAAACACATTTTATTACCTTTCGGCATTTGGACTTCTTCTGTTTACTTTGTGCTTAAACTTTGTGATTAGAAAACAGCCCATCGTGTATTGTATCTTTGTATCTTTTATGGCAGTCATTAGCGAGATGTGTTGGATTTAAAGTACAAACTGAACTGACTTCTAGGAAATTAGGTCCACGCGGTCGGGCAGACATATTGGATCCGTGCAGTATAAAGCAATCCCTCGATTGAGGGACGAAGCAGTTGAGCGATAACCACGAGCGAAGCTAGACTTGTGTACATTCGGTAATTCGGTATTTAGTGACGGGCTTTGCGCGTGTTATTGTATTAAAAGCTTCTGCATTACGCTTGGACTTGTTATATTCGGTTATATTTCTACATGTGTTATACGTGTTTGTATAGTTCTAATAAACTCTATAATAATTTCAAAGGCATTTTAATTCGAGTCCCGCAAACTCGTAACGTTATTATTATATTGTATTACTTACTATTATTTTATATACTTATGTAAAGTATATACAATAATAAATTTATTATAACAACTATTTATGTAACCTTTTTCGTCAACCCTACTAGCCATCGACGCGTGACGTCATGAGGCTATCGGCAAACCTTCTGCGCACGGGCAGTATCTCTGAGCACGAAAAAAAAGTCCCGCGGCAACTAGTATATAAGCATTTGTAGGTATTGTTCATTGTAAGGTGGGCCAGCGTACAATAATTAAGTATTGGTATAAATGCAGTATTAAAATTTAATTTTGTTAAACGTGATAATAAGAATATCAATCACATTGAGACAATGTAGTTTTAATACTGTAACCATCTCAAAACCACGAGCAGCATCCCGTTCTTACCACATGGCGGAACTACCAGAGGAGAAAATGAATAACACTTTGCCGTAATTATCTATTGGCCAGTATCCACCCAACCAGCACACCATCTACCACCCAATCAGCATGCCACCTACCGCATACCTATACGCGATCAAACCAGTTACACGTCGACCGTCGATACCAAACCAGCAAAAAGCGTACGGGGTCAGGGATGGAGTCTGGACCCCTTGTCACACAAAGTCACACTCGCTACGTTCCATTAGACTCACAACGACCACGTTCACGACCGCGATTTTACCCATTCCACTTGGTTGCCGGCGTTACAATCGTAAAATCAAATGGAACGGTTATGCGACCCACCTCTTGACATGGTTCGTTGTGAGCGTTGTGTGATCGAAAATGATTACGTCATTAGCGATGTTTTCGCCACGACCACAACGATCGCTGTTACTTTGTTGTACGGCTAACGGAGCATTTTAGGCATTTTAAGCTACTGATGGAACGTGCTGTATGTCGACTTCCACGCCCCCTTAGAAATTTTATAGGGTTCAACTCACAGTGGTGAGTTGTTGGTTCAGCACACAAAACTCACTTATGTATCATAAAAAGGTTGATCGCAGCTCTAATTTAAGTCCAGATAATCAAAAATTCGTAAAAAGAATATACACTGATGATATTGAACTGAAATAAAAACTCACCAGTGCACCACTTACGCTGAAACAATGTTTTTCACATAATATTTTAACATTATTACACCCATATCAATGTTCTTGTTTAATCTGCTTACTATATAGTAGTACCTAACACAAAATACACATTTATAAATTTCAAATTTAGAAATAATAATTTACTAGTGAAAATATATTTAAAAAAATATAGTATATTGTTTTGTTATCAAATATTAATCTAAGCTTATGTTGAAATTAGAGAATGTTCAAGTCACACGAACAAATTGTGAAAAGTAGTAATTGCGACTGTTACGATAATGTTGTGTTAAATCAATACGTATTTCATGTTTACCAAATAACGGCATGTTTGGTCCCAATTTCGACGTTGGTTTCTGAGTGATAATGAGATGACACGTTCATAGCGTTCCACTAGTAGTTCACAACGCCCAAAATGCTCCTTTAGCCGTTAGCTAACGGCTACGTTTCACCAAGGACTTACAACGACCATTTTCACGACCGCGATTTATTCCGTTCACTTGCTTGCCGGCGTTACAATCGTAAACCCAGGTGGAACGGCTATTCGACCCACCTTTTGATTTGGGTCGTTGTGAGCGTTGTTTGGTAGAAAATGATGACGTCATTAGTCAAGTTGTCGCTACGACCTCAACGACCGCGGTCGCCTTGTGAAATGGGTAATTGAGCATTTTGGGCGTTGTGAGCTGCTAGTGGAACGCCCTGAGCGTGTTGCGACATGTGACATCTCTGTGTCTTTTACTAAAATGCAGAAGCAGGGCCGTCTCATGGCCGATTCCTACACCTTACCCACCGTTCATTCATCTTTGTGTTGGTTATTCAAAATACTCCGTCTGCCGTTCCATATGGCGACCGCGGTCGTTATGGTCGTGGCGAAAACGTCAATGTTATTATTTTCGATTATACAGCGCTCGCAACCATATCAGGAGCTGCGTGAATTCGCATTTTTTCAGCGCATAAATTCTCTCTATCCATTGACATTGAAAAAGGCGCGATTTTGAAATCAACCTATATTTATCTATTTCGTCAATAATGACATCAACGCTTCATAATCCGTTTCACTAGAGTTTATGATTATAACGGGAAAAGACTTGGATGTGAACGCGGTCATTGTGAGTCTCTTGTGGAACGTAGCCAATATCATTAGAAGTTTGCTAACTTAAAAACCAGAAATTTCATTTCGATATTTGAAAATTATCCAAAACTAAAAGTTACCTAAGTTTCAAAGGAGACAGATACGCTTTTATACATTCTTGGGCCCATAGTGTAAAAGGATGAGAGTAATTTTAAGATTTCTTTTTATTATATTGTTACATAACGCACACCTGGCTGTCCTAAAATGCAGTTTATTGCCTATCCTGCATTCGGAGTTCTTTTTTTCGGAGTCCTATTGTTATCGTACTTATTTTATGTCTGTCATTAGTGTCGAACTAATCCTTTTTTTATTGCATTGCGTCGAAGCTTGCCATATGTGCTAATAAACGCGCCCCTTTGTAGGTATTATAAAATT
This sequence comes from Dendrolimus punctatus, assembly GCA_012273795.1. Classification (NCBI taxonomy): domain Eukaryota; kingdom Metazoa; phylum Arthropoda; class Insecta; order Lepidoptera; family Lasiocampidae; genus Dendrolimus; species Dendrolimus punctatus. Next base: position 1,219,719 of record CM022529.1, on the reverse strand, counting down.
TAGTATAAAACAATGTCCGAACGGAGGGTGGGGCCGTCAAGCGACGATTACGATACTAGCAAGACGTGTGTAATTCTTTCGATTAGCGATATAATGACGGACTTTTCGCGTGTGATTGAATCGTGCAGTTTATACAGTGTCTAGTTATATTTGTACCTGTTTTATATATGTTTGTACAGTTATAATAAACTCTATGGTAATTCCAACGGCAATATTTTAATACGAGTCCTGTAGCTCGTAACAATGTTCTTATTTTATTTAGTGGGTTTACTTATAATACGGCCGGTGTAACTTGGCGAATGTGAACATAGGCTCTGCGAACTTTAGCACATGTAAACTCGTAAATACAATGACCAACTAGTACAAAGCAATGAAAAAATACAGGGATGAAGGGCGACCAATTGTATTCACTGACGAGTCGTATGCCCACTCACCACACGAGTGTACATGCTCTAAAGTTCACAGAGCCTATGTTCACCGTATTATACTTTGAATGAATTAATATATTTTGCACTAAAAATCATTCAGATCTTAAATCTAACGCCAAAACAAAACGTGTATTTATTTTCTTTTAATTTTGACTTTCTCTTGAAGTTGTCAATTGTCATATCGAGTTTCGACTAAGAGTCGCTGTGCAGTTTATTTCTATGTGTAAAATACTCTAAATGACATATTGTATATATTTTTATAATATTTTTTTTGAAATGTAACTTATATAATTTTTCAGTTTCAAAATCGTTGATGTTGTAGTACATAACTGCTACTATAAATTTATACATATTTTATATAATTTTGCTGTTTGTCAATAATAAAAAAAATCATGATAGTCGGCATGTGTCATAATTTCTATTCATAATACATAACCTCTAAATAAAAGTAAATAGAACTTTACGTGGATGTTGAATTAGTGACTTTTAAAAATGTTTAAAATACCAGATTGGGAAGATGTTCCCAAAAACAATGCTCTTTTAACAGAAAAACCAAGGTAAAATAATAATTATTACGTTTTAAGGATAAATAGTTAATTGTATGTACTACGATTGCGTGGTTTTGCGTATTTTATATATATCTCCTTAACAAAACCCACTAATATTACATTATTAAAGATAAACGTGTTTATCTTTCACAAAAATAGATATAGAAAATAAATACTTCCCAGTCTCCTATAGTCTTATTCATAAAGAGTTAGTGTTACTTTGAACTCTTATTTAGAACTCTAAAAAAAGCTTTCAAACTTACTCGTAACTCTTTATGAAATAAGACGGCTGCATATTAAAAAAATCCTGTGTATTTTTGTAAAGTTACTTATCAGATTTAGAAAAAAATACCAACCAAGAATATCTTTACTTTGTAATTATTTTACTAGTTATAATAACATTATTCATCACCTGCCACATTAACAGAATCAAAATTTAGAACATTACAGCCAGTAACACCAAAGATAGATTTCTTTCTTTCAAGTTTGGTGGTGCTCAGTCATTTCAGGATAGGTTGCCCAACTCTTGAAACCTAACGCAACACAAAACTTGAATTCCAGTTTCACAAAATATTTTTTTCCTATAGATGAAAAAAGATGCATCACAAAAATCATCTATATCAAACAAAATAATAAATAACCAAGAGAACATATCTAAAAATAAATCACCTGTATTCAATCACAAACAAAATGGTAAAATACCAAAATCACAGAAGCAGAGTTTCAGTCAAAAAGAAAAATTACAAACTCACAAAAAGAATTTGAAATCTGATATGATAGTAACAAAGAAAATGTTAAGGAAAGATGTAAGAAGTAATAGGGTGGTGGTGAAAGGTTCTCTATTAAGAAAACAGAAAAACGAAAAAAACAATAAAATGATGAATAGAAGATTACAAAACAAATTAGCAAAAGGAAACACAAACAAAAGTATAAACTGTAAAGAAAGTAAGAATAAAATAAAAGAAATTAACAAAACAAGTAATTTGAGTAACAGAACAAAATTAAGTCCAAAACAAAATTATAAAAATAAACAACATAATAATCAAAAACTTAACTATATGGAAAAACAGGAAAACAACACTTCAAATGAAATATTGAATGATAATGATTCAAAAGTAAATAAAAGAAAAAGGAAAACTACAGATTCAGATGGCTTAGAAATTCAAAATTTTGATTCGGACATGTTGGATGAAATAGTGATAAATGCAAAAAAGAAAAAACTAAATGAGTCACTGCAAAATGATGATGATGAACATAAATTATTCAATGAAATAGACGAGAAGCCCAAAACTAGTAGGAAAAAGAGATGCTTAGGAAAGTGTTGGCAGTGAACAGTAGAAGGAATCATATTGAAGTCAAAGGGAACAAACTGAGGGAAAGAATGCTAGAAAGGCTTAAAGGTACAGTATTCATACATATATTTAATCTATTTTTTACATTTCTCCAATAGCAACTGTATGTGAGAAGTATTTCGTTGAAATTATTTGGGAAGCTGTAATCAATTACAGTCTTCCCTTCTTTTCTTCTATATCTTGTGAAGTAGCTCTATTTTACCTATATAAAAATATTTTCATTTTTATTCGTTTGAACCTTCTTTCAAAAATTAATGAACTGATGAAGATAACCACTTAAAAATGGTTAATAGAATAGAAAATAGAAATAGAAATAATAAAAGAAAATAGAGAATATAAATAATATGTTGAGTGGTTAATAGAAGTTAGCAGATATAGACTTGGAATGTGACATTTTTGTATTATTTAAGATAAAAAATATACTAATTGCATGTCATTTTCTTTTTTTGTACCACTTTTCAGTGACTGTAATTATGGAAGAACTTTTAATGTCTCACATTCATTAAAATAAGAAAAATAAAACATGTATATATATATATATTGACATAACTAAAAATGGTATTTGTAAGGTATATGATAATATTAATATCTATTTCAATATTTTCTTAAGTTTCAGGACTAGTATACATAATACAACTATGTTTTAACTGGTGGTGTAATTTATTTGACTATTATTATTCTGATGTTTCAACCAATTTCAGTAGCCCTAATCGCAGAAAACAATTTTGTTGTTTAGGTTTTATTTATGGTACTTTATATCGTGGGAATCCCATGGGAATTTTCTTGAAAGCAGATTAAAGTGGTCTGGTTGAAAAAAAAATCTGGTTCTGAAGTAATTTCAAAAGAAGTTTCACTGATCAGCAAATTGTCTGTCATAAAATGTTGATGCTTTATATCCCGGGAATCTTGCAAGATTTTTGCTAGGGGTGGTTTCAAGGTATTAAGGCACATAAAAATTTGCTTTTTTCTTACAATGTGGACGGAGAATTCTAATTTCAATATATTCTTGTTGTAATGAATATGCAGTATTGTAATGTTGTGATTTTTTCATTACAGCTGCTCAATTCAGATATCTCAATGAGAAACTGTATACATCATCGGGATCTGATGCCCAGCAGTTGTTCCAGAGCGACCCAGCAGCTTTCCATACATACCACCAAGGCTATCAACAGCAGTTGAAGAAGTGGCCTGTCAATCCATTAGACATTATTGTTAGCAAAATTACTAAAATGTGGGTAATAAAGTGTACTCTAATTCAACTTAATGCTAAATTGTCGGCAATTCAACTGCTTCTGTAACGGACAAAATATGTATGTAGTCCATTTAATTGCATACAAATGATAAACCTGGATTATTTACACTTCTTTGTTTCAATGATTGTTTTATTTTTATCACAACTGTAAATTTATTTCGGAACTATAGGTTGTTGTTTTATATTTTAATAACTACTAAGAGAGTGTAGTGTAGTTAGACATGTGTAATAGCTAACCTTGGGTTTTTTTTTTTTTATATCCCCAAATTAAGCAAGTTATGCTTGTGTTATGGGTAATATACAACGGACCACTCTGGGGCCGATCCCAGACACCCAGACTATGGTAAATAACGGAGAAAATACGTTTCCGAAATTTACTATACCGGGAATCGAACCCGGAGCCTCTGGGTTGCAGTGAGGTAGGCCGTCAAAGGCTTTAGCCCGCTCAACCACAGAGGCCGTCAAAGAGGTTCTACCTTCTACACTAATATTATACAGTGAAAAGTCGTTCTGAAGTTATGCATGTACATTTCTAAGATTCATTTTTACTTATATAGATTTCATGAAACAATCAGTCTGATAAAAATGTATGTATTGATACTAATATATGACTTTGTTTGGATGTCTGTATGTTCCTTTCTTAAGGCCTTAAGAATGAATCAATTGCATGTGTGTATGTTACAGGCCCAAAACGAATATAGTAGCGGACATGGGTTGTGGTGAGGCCGCACTGTCCAGACGGGTGCCGCACAGAGTGCGCTCTTTCGACCTGGTGGCCTCCGCGGCCGGCGTGGAGGCCTGCGACATGGCCCACACGCCACTGCTGGCGGACTCTGTGGATGTCGCCGTTTACTGCTTAGCCTTAATGGGAACAGATCTCACCCAGTACTTGATCGAAGCTAACCGAGTGCTCAAGATGGGGTAAAATTTTTGAAAGCTTAGTTATATTTAGTTAGTTATCTATATATATTTATTACTGGGCGAACTTCGTACCGCCATATTCTTTGAATTCCTAAAATACTTTGTTTCATGACACAAATACAAAATCACCATGATCGGTCCAGGTGATTAGGAGGATTCTAGAACCCGATCTCAGCGCCACCTACCGGTTCTAATTGCGAATCTATACCATCCGGGAACCCACTCTAAACATACAAAAACAAAATCACCAAAATCGCTCCCGGTGATTAGGAGGATTCTAGAACCCGATCTCAGCGCCACCTACCGGTTCCATCGGTATAAAAAGTATCTTATCTTTTAAGTTGGATCAAACTGCATACGGTGTGCAAATTTGATTGAAATTGGTTCAGTAGTTTTGGAGTTTATTGGCAACATCATCGTGACACAAGATTTTTATATATACAAGATTTTAAATATTTTATGCTCCTATATGTGCGCTATAATAGATGCCAACAGTTGAACCATGTTTTAAACAAATAGATTTGATTCAGTACATCTATGAACTGCTAGCTGCGCCCCGCGGTTTCATCTGCGTGATGATGGAAAATCGTTATATTTTTTGGATAATTCACAATATATCTTTATAAATTATAGCCTATTTTTATTCTGATGTGTAAGCTTATTGTAAAGTTTCATCGAAATCCATTCAGTAGTTTTTGCATGAAGAGTAACAAACACATTCTTACCAACTTTCGCGTTTATAATATTAGTAGGACTACAAAAACTGTAACTTCTGAACTGATCATAATCAAAGGAGACATAACACTTTCTTATATATTTAGGCCCACATTGTAAAAAGATGATTTTAAGATTTTTATTATGTTGATATTTTTTTAACTGTAGATTAAAAAAATCTTGTTTTCCAGACAATTTAGAGCTCATGTTTACCGTTTTCTAATATACCATTATAATGCTTTTTAAAGCCATATATTAATTCATTATTTTCTTTGGCCCGAAAGTCCCAATCTCCTTTAGCATAGATATTTTAATACTTTAAATGTGCTTACAATGAGTTCTTTTGGGATACAATTTCAATATTTATCAATCACTGACTTCGTTCACGCTCGACTTGAAATTACCGCAGGAGTCACAGGATAAAGTACCGCAGCATTTGAAAAATAATGTAAGGTATCGTTTCAGTGAAAACTGTGTCGTAATAAGCTTATTTTTATGCACCCGAACAACTACAAACCGCTCCCGAAAATTTGCTATCGATCAGTGAAAACCGCATCGAATTCGGGCCAGTAGTTTTTACGTACCCGATCGAAACCCGATCAAACAGACAAGAAATCTTAAAAAATTGCATCATGGTCTCCCTCGTTTAGTTTTTTTTAAGCATCAATGTACAGATACCGCATCTTTAGAATTTTATAATATTATAGATAAAATGTTTGTTCCACAGTGGTCATCTTTTAATAGCAGAAGTAGAGAGTCGTTTCGAAGACGTAGAAGCGTTTGCAAAAGAAGTTCAAAGACTCGGATTCAAGCTGAAAAACTTAGATAAAAGTCACAAAGTTTTCTTTTTCATGGAATTTGCGAAGGTCAAGGATCCACCCGCAAAGAAGTCGAAGCTACCAGCGTTGACATTGAAACCCTGTTTGTATAAGAGGCGTTAGAATACAATTATAAATTCTATTTTCTTGTTTTATTTCCTAACTGTACCCTACATGTATCAATACCACGTAAGGAAAAAATGTTTGTTTGTATATTCTGTTTGTTGACGTGCTTTTTTTATACACAACGAGCTACCCGACAGACTCGTTCTGTCAAAACTTAATATTATTTTTACAAGGTTTTATTTCACTTGCAATGGATGTACTTATGTATGGTATGTAAGTTCGGGTGGAATCTTGCAAGTTAAATTTGACCAACTTCCCGGTTTCCGATTGAGCTGAAATTTTGCACGAATGTGTATATCGCGTGAGAATGCAATAATATTGAGCTTTTTCAAGTGAAACTTCTTTATCGGCGTTGGAAAAAAATTTACCGTCACATTTTTCGGTTACGCGTCACTTTATTTTGCAAGATGGCCGAGTGTAGGATGGTGGTTGCGTAGCAACGAGTTGTTGATAGATGGATTGTGAGACGAGCATTGTAATATTTCTATACTTTATTGTGTTTTAATATACGAGTTTAATAATTTATAAATCATTTATTTAGTATCCTACATATATCACCCCTACCACGGTCGATTTGACCGTGGTAGGAGCTTTATTTATTTATTTAACCAATTTAAAGAAGTTTCACTTCTTACGCGTGTACACTAGTACACGCACACATTTTTTTATATTATTTTTGCTTTTGACCACGATCACGTCCATTGCCGGACAATGATGCGGTCGAAGATGGAGCACGCTTACCCAGATAGTACCTATTCACACGAGACTTGAAGATACCCGAATTGTACTTTTCGGGAAACACGGACTCTGATAGTGCATTCCACAATTCTGCCGACGGTTAGTGAAAAATGGTCGAAACCTCGGAATAACAATAATCAAATTAATGACCGCGCTTAAAACCATTAAAACGTAATTTTATTTCGTATGCTAGTCGCGATACCTTAAGAAAATAAGTTGAGTAGGTATCATAAAATAATAAAATAAATCATTATCAAATTGATATAGAAAAGATTTCTCTTCCATTCAATTGACAGATGAGGGAATTGCAAACAAATAAACAACAAACAAATTGCATTTTTATAATAAAACATAATAAAATTAACTTATCATTCCATCTGGTTATAAATCAACACATTTTCACTTAATTACTATTTTAATTACATTTATATCACAGCTCGCCATGATCGTCTTCAATTCGTCACTTCCAATGACTAATTTTAAAAAGAAATTAAGTATACGAGTATTCTTATTAGGGTTGCCAACTATTTTTGAAAAAAATATAACTACATTTTTTAAGTAGGGAAAAATAAAGTATTTTTCAAAATTGTATTTATTTCCTCTCTTGGAGACACTTTTGTGTGCTTCTAGCACACACTAACAATTTCTCGCTATCCTTAAATTTTTGGAAGCTATATTTACATTCCCAATTTAAATAAACAAACAATACGATTAAATAATGTAATTATGGCCAGGCACCATTACAATCGCCTGTATTGTACGTCCGAAAGGACAAACTGTCGTTCCAACAAGAAACTCGAACAACTTTGTAATTTTATAATTGTGACAGTTTATACAATAAATGTTTATTCTATTCTATTCTATTCTATTCTATACATTTTTTTATTAAATTTATAGATGTCTTGTTCCTTTCGTCTCGCCATTTTAGGTTCATTACTGAATAAACTCTTTCCGTGAAAGCTGGATCGATAATAGTTCAGTAATAAGCCATCCAAGTGTTTCATTTTACGCATCAGAGTAAATATTGAAAATAGACTATTTTCATAAATATACTTTATTTTTATGCACTTACTAAAAATAAAGTAGGATACGTTATAATAAAGCATGGTTGGCAACCCTAATCCTTACGGTCTTTTTCATATACATAGAGTTAAAAGTAGATAAGTTATTTCATATAGGTAAGTTAAGTTGGAGTGTTATTTTTTTTTTAAAGAAACTTTATTTTATGTTCTCACACAATTCACAAGTGATATAGGACCTGCTGTGTGAGATTGGTACCCATTGTAGATCTGTGTTACACGTCACCAGTGCTCCACTCCATGACAAAAAACAAACTACATTATAAGGAAGGAAGGAATTGTATGTAATTTAAGAACCGTAAAGAAGCCTTCAAACTTACACTAAATCAATATGAATAAGGTCGTTACATTTGATAATGTGCTGATGAGAAATCATTTCTCCACGAAATACATTCTTTGAGCCACTACTAAATAGTCAACAAAGAAACAACAACTAAATTACAATATCACTGGTTTGACAATCAGCTAAATTTTTGTTTAATTATTTTTCAATAACTACGCATTCAATTCCTCCATCACGTCTTCCGCTTCCGCTCTGAGATTCTCCACTTTCTCTATTAGCATCAGCTAGAAAATAAGATTATATATACATCAAAATGGCGTTTCTGTTATTACGGGTACAAACAAAGCAGTGCATCGTGAAGTTTAATTACTAATTAGGGAAAACATATAGTTTTTGTTGGCACCCCAGTACAATGACTGGCACCTAAGTGTTTTCCATATTACAATACTTTGTAGTCATACAATGATAAAATAAAATGTAGGTATGATGAGTTCAAAAAAAATATTAAGAATTTCTAACATCTTAAATAAAATGACTTGATACCAATCATTGGGAGGGTTGCCAAGAATAGTTATATATACAGTGTACACTCTATATAACGACCGAAGGGACAGTGCATTTTATGGCGTTATAGAGGTTTGTCGTTAAATAGAGAAGTCTGTTATTTTGTCTAACGTCTTTTGCTGCACCAGAAATTATGTTGTATTTTATTCATATCTTGCGTTATTGAAGCATCTTGGTGATAAAGAAAATACCTTGACATTTCGGTATGCATGATGCCGACAGTCAAGTTTATTACGGGTTAGGATATTAAAGCGATATAAAAAATAAAAACTTCGTTTAAAAAAACCGACTTCAAAAACTAAAATGTATAAAATAACTTATTTCTAAAGCTATTATTATTAATATATATTATCTAAAACATCTTAAAGTCGATGCTTAGTAATTTTCAAATATAGTAATTTTTATGTTTTACTTTGCACCGACTTCAAGATGTTTAGATAATATATATTAATAATAATAGCTTTAGAAATAAGTTATTTTATACATTTTAGTTTTTGAAGTCGGTTTTTTTAAACGAAGTTTTTATTTTTTATTTGTTACCTTTTAGTGTCTAGCTATGTATGGGTGGAACTAGGAATGGTGCCGCGCTTCTTAAAAAATATAGGTCCCAAGAACCGGGAACAAAAAATGTTCGTAAAATGAAAACTACTGGCCAAACTATGTAAAATTTTTAGGGGACCAATTGGAAACTATTCCGCGTCGGACAAAAAAGAATCACGTAAATCGGATCATAAATCACAGAGTAATCGGCGAAAACACATTAAAAAAAAGATCCCGATGATTTGAGAACCTCCTCTTTTTTCGAAGTCGGTTAAAAAGAACGTACACAGCTGCGCAGCTTTTACTATTTTTGGCAACTTAAAAGGTTTTTTTTTACTTACTTTTGATTACTTAATTGTTGTCGTTATTGAGAGTGGATGTAATGCTATATAGAGTATATCATTGTATGGAAGACTAGCGAAATCAACCAAAGAAAAGTGATTTCGCCGCTTGAGGGAGTTTGTCGTTAAATCGAGTGACGTTACATTACACTCGTTAACCTTATTTAGTGACAGTTTCGATTTATTTCTAACTTTTTGGAATTGTCATGGCTGTCGCTGTTTTAAGTACTGTGAATAAAAGATGTGATGTTTAGCACGGCCGTAGATAATGGTATCCTGCATGATGGAAAGTGCTGTCTGTTAGGTTAAGGATCTCACCCGCGCTGCACTGACGAGGTGGTTGGCCGCACTCCTGGACAGGTGGGCGACGCCACCCACCAGGTCCTCGACGGAAGCCTTCGCCAGGTCCTCCACTCTCTTGTAACCGGCGCGCATTAATTGTAACGCACGTGCCTAAATATAACATCAATATTATATTGTTACGAATTTGTGGGGGATTTGTTGGATGTAAATCCGAGTACACACACGTAATTCACAGTTTTTACAAGTATAGCAGAGAATAGTCATCACATAAATGATAATCGGCAGACAATCACACACATTGTATATCCTCAAAATAAGTAAGTTACGCTTGTGTTGTGTGTAAGATACAACAGAGTCTGGGGCTGATGCCAGACACCCAGACCATGGTAACGAACGAAAAAAGATAAAGTAATAAAGTCGTTTTTTTTATTTCACCTTTTTGACAGCAGGCAACTGCATCAGCTGCTGCAGCTCGGGCGCGGCGCAGTGCTGCAGCTCAAGGCCAGCTCGGCGAAGAGGCACCTGAAGGGCCACAGCTCCTCCAGGTCCTCGCAGAACTTGTGCGCGCACGACGCGAACGAGGCCGCCGACGCCATCACCGACTGGACCGTACCGCGGGGGATTAAGTATCTGGGGGAGAACGGTTCGCACCATCGCCATTGCTCATTCTCGAATAATAATCCCGCAAGGGGGGCTTTGTGGCGAAGCCTTAGGTGAGTAGCCACACCTCGTACCCGACTCCGGAGGCCAAGGCAAGGCCCCCGCCTCCGTGCTTGCCTTATCCAGCCGGCACACAGTGAAGATCGCTAGAGCTAAGACTCGAACTCAGGGGTGGCAGTGATAAATTGGATCACGTCAGAAGTAGCTTCAGTGAACCTGCAGCTCACCTCTTTGCACCCTGTTGCCCCTGTCTTCTATGGCATATTTGGGGCCCATGCAGAGAGTGGCGAGTCACGGTCTGTCCATTTATCCGTGTTCCCCGAACATTGCGACAGGCAGACGCCATAGTCCCCATATTCCTAGACCCCTGGTACCCCACTAGCAGTTCACCCCGATAGCCCACTACTTTTTGTCCTCATGTCCCACAATAGTCCTACACTGGCCGGGGCTTGTCTTCGGGCGCATTATTATATGGTGTAGACAGGGATAATCGCCGGTCAATGTCACGCCACATTTACATTAAATTTGTCAAGGGGCCTCTACGTGTTGGCCTTCCTTGGCCCCGCGCAAGCCCCCAAATGTCCGGGCCATTTTTATGGCCCGTGGTCGTCAAAGACATAATTAATCTTTATTGCCAAAAAATGTGATACAATAACTTATGGAAGTCCCTAACTCCCGAGCTAGGCATGAAACCTGTGTTTCGGGAATAGTCAGTGTAGTATTTAGTTTTAAATAAAACAGATCATTCCACCAATCTCTTGACATGGGTCGTTGTGAGCGCTGCGTGAACGAAAATCATGACAATCATGATAGTGACGTTTTCGCGGCAACCATAACGACCATGGTCGCTATGTGGAACGGCTAAGGCTAAACGGCTATTTATATTTAAAAAGTTCATACTGTTTCTTTTATTCCACTTGTAAGTATAAACATATTTTATGGGTTGTACCGTTTATTTATTACGCAACACATTATTTTTAACAAATGATATGCGTGCACAAAGAAACTACATTTTTGTATAAAACCAGATTGATAGCTTTACGACGTCACGCATGGATCAATGATCGACCTCTCAAAAGTATAATACACTTTTGTGCACGATATAGATTGTATGGCTTCGTAAAACTTATGCCTTTCCGCAAGCCGCATCGCCTTGTCGTGAATGCTCGTTAATTTCCACTATGCTGCTATAATTTTTGTTACAGTCATCTGTAATACTAAATTGCTAGCCAGTTGGTATGTGCTCTCTGAGAGTGCGCTGAGTAACACGCTTCCTTTGACTCCTGCCTGTCCGACTCTCGTTCAGGTTGTCGCGATGAACCACTGCTCAACGACTTTATAAGTGTTCAGTCTTGTCCATGATGGTCAAACTGATAAACTCAATAGTGAAGCCAGACCGAACATTTTTTTTAACGCCGATATGGGTAAATCGTCGCCACTGCTAAGTACGGAGCGGCGCGTGTGAGTCAAACTCGAGCTTATAATGCACTGGTTTATTTTTAAAATATCCTTAGCCTAATACGTACATACATAACAGACCTAGACATGAAATAAATAAACACCATAGACAATGATACTTGAAAGTCAAAAAACACTTACTTTTCAGCGACCAAGTGAAACGGGACTTGTTTCCACAAGTCGTGTAGCATAAGCGCCAAATAAAATCTACACAGAACTTTTTCGGGCACATTCTGTAAGAGTATACATTAAATATATTATTACCCCTAAATACCAACGTCTTGGGCTGCGAGCTTACATGCATTTTTATTTATTTTTTTAAACTAGGATTTGTCCGCGGCTTTGTCCACGCTTGACTTGAAATTCCCGCGGGATTCCCGGGACACAAAACACCGCAGCTATCGTTTTAGTGAAACCTGTGTAAGCTAATTTTTACGCACCCGAACGACTTCAAACCGCTCGCGGGAAAATTCCCGCGGGGTACCCGGGATAAGGAGCAGGGCAAAGTTTAAGTCTAAGAATTAGCTGTCGAACAACGAAAACCGCATCGAAATTGGCCCAGTAGTTTTTACGTGAATCCCGTACAAAAAGACAAGAAATTTTAAAAAATACATCGAGTTCTCCATCGTTTATACAGTCTATTCCAGTGTTATTTTTTATCTCAATGTACAGATATGACGTATTTAGAATTTTATAATATTATAGATATTCAATACTGAATTAATAAAAACATAATTACAGTATACTGAGAATACTCAAGTTTAATTGCAAATCTAATATTTTCAATAGCTACTCACAGTAATAGGTTTACCGGTCATCATCCTAATTGCATTCATTTCGGTTATACCTAATATCTTTGCCGTCTGTATGCCTTCACGATCCAAACCACAATACTGGAAAGAAAACAAAGTGCAAGTAACATACATTCAATAAATCTCACACACAATAACAAATGAGCGTATAAAATTTCTAAATAATACATACATACATAACTTCACGCCAGTCCCTTGCGGGGTAGGCACGAACATCAGAGCGCCATTTAGGCTTATTCTTGCACACCTCACTTGCTTCTTTGACATTCATAGTTCTTGTCATGCACGCTCGTCTGTTCTTAAGGCTCCTGACATCACCTTCTGCTAATACACGATCAATTTGATCATGGAAGGTGTGTCGTGGCCTTCCGCGACTTCTGCATCCATCCACTTTTGCATTGTATATCTGTTTAGTCATTCTTTCATCATACATTCTTTCCACATGCCCGAACCACCGGAGCACTCCTTTCCTTACCTTCACCCCGACACTCTCTTTCAGACCAACTCTCTTTCTTACTTGGGTATTCGCGATCCGCGAGCGTCACATCGCACATTTTGCGCAGCGCTCGCATCTCGTCCGCGTTTTAAATAAAATTGTAAAAAGGTTATTATTATTAATTTAGGTTTATGGCTTGGCAACTAGGCCTTTAAGCCAGATCTTAGTTTTCAATATAGTTTCTTCATTTTCTTAAGCCTATGTGTAGCACAGCTGAACTGTAGGTAACATTAAACTGTAGCTAGTGCCATTCAACGGAGTTCTTGTGACAACTCAAAAGGCCACATTTGACTATACAGTTCACATTTCTCACAAAACACATAATCACTACTCAAAAACTATCAATATCCTACAACTATTGTTCATTTTAGAGTAAATTAACACATTTTTAGAAAATAAAATTGCACAGCACAACATCTCCTTTCAGTTCCAGCCAAAAACTCCTGTAAAAAAGGTACGGAACTCGAGTCCATAGTGTTGTAATGAAAAAAACTTACCAGAGAGTAATAATGCCTAAAATCAGGCCTGACGCCGGCGTCGTGCGGGCTCACTAAATACAACAGATGTAGGCTTCCCATCAACACAACACCCTGTGAAGCCACCTCCAGATCTTCAACTAGCTGTTTCGCTGTTGTGAGATCCATACAACCTAAGGTAATGCACGAATGCATGTAAATAAAACACCAAAAAATATGGCTGCAGGCTTCGGGGTTGTGTACACGGCGTGGGAACTATATATGTACGGCGGATGCGCTCGCTTCGAACGGGGACTCGCGTGACACTGGTTTTCAAAATGAGTGCGTGCGTGCGTGCGTGTGTGTATGTATGTGTGATTTATATCTATATATGTGTGTGTACGTCGCCTACAAAGGTGTTATAGATTATAGCAAGCCACTGTTGTCTTAATGTTTTTCTTAGTTCAGGGCCGCCCTTTGTTCAACATTTATTGTACTTAGTTTTAGGAAAGTAGTTAATTTTTGGTGAACAATGAAGTGTTTTCGTTCGTTCATTCATTAATTCATACAAGCGGGCTTTACTCGTAAACACGTATGCGTGAGACCGAAAGCGGGTATGATTGGACGGCACGCTCGTAACTGAACGCTGCGTCAGACACGCAAGTGCTCGTTCAACTCCACGGATTACAAGAATTAAATATATCATGGCTTTTATATGTAAAAAAAAGGCACGGACGTTACACGTATATATCAAATTTCAGCCAAATTGGTCCACTAGTTTTTTTGTAAAAGCATAACAATCAAAGAGATCAATATATATTATCCCGAAAACTATCCCATATTTCGGGATAAAAAGTATCCTATGTTCATCTTCGGCATCAAAAATATATACTGAGTTTCAGCCAAATCGGTCCAGTAGCTTTTCCGTGAACACGGGAGAGACACACAAACAGTCAGAGTTACTTTCGCATTTAAAATATTGATAGGGATAATCAATTTAAAGTCCATTTGAAATAGCACGATATGGTTGACACAATTAGAAATAAGGGTTGTAACGGAACTTCGCTTCCGCCTCCGTTACTGCGGAAGTTCCGCAAGAAATCGTACCTCCGCCTCCGCATCCGTATAATTTTTGCGGAGTCATAACGGAGGTTTATTTACTAATCATACGCAAGTAGCGACGGTCGCGACGACTCAGCCGTCCGGTCTAGAGTTGACGTTAACGGTTGAATTTATTTATTTGTTAGTTGGTAATAGATATTTTTTTACCGATATTTTTATTGGTTGAAAATATCGAATATACAAAAACGCAACTTTACCAAAACAATAGAAAATATGCACTGACCCGCCGTAATATCAATTACCAAACAATATATTACGTTTAAAAAATCAACCAATCACGTCATCTTCGCGATCGCTAACTTAAAAATATCGTTTCATTTCAATTTTCTAACAAATAAAAATGTCTTAACTGTAAAAAACACCAAGTTAAATATTGTGCTTTATTTTGAGGGCCATAGAGCATACAATCAAACCATCAAAATGTAATATTTACATGATAAGGTGAGAACATCTGCAAAGCGAAAATAAATCTTATGTGTTAATGATTATAAACTTGAAACTTGCATGTATATAATTCCCAATAATTACCTACGCGACTACATGCAGTGTATTTGTTAAATGGTATTTTTAAATTTTAACCGTTTTGCTTAATTTTATTTATCGAATAGAAGTGTTAATTTTTTTACTGGTAAATTTATTGGTTTAATGGTTATATATTCCACCATTAGTCAGGCGCGCGTCAAACGAACAAGAATCAACGCGTGCTCGGCGGGAACGCGATTAAGGGTGGGGCGGCGGGCATGCGAACGTCATTTGTCAAATGAATGATTCGCGACAGGAATCAACTTGTCTAAAATTAATTAAATAAATTTTTATTTTAATTAATAATAATTAAAATAAATAAATATTTTGTACTATTGATAGTTTTAATAAACCATAAACTACTATTTTTTCTACATCCACTTTCACTTCCGCATCCGCGGAAGTGAAACCCGTCGCCTACGCATCCGCCTCCGCCTCCGCTAAGAGGCCTCCGTTACAACCCTAATTAGAAAACATAATTTCTAGCCTTATCGTAAACATTCTTATGAAATAAATATCTAGAATATCATAAAATTCTAAACATGCCGTTCCGGCATTAGTGACCAGGTACCAGTCTCCCTTAAGAGAGCAGCAAATGTCCATAGGCGATGGTAACCGCTTTCCATCATGTGGGCTATCTGCCTGTCTGCTGAACCAATAAAGAAAAGACCTTGAATCTATGCTTTAAACTCTGAAGTCGAGCATAAAACAGAGGATCATTGCCGACCAGCTTCTTGACTTTTTTCTCAATTGATTCCAACGCCTCAAACTGGTATTTGGCTGAGCCGTCCCATAGACGAAACAGTACTCCATGACGCAAGTTTTGTAAGATGTTAAAAAAGTGTCATCACTCAAATTGACTGTCATCTATTCTATTATTATAAAAACATACATACCTTTAATAGCGGCCTTGCCCAACTTGGTGACAGCTAATTCACTGTCATTATACACATAGCAATTGTCGTCCTTCATATAGGAAGCGTCGGGTAAACTACACTTCTTGTTTTTAACTTCGAGCGCTTCGCAATTAATCAAAGAGCGTATCGATTCGTCGCAGATTAGTTTTATGTCAACCGGTTCACTGAAATTATGATATGAAACATGTCAAGCTTTTAAAAAAGTATTCTACGGATTGGTTTTATTGCGGGCAGAGAGCACCCCCTTAACCCGCCCACCGGAGCACACCTACTCTCCGCGCCCCGCATACCGCCGACGCCTATAGTTCGCGCGATTAGCAGCTAGGCGTCGGACGGGATGCGGGATATACGAGCGGCCTTGGAGGCAAACATTTTCACAACTTCACAATACTCAGGGACGACTTACCACTCTCTCTCTCTGGACTTTTTGTAATTACGTACTTCTTTAAGGTGTATTTATAACTTAATAACAATAATCATACAGTCCGTTATATTGAGTATATTTTCCAAACAAGATGCAACTGCCACCAATAGTCACCCGTGGTCGAAATTCAACCATAATAATTAATTTAAATTGTAAGTTTGAACATTTTAAGGTTCCGTTGTCAAAGACTATAACTTAATTCTCATAAAAAGGGGAAAAAATTCGTATAAAGGGAAACAAAGTTTTTTGCTTCACGTATTAGTATTGTTACATACCGACAAAGAAATTGCGCACCTGGTTTATTGCCCTTCCCGCATTCGAATTTCTTTTGTTTACTTGTGTTTAAAATTTATAATTAGACTATAAGCCTATTATTATCGTTTGCGTTTATAGCCGTTCGCTGGAATAATTTACCAGGTGTGCACATTACGTTTTATTGGAAAAACTTAGTCCACGCAGTCAATTGTTGAATTCTACAGTTTACTATAAAACAATGCCCGAACGGAGGGGTGGGACAGTCAAGAGAGGATTACGATACGAGCAAGACGTACATTCGATAAACGATAAAGTGACGGACTTTGCGCGTGTTATTGAATCGTGCAGTTTGTACTAATAGTGTCTAGTTATATTTGTACTTATGTTATACGTGTTTGTATAGTCTATAGTAATTCCAACGGCATTTTAATTCGGGCCCTACAACTCGTAACAATATGATGATTCTTAGGTAAGTTATCTAGCTTACCTGTCTTCATGTGGTACAGCCAGCAACGTGTTGCCGAGCAGTCTTCGAATCCCGACCCTCGTGGTGGCGAGGCTCAACGCCACCGCACTCAGGACGAGTCCATTGACCGAATGCCGAAGGACGCTCCTCGCCGGGGACAACCTCCCCCGGAATATCGCACGCAGTCGCGGCCATTCCCTCGCGTCACAGATTATTATACTTTCACCTATAAATAATTTATTAATAGAATACTACAATAATAAATTGTTCATAGACATATTATTCCACAAACGAATTCCTTAATTACAAATTTGAAACATAATATCAATACATAATTAATAATTATATTTTAAATAAAGACATTATAAATATTTGACACAGATTGAAATAATAATACAGATATGTATCTATATAATAAATAAAGGTAATATAATATAGTAATATTATTCAAGTTACGTAAAAGGTTAGTACTTTAAATAAATAGGGACTAATTATTTAAATAATGACGATTAAGAGCCTGCTCACTTGCACACCATTGAAACTATAGAAGGAATAACACCTATATAGAAAAACTACATTTATGAAAGAATAAATATTTCATTTCAAGTAGGGTTGTAACGGAACTTCGCTTCCGCCTCCGTTACCGCGGAAATTCCGCAAGAAATTGTTCCTCCGCATCCGTGTAATTTTTGCGGAGTCATAACGGAGGTTTATTTACTAATCATACGCAAACAGTGACACTCGCGACGACTCAGCCGTCCGGCCGCGCGCGGCAACTGAACAACAACAACGCATGCGCGGCGGGAACGGGGTTGGGGTGGGGCGGGGGGTGCAAACTCATTTGTCAAATGAATTATATGCGACAGGTATCAACCTGACGAATTGCTTAAACGCGTTAGACGCACCTACGAAGTTTTACCGACGCGATGTAATGTATAAACCATGAACTACTATTTTTTTCTACGTCCATTTTCACTTCCGCCTCCGTATCCGTTAACCTCCGCATCTGCGGAGGTGAAACCCGTAGCCTCCGCATCCGCCTCCGCCTCCGCCTCCGCTTAGAAGGCCTCCGTTACAACCCTAATTTCAAGACAATATTTTCTTAAGTTTTCGTGACTTGTATACGCAATAAAACGGTTTCAAACGCGGTAATTTATTTGATTTTAATTATTCCAACGTCTCGGACACTTATGTAAATACCTAAATAAATTAACGCGCTTGAAACCGTTAATGCGTCGTTTTATTATGTACACAAGTCACAAAAACTTAACAAAATGATCAAAGGACAAAAATGACCAAAATGCTTTCGCCATATTCAAAACAAATCCGCTAACACTAAAAGAGAGCGGTGGTAACCACTTACCATCAGGGATTACAATATAAAAATGGCGATACGCATGGGAGACAAGACGGTGGTCCAACGTCTAATGGAGGGTCATCAATCCCCCTCCTAAACCATCCATCATCACTTACACCAACTAAAAATGTTTCATGTCACGGCAATTAAATTATAAATTATACCACACAAAGTCACAAACACACAATAAAAAACAACCAAACTTATACACTTACTCACACCAACGCGCAATACCACTGCATTGCATTACACGCACAATTCACAAACAAACCAAGACACACAAAGAGCCTAAAAATTAACAACCTAGGCACAGAAAGAAAAAATAGCATACATGGCACTAGTTAAAATAATATATATAGGTATAGACATAAGGCACACACTGCACATGCACTCTCTAACAACACCAGCTTGTAACAGATACACTCTACATTAGTATAAGTTAAGTATTAAAATTAGAGAAAAAAATTATTATATAAGTTATTCTTAAGGTACACAACACAACAGAAAAATCATAAAATTAATGTCACACATAATAACACATAAACAATAAGCGTGTATAAATTCAAAAAACTAACAATAATTAAGATGTAAAAAGGGTACGGCACTAGAGTCCGTAGATTAGTTAATTAAAAAAAAAACACTTACCATCGGATGTACCTTCCTTCGGCACACTCACTGCAAACATAAAAGATCTTGCAATTCTACGTATGAATGTTATGTAAAATAATGAATGACCTGTATCGCAGACGCCGGCCCTGCCCGCGCGCCCCGCCATCTGCCTGTACGCGGCCAGCGATATCAACTCCCTGCCCACGAAGGGCGCGCGCACTATGACGCGCTGCGCCGGCAGGTTCACGCCGGCCGCCAGCGTCGACGTGCAGCACAGCACCGATATCACGCCCGACCTATAGTCGAACACTGTTACACACCGACGAAGGAATGCGCACGCCCGCTCGTCGTAAAACGCCGTTTATTGCCTTCTTTAGATTTAGGAATTCTTTTGTTGGAACCAAGTTCCTTATCGCGCGTTGCGAAGGGGGGCTAGACGGAAAAAATTAAGACCAAATGTTGTAACGACACTTTATGCTATAGTTGTAAGCCGTGCGGCGTGCGCGTATTTCTCTGTCTGTCTCTTTCCCTCTCTCATAGAAAGCAGGACAGTTATTTCCGTTTCGCCTTTCTATTTCGGATTGAACAGCGGTGGTGTCGCGACGATTATTTTTGTTGAGTGTATACAGGTTTTTTGGTACATAATATATAATAATAAAAATGAACCCTGACAGTGTTTCTGCACAAGTTCCGGATATTGCTGATGGAGTTAGGTAAGTAGAGATTTTATACAGACAATAATAACAGAGTTGGTCTGAAGGAGTGTCGGGGTGAAGGTAAGGAAAGGAATGCTCCGGTGGTTCGGGCATGTGGAAAGAATGTATGACGAAAGAATGACTAAACAGATATACAATGCAAAAGTGGATGGATGCAGAAGTCGCGGAAGGCCACGACACACCTTCCATCAGGGATTCCGTCAGGAGCCTTAAGAACAGACGAGCGTGCATGACAAGAGCTATGAATGTCAAAGAAGCAAGTGAGGTGTGTAAGAATGCGCCTGTGTGGCACTCTGTTGTTCGTGCCTACCCCGCAAGGGACCTGGCGTGAAGTTATGTATGTATGTACAATAAAGACTCGCATTATAACTAACTTCGTTCCATCAGGGTGTCCCTTGACACCTCTCAAGCTTTTTACTTTGTGTTTAGAATTTTGTAATCCAGAAAACTTGCTATTGTTTTTGAACTTGCTTTATGGCCGTCGAAGCTTGCCAGGTGTGCGGGAAATAAACTTGTTAACTCGGCAAACGCGATCCTTTGTTCTATTATACAGTTTAGTATAAAACATTGCCCGAACGGAGGGGTTGAGCAGTCAAGCGAAGACTACGATACGAGTAAGACGTGTGTAGTACTTTCGATTCGCGAGAGAGTGACGGACTTTGCGCGTGTTGAATTTCATTTAATCGTGCAGTGTGAACTGGTTGCATCCAGTTTTATTTGTAACTGTTTTATTCGTGTTTGTACAGTACTAATGAACTCTATAGTAATTCCAACGGTATTTATTTTAATTCGAGTACTGTAGCTCGTAACAATATAATTGTAAATCTAGAACCCGATTCCAGCGCCACCTTCCGGGTCTAATTGTGAATCTAAACACGAACTCATTCCAACAGTATTTGTTTTACACCAAGGGTTACATTGTTCAAGTTTTAGTAGGGATTCCTAATTTTCTTTCTAGTAACAAATATAGCTTTATAAATCAGGCATAATGTAGCATTCGAATGGTGAAAAATTTTTTGAAAAACTACTGGAGTTTTTGAGTTTATTCCTTACAAACATACAAAAATACAAATATTTCCTCGTTATTATATTACATAATAACACTTTATTGCTCACCAAACTAAACAAAAACAAATTGCATAATTTCTTTAAAGTCTTTGTTACACAGACAGTCTTTGTTAAACAAACTACAGTCTTTGTTACACAAACTACAGTCTTTGTTACACAAACTACAGCCTTTGATACACAACCTATAGTCTTTGTTACACAAAATACAGTCTTCGTTACACAAAGTACAGTCTTTGTTAAACAAACTACAGTCTTTGTTACACAAACTACAGCCTTTGATACACAGCCTAAGTCTTTGTTACATAAAATACAGTTTTCGTTACACAAAGTACAGTCTTTGTTAAACCAACTACAGTCTTTGATACACAACCTAAGTCTGTGTTACACAAAATACAGTCTTTGTTACACAAACTACATTCTTTTTTTATTGCGAATAAACAAATACTTTCAACCAACCTGAAAGCCTGCTCTAACAAGCTCCGTTCATCGCTGGCCAAGCCCGCGTGGTGGTAGGCCACCCCGAACCTCACCGCCTGTATTAAAGTAGTGCTCGCCCCTTCAGTCCGCAACGCGCTCTCTAAAGATGCACGTTCTTCTCCACGATGGTTTGTCATTTCACTTTAAAGCAAATACAAGTAGACATTTCTTTTTAATTTATTTAGGGGAACGAACAATTACAATACCAACATATATAAAGAAAGTAAACATAAGAACAACTAAGCATTTTATAGAATATAGATATAGATATACGAGTATGGTAGTATTGACATATAAATTACGACAAAAGGAACATGTGTACATATTCGTAGAATATCTCCTATGAGCTGTTCTTAGATTTCGAACATTCTAGGAAAGTAATGAATGTCTGAACAAAAACACATTTGTTCACCATGAACTAAAAAACAGGGAATTGGGAATTTTCTTCTGTGCAGGAACGGAGAAAGATTACAATTTCCTGTCGTAAAAGGCGACAAAACAGCCGACAGCCAGGGGGTAGGGTATTTCCCCGTCTGGATGGCTACCTCCCCTGGTTAAGAGTACGCCGCTACAATAACCTTGAATTATGTGCCGGCATTAGTCGCCAGGTTCCAGTGTCTCCTAAGAGACCAAGAGCTTTGACATGTCTGCTGAACTCAAGCAATAAAAAAAAATTGCTTTAAGGACCTAATTTAATATTATTTCTTTCCACAGTTTGCTAGCTGCCATCAAAATTGCTGCGCCAGAAGCAAGAAAATTATATCGTCTCTTTTATTCTAATACATATTCTATGTAGTTAGAATGAGAAAGCATAAGTTTCAATGTTCATTTCAATTATCTGTATTTGACCACAAATTTGTGGTGGTTCCGTCTTACATGTTAACCAACTTTCATACAGTCTATTGTTGTTGGGTACAGATGGTATTTGGAGAATTAAAACACTTAAAATATTTTTATTTATTTATTTTTCTTTATAATTTCCACTTCGTTTTTGCATTTTAGATCTTTCCTTTGGTTATTTTTTCCCCCTTTTTAATTAGATTATATTATTATTATGTGGTGGATGGTTGCCGGTTTGTGTAATAAAAGTGAGTTTTTGTAGCACATTTTATATTAAGAAAAAAAACAAGGTTAACATCATTACATCATTTAAAATAACCGCGACAAGACCGTAATCGCGCGCTGACCGAAGCAGACTGTGTACAGCATTTAACTGTCTGAACAAGAGGGGCGCGGTAATGGCGACGCAGGCGGCGAACAACGTAAAGGCGGCTTGCCACGGTTATGTCGCTACAATTATTATTATTTTATCTTTGTTTAAGAGTTTTGCAGCTGTTATTCGTTTATGTGTTACAATATGGTAAAATTTAATGGGAAGGTGCTGAGACCGAAGACACAAGTTTATTCTTAGTTTCGGTCTTAGTCACAAACATATTTATGCTGTACTACATCTAAAATTTTTGTTATGATACCTTGCTGTAATTTTGTTTTTGGAAATAAAGTTTATTATTATTATTATAATTTTCGTTGTCGTTCTCCACAGCTTTACAAGGCAGGAGTTTCTATTCAGATATAGTGCTAAGAAATAGTCGTGTCGTAACTTACCGCCTCTGTAACCTGCATAACAAAAGAGCGACATTCTCGCAGTTCCGTTTGGTGGGACAGAAAACGAGACAACTCCCATTGGGAACCACTTCGGAGACCAAGCCACCCAGACGATCGGGGTCCAGAGCCACTGCTGCTGCCGAGTACTGAAAAACGTCAAAATCTTAATATGCAGGTTGATTTTTTTCAAAGTGAGTTTCAGGGCCAATTCCTGAACTATGCTAAATACCAAAAGACACTCAAAGGGGTCATCAGATTTGTGAAAAAACAATTACGGAGTAAACTCTATATAACAACACTGATGGGACTGGGCATTTTATGACGTTATAGAGAATGGTTTTTAAAAAACTGAAGAAAAGTCTCTTATTTTTGTCTGACGTCTTTTGCTGTATTTTTTTACTTATTTAATTTATTTATTATATCTTACGATATTGAAACACCTTGGTGGTAAAGCAAGTACTTAGAAATTTCGGTATGCATGATGCCGTGGAGTATATTGTGGGCTAGGATAATAAAGCGATACAAGAAAGTACATAGCTGCGCAACTTTTACTAATTTTGGCAACTTAAAGGTACTTGTTATTACTTAATTGCTGTCGTCTTTGTATGGAAGATAAGCTAAACCAATCAAAGCCAAGTGATTACGACACTTAAGGGAGTTTGTCGTTAAATCGAGTGACGTTACACAGAGTCGACACTGTATGTTTTAGTTTAAAATACCTTTTATATTTTCTTCTCCTTACGTATAACAAAATTACACTCCTTAATACTGACATTACATGGTTCATTTCTATATATCAATTTAGATCAGTGGTTCCCTAACATATATTGTATACCGCCCACTTTGAGAATAAATTATTTTTTTGCGCCCCCATTTTTTCACCTACTTAAAAACCACTATAACGTCAAATTAAATTAATTGATTATTGTAAGTTATATATAATGTAATATAGCTATATTAGCGGAGATTAAACATTGATTCTAAACGAGACTTTAACTATAGCCCGCAAGAGTTAACTTGAGACCTAAGCGTAGTAGGTAGTACACAACGGCACTGAGGTCTCAAGTTAACCTTTATGGGCTACACCTGCCAATGCCTAGTTTTTTATGGGTCTCTTACCGCCCCCTTTTAGGCCTGCAGCGCCCACTTTGGGAACCACTGATTTAGATGAATCAACTATAAGTGAACCATGAAATAGTCATTCAATATCATCATACCCTTTTCTTTCTGTGCAATTCAACCAAATTTTGTTGAAAGGCACATAGATTATTTTGAGTTTTATAATTTTTATACACATACAAGGACAGAAGAACCAATGGACATGCTGATTTCATAATCGTTCCAATCTGGCCAAAACAATAACGGACTGTAAAGAACTAACTTTGCTCATACATAATAATTTAAAAGAACAACTTACATCGAAAGCCAATGCCCTATCCAATTGGATGTCCGCGCCATTCTCAGTCCAGCTGATCTTGTGCAATGCGTCTCCAAGTTTCACATACTCCATCAGCTCCACCGGCCTGAATTGCCGCTCGAACACATCCGCGTGGAGGAAGCGAGCCATCTCCGGCAGATTACCTATAGTCGCTGACATGCCGACTATTTGGATATTTTCTGAAATAATTTTCTCGTGTCAGTTATGACCATTTGCGTTGAATAGGAGACAATTATAAAATGAGTGTGCAAGAGTAACATAACTTTATGGTAGTCTTAGTATAGAGAGATATATAGATTGTTCCCTGAAATGGACTATGAAATAGTGACTAATCTTTGTCGCACTTACTATTAGTAAAAATGACAGTGGACAGTAAAGTTTCCAATGTACCACCTCGTCCCCTCTCACCGATCAAATGCAGTTCATCCACCTAAAATAGGACAACCGGTTATTACCATACCAGAGAATAGTAGAAAGTATTTATTCCCAGTAGGAAATGAACTGGGAATAATTGCTCTTTCCTAGTATTTTTTTGTGTTAATAATCTAATATATATTCAATATAATTCTCGTGTCACAGTTTTCGTTGCCATACTCCTCCGAAACGGCTTGACCGATTCTCATGAAATTTTGTATGCATATTGGGTAGGTCTGAGAATCGGCCAACATCTATTTTTCATCCCCCTAAATGTTAGGGGTAGTCCACCCCTACATTTTTTATTTTATTTTTTAGACAAAATTTTTAATTTCTATTTTTTTATGATACAACATACAAAAATACATACAATCCTCAATTTTCACCCTTCTACGATAAACCCCTATTTTTTACCGGGCAGGACGGCGTCTACCGGGACAGCTAGTTGATATATATTTTTTGAGTCAAAAAATATAAGTTTCTTTTCCATTTATGTAATGTTTTATTTATTTATTTAGTCCGGTTACAGTCACTACACCATAACATTGTAGGAGACAAATTAAAAGTACAATACTAAGACTAGTCTGTAACCTATTACAAAAAAACACAGCTTAGGTAAAACAAGGACAAACAATGTTTTCACTGATTAAATATTTAAAAAAATCGTTTAAAAGATTAATGGCCTTACTTATAATCGTTTGTTAAATTTTAAGAAACTGCTCAGCAACTGATTAGTGAAAATCTTACCTATAAACTCCTCTTAAGGATTCTAGGTAGTAAAGTAACAGCAAAAGGCATTAAATTGGTGGCGCTACCGTAGCTACAGTGCTATTGCTTAAAGGAAATGCTAAAAGTTTTATAAAATCAAACAATATAAAATCACTAGGCTATTATTAAATTACTTACTTAACAAATGGCTAATCCTTTCTCAACAAGATAATATTATAAGTAAGGCCCTAAGTTGTTACATAATATATAGGCATTTTATGGCTTATCTATACTTTTACTTGGCTGAAGATAGCGGGCAACAAAAATACTATAAAATTACTTACCACAATAAGTCCAATCTCATCCAGCCGGCCCAACTCGATCAAACTCCTCACGAGAGCGAGTGCTTTCTCAATGGTCGCGATGTAGATGCTGTTCTTCTTGCGTCGCTTCTTCGGTGGTATGTGGCCTTTCCCAGCCGCATACTCCTCTACTAGGAAGTCCAGTTGTATTGCAAATGGTGATAGAGACCAAATCTGAAGAGAATTTAATCTTATCAAATGTAAAAATAGTTCTTAACAATGTATTATTTTAAATAAAGCAATTTATATTTAATCAGTTTCAACATGAATAATATTGTTACGAGTTGCAGGACTCGAATTTAAATGCCATTGCAATTATTATAGAGTTTATTAGAACTATACAAACACATATAACACAGGTACAAATATAACCGGACGCAATAAGTCCAAACGTAATTCACAATTCAATAACACGCGCAAAGTCCGTGACTAATAGATTATCGAATGTACAAACGTCTCGTCTTGATCGTGGTTCTCGCTCGACTGACGCCCCCCCCCCCTCACTCACACCATCGTTTTATACTACACAAATGCAATGTAGACTGAATTTCCTAGAATCATCTTGTACTGTAAAATCCGTAACACCTGGTTAATGATTACAATACAACAATAGGCCGTTCTCTAGAAACTTATGCCAATAAATAAGTAAACAAAAGAAGATGATCATGAAAGACTTACAATAGTTTCAATGTTATTAGTTCAAATGCCGGGTAATAAAACGGGTTTTGTTTCAGATATGCAGGTGGGTTTTGTTTCTGTCGGGACCTGAGTTGTAACAATATGTTTAGTTTGTAATTTTTTTATTAATGAAGTATTTAAAAGCACCACATGAATGTTACAATCTGATCTAAAAAAGATTGATAAGTAATTCAAATATAACCCTTTTTTTTATTGCTGAAGCACAGCGGATACACTGACCGCCAACTGTGCCAACGGGAAGTGGTTACTGTCGCCTATGGACATTAGCAATACCATAGGTCCTGCCAATGTGCTGCCAGCCTTGAAGGAGAAACTGGAACCTGGCCACTGATGCCAGAACACAACTCAAAGATGAACTGAAACTTGTTATGACGGCATACTCTAGACCAGAAATGGTGGTAGCCATCCGGTAAGCAAATGCCCTACACCCGGCTGTGGGTTATTTTGTCACCTCTTACCACAGTCCACCTGGCCACTGGATTTAGTATTATTTTGCCATTCCCACACACATAAACACTATTCATATTCACTGTAATGTACAGCCGCTTTTGGTTGCGCATAGAACTTTCATAAACATTACCTTTTCTTGCACAATAGCCACAAATGGCAGTATGAATAGAGCATTTTTCTTTCTATTCAGTACTTCTCGTAGCATCAACACTTCAGCGACAAGTGTTTTGCCACCGCTTGTTGGCAATGCATAGATCAAGTTCCGTCTCTCCTTGATTGCGGGTAAGTTGAGGCATTCTTCTTGCCAGTCTGAAAAACAATATGAAGACTACTTTCAATCAAAAAGTAGTGTGGGGATTTATTTTTATGTGTGTGTGGTGCGTCTATGATTTTACCCCATTGGATGAGGGTGACACATCACTGGTGAGAGCCTATGGGTATAGTGCGCAGGAGCTAGGCACAACCAATGGAGGAGAGTATAAAATAAGATGAGGATGAGTTGTACTCTCTATGTAATTACTGCTGATTAATTAAACATTCAACCTAAGATTATATTTACAGAAATATTAAATGCTACCTATTCTCGCTTTCCTATTCTGCGGGTGTAGTTCCAGCTTCGTGGAAGGTAGCTTATGTCCACCCTATTCCCAAGAAGGGAGACCGCACAGACCCGTCCAATTTCAGGCCTATTGCAATAACCTCCTTACTCTCCAAGGTGATGGAGCGCATTATAAACACGCGTCTTCTCGGGTACCTAGAGGAGAACCAGCTTCTAAATGACCGCCAATACGGATTTCGTTATGGACGGAGTGCTGGGGATCTTCTAGTGTACTTGACTCACCGATGGGCAGCCGCCATTGAGAGTAAGGGGGAAGCATTGGCGGTTAGCCTGGATATTGCAAAAGCCTTCGATCGGGTCTGGCATAGGGCACTTCTTTCGAAGCTTCCCAGCTACGGACTCCCCGAGGGGTTGTGCGCATGGGTAGCCAGCTTTTTATATGGGCGGAGCATCAAGGTCTTAATTGACGGTGTATGCTCGGAGACGAAGCCTATTAATGCTGGCGTACCCCAAGGCTCAGTGTTGTCGCCCACGCTGTTCATTCTGCATATCAATGACATGTTGCAGACCAGCAACCTCCTTCATTGTTATGCGGATGACAGCACGGGCGATGCCTTCTACACTGGCCGCGTAAACATTCCCCATGCAGAAGTTGAGGAAAGTAGAATCCGGCTTGTGTCTGAAATCGAGACCTCCCTGGAAGAGGTCTCGGAATGGGGTAGACGAAATCTCGTCCTTTTCAACCCTAAAAAGACACAAGTCTGCGCGTTCACCGCTAAAAAAGCCCCATTTTTGTTAGCGCCACAGTTCCAGGGCACTCCCCTCAAGATCTCGAACTCAATCGGGATCCTAGGCGTCGACATTTCGAGCGAGGTGCAATTTCGGGGTCATTTGGAGAGCAAAGCGAAAATCGCTTCTAAAAAGCTTGGGGTGCTCAACAGGGCTAAGCGGTACTTCACACCGGGACATAGGCTTCTATTATATAAGGCCCAAGTCCGTCCCCATGTGGAGTACTGCTCCCATCTCTGGGTTGGGGCACCTCAGTACCAGCTGCTCCCACTTGACTCCTTGCAGCGCCGAGCGGTCCGGATTGTCGACGATCCCGAACTTACAGGCGGCTTAGAACCTTTAAGTCTCAGAAGAGACGTAGGCGCTCTCAGCGCGTTCTACCGTCTGTATAATGGGGAGTGTTCTGAGGAGCTGTTTGGTTTGGTACCTACATCGCCATTTTACCACCGCACTGCTCGCCGGCGACTGGGAGTTCATCCACACTTCCTTGACACCTGGAAGTTATCCACTGTACGTGGCGCTCGCTCTTTTATGCCATATGTGAGCAAGCTGTGGAATGAGCTCCCTCCTGCGGTTTTCCCAGAGCGCTACAATTTGGGGCTCTTCAAAAAGGGCGTAAACAGATTTTTAAAGTCTCAACGAGGTAGGCAACGCATCGGCTCCCTTAGTGTTGCAGATGTCCATGGGCGACGGTAGCCACTTGCCATCAAGTGGACTCGTCTGCCAGTTTGCCTATACGCAAACATAAAAAAAAAAAAAAAAAAATGCTATGTGAAAATATGTAAAGCACTAAACATGTTTGTAGATGCATCTCCAAAGGTTTTCTGTTTCCTGTATTGAGAGTTTTTGGCATGTGTATGGGCTACTCAGTTTTAAGTGCTTTTATGTAGCAATAAATTAATCCATGAATGTGACTTAAAGTAGTACATACCTAACTAATGTGAAATGGTGAGAGCAAACAGGCACAATCTGTTAGCTATAAAAAGACTTGCCCAATTTCATAAAATAACAACACCCCACAAAAAATAAAAAGTGCTCTGTGGTTTTGACCAGTTTCTTTTCTTGTGTATTTCGATGCATTGAATCCGAATCTGGGGTCAGTTTGATCCCAACACCCTCAAATCTTTTAAGGTTTATGGACCAAACTGACCCCAAATTTGTATTCAACACATGGAAATACATAATAATATAAGGATAGTAAGGATATATGGGTCTAGTTAAAAGTACAGACCACTTTTTATTGTTTATGGGACAGTGTCATTATTAATGTACCTCATTTAAAACTACTTTATAACATTAGCCAATTGCAGGCTTTAGTCAAAAGTCACGACCAGGGACTAGAACTTAGGTAAGATTAAGCTTTAAACTGAATTACATAGCTGAGTGAGTGAAGCGAGTGTGCTTCGGCAGGAGGCGGTGTATGCCAGAACAGGCTGGTCACCATCACTGTAATATAACTAAACAAATGAAAAAATTTAATATCTCAAGAACAACATATCTCGTTACATAAGGAAGAAGTACTCTTCCCTCCCTTCCTGCTCTGAACCCCATTACTGAAATTCAATGACCACTAAGCTAAAGTTTAACCATATAATTTTAATACAAAATATGTTAATGGTGTTATCCTGTGAATAACTGAAAAGATAAATTAATGGAAGCTGGAAGTACTAACCATAAAATTTCTCAATATTCCTGTATGTTTTAAATAAGCCTTGAACTATAAGTGGAAGCCCATAAAAGTTATCATAGTTTAATGCTTTTGTAGTTTCTTTATTATTGTTATTTATTATAGCTTCATCTATTAAACAACTGTCTTTGATTTCAAACAGAAATGAGTCTCTGGTCTCAAACAGTGAGGATTTATTAATTTTTCTATGATCAAAATTACATATTGATTCATTTATCTGGTCAAAATATTCTTGTACTGATTCCTTATAACTTTCATCCATTTTAGGTAAAACTTCAACACATTTGGATGCTACTTGACATGTACTGTTTTGTAATTTTATGTTGGGATGGCCTGGTTTGTTCTGACCTAGGTCCATTATTTTAACCTCCATAGACTGTTCCATTTGAGATTGAAACATGTCCTCTGATAATACTTCCATTTCTTCTAAGATTCTATGCATATTCTCATTTTGTTCAGGCCTCTTCAAAATGCTCCTACTGCACACTAAAGATTCCCATTTGTCAAGATCTTTCATCACTGAACTATCCAATATGCCAGGAGAACAAGGAATATCAGAAGCAGTGGAAGTGTTATTGCCAGAATCGCACAAATATTCAATTTGATTACACGGTAAATTTGGCGACTCACATCTGTCTATTTGGTTCTTTTCGGTTAATGGCTTCTTAATTTTGATGGAGCAGCAACCAATTAAATTATTACTAACTTTAACATTATGTGATAAATTTCGACCAACTCCGAGACGCCGGCGTTTCGGTGTTGAAGTATTGTCTGGAGCGATTTCATTCCTTAGATTCATTTTCAGTTCTTAATTTTAATTTAACACATACCAATAACCAAATATTTTCATAAACATACAAGAAATATAAATTTTTTCACGACAATGGTTTTGTTATTGTTTACTTTCCGTCACTTTATTAAATTTTTAGGTTAATCATAGACAGAAGTAGTAGTAGTAGAATTCGCCACAAAGGCAGGCAAAGGAATCTTAGTCTATACAGCCAAGTCTGATGTATAAATCTTCGTAGTAACTAGTACCGCAGTTGTATATAGGCTACAACCGACGCCATTCAACGAAGTTCTTGTGAAAACTCGAAAGGCCACATTTGATTATACAGTTCACATTTCTCACAAAAACACATAATTATAACTCGAAAACCATCAATATCCTACAACTATCGTTTGTTTTAGAGTATTTTTACACATTTTTAGAAAATAAAACTATACAGCGCAACGTCCCCTTTCAGTTCCCGCCAAAAACTTAATCATAGACAGTAGTAGTAGCAGAAGAATTCGCCACAAAAGCAGGCAAAAGAATCTTAGTCCATACAGCCAATTCTGATGTTTCTTATGTCTTCGTATAGTAGCGCAGTTGTATTGTAGGCTACAACTGACGCCATTCAACGGAGTTCTTGTGAAAACTTGATAGACCACATTTGGCTATACAGTTCATATTTCTTACAAAAACACATAATTGCTACTCAAAATTTGGCCTTTTGAGTTGTCACAAGAACTCCGTTGAATGGCACTAGCTGATTAGTAATCAGTGATTACCTACAGTTCAGCTGTGCTACACACAGGCTTAAGAAAATGAAGAAACTATATTAATAGGATTAAAAT
This sequence comes from Dendrolimus punctatus, assembly GCA_012273795.1. Lineage (NCBI taxonomy): Eukaryota > Metazoa > Arthropoda > Insecta > Lepidoptera > Lasiocampidae > Dendrolimus > Dendrolimus punctatus. The sequence goes on along the minus strand of CM022529.1, from coordinate 1,187,567 downwards.
ATATCACCTGGAATTCAAAGACATGAATTTCTAGTCATATTATTATAGATCGGACACAAAATAGTGGCATATTACTAGATTGTTCTTGAATATTATACAATTTGCATTATGCATAACATTTAACAAATATAATTTATATCTAATTAAATATAAAATTGTTGTTGTAGTTTTTATTTTGGTTTTTATAAATATTTCATTTTCAAAGACGTTTATTAATTTAGATTTATGGCTTGGCAGCTAAGCCGTTAAGCCAGATCTTAGTTTATATAAAGGAAAAAGCCTAACTTACCATTACAAAAAACAATCCTCTTCCACTTGTTGTTGTCAGAAATTTCGTTGAAATTGTTTATGTAAAACAAACACCCATTCAAGTTTTACCCAGCAGGTGACTAAGATTGACGTTTTATTACATTTAATTCAATATTAACTCCTTGTATAACAATTTAGAATAATCTATCTTCTAGTTTTAACATTAAATTAAATATATCTCATACTTTCTGTATTTTAAAATGTAACTGTCTCATATCCTCTCCTAAATCATTTATTTAATTTGTTTGGAAAACATAAAATAATTAATATTCTTAAATATAAAAATTTAAATTAATACATATATCAATCAAATTTCCACAAAAATAATTTATATAATAAAAATTGGCTGGAATGGTTAATTACAAAACAATTTACAATTATACAAAAATTGCATAGTGTGTAATTAATTTACATGAGGCCAATATTGAACAAACAATAAAAATGTCACAACAATAATTACTAAAAGAGAGATAAAAAAGGGAAAGTATACAAAAGTAGTCATTGTTCTAAAAATTGTAAGTCATTCATCATCAGATCATTCTGAAGAAACAACATTTTTTTTAATTTGGGTCTTAAATTGATATAAGTTACCTATGAAAGGATCGATACTAGTAAATAGTGTATTGTATTGTTTACAAGTGCCATATATAAATATGTTTTTTGTATAGTTAGTTTTTATAAGTAGTTTAGGAGGATAATAAAATAAAATACCCTTAATAACACTATGTTACAGATATATGGTGCAGAAAATTTAAACGGGAAAGGTGATAAAATCTTAGAGAATGGTTTCAAACAATCTCCTGGATCCGGCCTGTGCCAAGTTGCCCTTTTGTAAGCACTGAAAAGATATGCAGGGAGCCTTTATCATTACGAGAAGGTACACAGCTCTAATTGATCTCGGATGCAAAATTTATTATTGATACTGGGTATGGTATAATTGAAAACATGAGTGGATGAAGGTGATAAGTCACATAATTCCAATTCTGAGTAAATTGAGATAAAAGTTTTACTTTTATTTGAAACTGAACTGAACCTAACACCTTTTTCAACTTTTATTTTTTAAATATGCCCTATATCTATGGTCTAAGGTCTGTAGTCGTTTGGTATCGACTTATAATCTTTATCTATGGAAAAAAGCAAAAAACCGAATATGTGACATATCACCTTCATCCAATCAGGTCTTCAATTATAGGGTGTATTTATTTATTATTTGATATATAAAATTAATTTTGGGTCGTTACATAATAAATAACCATAAAGTAAATATAACCTTTACTAAGAAAAGTTCAGATCTGTTCATAATCCTACTAATATTATAAATGCAAACATTTGTAAGAATGTATGTTTGTTACACTTTCATGCAAAAATGACTGAATGGATTTTTGATGAAACTTTACAATAATATAGCTTACACATCAGAGTACACATAGGCTATAATTATAAAGATATAGTGTGAATTATCCAAAATATATTGATTTTCCATCACCACGTGGGAGAAACCATGTGCAGCTAGAAGTTCATAATAAATAAATGCGCCCTATAACCATTGATACTATTTAAATCCAAGTTTTGAAGTAGAACAATGAAATGTACTTTACATTTACAATATGAAACATAATTTCCTGTACTTGTTTTAATATTGCACCTTGTTGATGAATAATGCAAAAATGTATGCAATAGACATTACTATTACATACTGGACTGCATTACATATTATAAAGCATATTCTTTTCAAAGAAGAGAGGAAGAAGGCTACCTGCTGGTGAGCATAAAAGAATACACATATGTTGTTTAACTTTAAGTAAGTTTTAAAAACTGAACTTTAATATTATAGAAGGAAAGAATTCAAGATACAAGGTACATTACAAAATTAACTTTTAACTTCAACAAATATCTATCATAGGCAGTAATCTTCTTCTACCACTCTTTATCCCATTTACCCAGTAGGGTCTCCTTACTTGCCTGCACCAAGATGAACTCTTGGGTTATTGATTTGGGAAGTTGTGCTATCTTTAGGTTGCTCTCAATATTTAACCACCAGGTGAATGGCGAGCGGGCTTTTCCTTTCTGTCTTGCTTACAATTTGAAGCATGAATGGAGTAAATTAATAAAACATGAATAAACTCATGAAGTTTCTGCACCACAGTTCAAATGTATTTGTAATGTATATGAGTCTAAGCATATCTCAATATATATAAATTACATGTCACGTTGTTTGTCCACTATGGACTCCTAAACTACTTAACCAATTTTAATCAAATTTGCACACAGTGTGCAGTTTGATCCAACTTCAAAGATAGGATACTTTTACATCGATTCTAGAATCCTCTTGGAGTGATTTTGGTAATTTTGTTTTTGTGTTTGAGTGGGATGGTTTAAATCCATAATTGGAACCGGTAGGTGGCGCTGGGATCGGGTCCTAGATTTTTATTTTATCATAGCAGGACAATGTGGAACCATTGATATACAATAACCCAAAATGGATGATGAAGCCATTATTTCATTTTATAATTTTTTTAGACAAGCACAATTCAGGAAGAATTTATGAGATGTTAAAGAGAGATGAGACCATAATCTTGTATACAAATTGACTTGTAGAATTTTTTTTTTACTTTATTGGAGCTTTCATTACAGTTTTGCTTTAAATTTGTGATTAAAACTGCCTGAGCTTCAATGCCTCCTGCAGATAACCCAAGCGGCTTTTGAAGTATTTTATTTTAAAGCTCTCTATAGGCAATAAACATATATTTTTGTGATTTGATTATTAACCTCTAAAAATTATTTCACCAAAAATGCACGTCTCGAAAATAAGGCATTGAATCTTAAACCAATTTCAGTTGTGTATATTTTTAAAGTTCTACTACACATTAATTTATTTAAGACATTTTCATTTCATTATTCAAAGTTTAAGGGTCGATACAATGCTTGCTAAATGAATTTGGAAACAAATTCTCGGCACCTAGACTTAAATAGAAATAAAAACTCAACATGGACCAATGTTATAGTTTTTCAAAATGTAATTATTTTTTTTACCCTCAAATTGGTTTGATCTGGATCAAATCACACCCAAGTGTGCTTTGATCCAGTAAACTTCATTGCGAAGATGTTAGTTCTTTTTATTTGACCTAGGTACCCAAAGAAAGTGAATATCCAATAATTTCTCATTTCTTAATGACTACTCTATAAAAAATCTGTTGTAATGACTTTCAAGTTGCTAAAATCTGTTATGTTTTTTTTCGTGAAGGACTTATATTTGATATACTATTACGCTAAATGACTAATTGCTAGTGCTACCTCTATTAGCATTAATTTTTCAAAATTACCATTATAATACTAACATATGAAGTGCATAATCAAGGGTTTTTTTTAATTGTCCTTACCTTTTTGCCTTTAAAATATTGACAATGATGCCTCCCTAGGCCCTCAGCTTCACAGTCTATACGTAATTCTAGTACTGGCAACAATATTTGGGATTTGCCGAAGTGTTTGTGAATATTAAAGAAAGGTCCCTGGCACAGGTCACTGGTTTTCTCGGCGGCTCCGCTGAAAGGTTAATAGGCTGTCGCAATAGGTGTCGTGCCGTGGCACCCCGTTGGCTGCACGCCTGGAGGCGAATGCGTTTCCTCATAGCAGTGGGCATTGCACCTGCAGCCATCCGGGCACGTCGCTATCAGTTCCCTTTAGAAACCGGAGCTGGCTCGCGATCTCCGACTCAAAAATGACCGGCGTTAAATATAGCCGGCGGGCGGGTGCGGGGCGGTGGGGGCGGCGCGGGGGGCGCCCGGGGCGGCCGGCGTCCGCCCGCCGGCGTCAGAGCCGCCCCGGTCGCCGCGGACTCCACATTCCAACGTCGCTGTGCTGCCGGTCGAGAACCAGTGACTGAGTGACCGTCTTCAACCCGTGCGACGTAAGTGCCGGGAGTGTGTGATCAGGGTGCATAGTGTGTAGCGGTGATGTGGACCGGCGTGCGGAGATGCGGACGGCGCGTGCTGTTGCGCGGCTAAAAATACCGAAGCGGCCGCGATCCGCCCGCCAAAACGGGCCACGCAGAAATAGCGCGAGCGCCATGTATAGTGCGGATTGCGTTACGTGCTCCGACCACCGTACATCACTCGAGTGATCTATGTGAACGGAGGATTCGCCATGTGAAACACATACACTACACACTATACACCCAAAATTGTTAACAACTAACATATTCTAACTTTTGGAATATGTTAGTTGTTAAAGCTAAAAATTCCGTAAATCGGAAGGAAATGTCGTTTTTGCTGCATGCATTGAAAATTTAAGATTTTTCTTAACAAAATTATATAAATATAACAAACAGATACTTATAACAACTAAAAAGGATTACCCACAAAATGCATTCTGACAAGGATTTTTTTCACCTGTCGAATGTTCCGTTTACGACATCTAACAAAAATGAATGAAAAATTATGCCATTATTGGAATATGTAAAATTAACTTATATGAATAACAATATTAACTAACAAAGTATGTAACGCACGACGAACTTGAATAAAGTAACTTGCTCTTTGTATAACATTGAAATTTATTTTAATCTGAATAAAAGAAAAGACAAAGAAATAGAATTAACATGCGTGGATGAAATTTTAATGATAGCTTAAGCATCAATAACATTCCACAGTCAAACCATTTGTTAGGGTACAATTTATTGAGACAAATCACTAGAACTACAATGCAATAAATATTATTTGTTAAAATAAAGATCTTAAATAAAGAAGCAAAACTTTTTATTAAAAGTAAAAAAGAAATATAAAGGCATTTTAAGATGTAAAATATAATTAATTTTAAAATAAATTACTCGTTTTCAATCATCGCGGAAAATCAAATAAGTAAATAAATAATTAACAAATCTGAAATAGTTTGTATGCGTTTGAACTCAACGCAACTCGTGTTTTAGAAAATAATTTGTAGGCGATTCAATGCTCCATTCAATAAATACATCGAACAATTTGATGGAATTATCAACTTTAAATTAAAAAAAATTGTTGTCAACTTATCAGTTTTAAATCACCACATTCCAATTTAATGGATGGTCGCACATTTCTAATTCTTACTACTTATTAGACAATAAAAAAACTTTACTTTTAGTTAGTGTAATAATGAGAAATAAGGAGAAACGGATTTTGATTCTAACTGATGGAGCTAAGTAGCGTAGAACGCCCTCCAGCCCGGTGGACTGACAACTGGCGGAAGGTCGCTGATTGGGCTAGACGAGGAAAGCGGAGGTTCAAGTTATGTGGCGCAAGCTAGAGGAGGTCTAGAGGCCCAGCAGTGGACAATGAATAACTGCCTATGAATGCTAATTAAAAATAAGTAATATTTAAAAGATTTTGAATGAAATATTTCATGAAATTAGTTTTGAATACAATGAATAAAATTCCGAAGAGAATAAAACTTAAGCGCTAATGACTTTGTCAATTTTCATCTTGATTTAGAAACGTGAAATGAAATAGTATTTCCACACGTCTTAAAGAACTTTGAAACTCTTGTAGACACAGTAGACGTTAAACAATAATTTCCTGCGGAAACTACTCGGTACCAATACAAGATTCAAGGCTCGCGAAATTCGAATCCTGGGCACGATTGTTTCAAAGGCGCAATCCAATTTTACACTCTGTTTGAACTGGTGCCAGCTACCCGGCGCGCGGCGGCCGTAGGAGTGCCCGATGGCGAGAAAGATAAAACCCTCTAAAAATAAATCAAGACTTCATAAACAATAAGCACGTTTTACGCTTTCACGTTCGCTCGGTTGCGCCCACGCGGATTTTTCAACTTTTTGGCACCGCGACCTAATTGCCTGTTGATAATATTACGAAAGTGCTCTAAATTTACACACTATCGACTTTTGTAACTAACCGATGCAAAAATGACCTAAATTATTGAGAAAGTCATTAATGATTTCTATTAATTGCAAATGAAGTTCTCGATTAAAAAGATGTTTCATTAATGCAATTATTCTTAGTGTCTCTTGTTCACCAAAATATTTTAAACAAATAAACAATTTTTCTTAGTATGACAATCTAACTTCATAATTAAAACTATTGACTGTAACGTTTTGAGCACAATCCAAATTTTATATGAATCTGTCGTATAAAATCACATAAACCGTTGAGATATAATTTTAATTATTTGTTGCTCTGTTGATAATATCTAGGTTGTTGATATTTCATTCCTAAACAAAATAAGATTTCTATCACAAATATACCAGGTTTTAAGCAAACTAGATGCATTGGACCTTTGAACTCTAATGTTGATAGACCTTCATAAACAGACTGAAAAGATTTTGTAGAATTTAATAAGGACCAAGCTTTTTATTCTAACAATCTTTAGTCTTCATCTTCAGGCAATCGAACCCCGTTGTCAGAGGTTTGCGTCAAATATTTCCCAAATAGCCTTCCGCTTTCAACCAATCTGTGCCGATGACCTTGCTCAGGTCGTCAATTCATTAGGGTTGAAGGCGTCCTACACTATGTTTACCGAAACGCAATTTCCACTCCAGTTAGCTTCTCAGTCGTCGTTCATTGCGATAGAACTGATCGGTCCACTGCCACGGTTACCGTGATTCTCTAACAGTTTATCATAATTTCTGATTTTATCCTTAAGAGAAACACAGCTCGCTCCACAGCCGAGTGACTTTAAATTTTTGATCAGTTCCAGTGTCCACATCTTGGATGCATACTTCATAACAGGTAGAAAGTGTTCTAGCACTGCGGAACAGTTGACGAAAAGACGACTTTTGACAATATATTCATGAACGACGAATTAAAGATATATTTATTCTAAGAATTGATGTCTCCGACATACAACAAAATGTAAACAATTAAACAAATGTCTGAAAACATAAATAACTAGTAGGTCAGTTATGTATTAGGCAAACAAAACTAGGTATGTTAAAGTACTGTAAAATATGTATCAATATAAGTAATTGTAAGTTGTTGATATTTTGAAAGTAATGAATACGAATGTTCGAAAAATTTTTGCAGTTATACATATACGTTCCTACTTATTTAAACCATTTGCATAATTTTTAACCAAATCATATTATATTGTCTTCCCAATTACATTTATTATTCAATATAGGCATGATAAATAAGATCTGGTTATTGTTTGATTCTGATGCGCTTTTTTAGTACTGTCACCTTAACTATCTGTATACAACATATTAATCTTTGAATCTACAAAGAGTGTATCGATCTTTTCATACACTTTGGCGACTTCTATACATTGGAATAATAAAAATTAAATAAATTACCGCGCTTAAAACCGTTAAAACGTAGTTTTATTAAGTGTATCGATCTTGTTAACCAATCTCAGCAATTTGAGCTAAAATCCAGTCATGAAATAGGTCTTATGGCACTGAAGAAATAAATCTCAAGCAATCAGCATGAGAGTTACTTAATATAGAACAAGGTAAAATTCAAGAAGTTTAATGTAAGCAACATAGTTTTAAATTAAAACAAACCCGAAATACGAAATGATGAAAGATTAATCATTTGATGATTCGCCAAACCGACAATTTGTTATCCCGATGATTGAATCGTAAACAACAACGAATACAATTTATTAGACAAGCCAAGCCAAGAATAAAGCGGGTCTATAAAATTGTGCATATTTCTAGAGTTTAATCAAACTTTTTTCTGTTGCAGACTAAATAAACTAACATCATGTCTGACGAGGAAGAATATTCGTAAGTATAAATATTTACACTAGCACCAGGATTCACATTGATCTTAAAGTATTATGGAAACATAAGACAACGTCACACACAAATTACACAGGACTTAAAGGACTACCTTGTCGAATCCCTCTAGCAATAGAACTTTATATGTGTTTAAACTTTGATTGTGTGTTGATTTTCCCTTGATATGTATATAGTATATCCTTATATGTTTGTGACCCCATTTGTTTGTTATTTAGGGGCTCCGAGGAGGAGGAAGTTGAAGAAGAAGTCGTTGAGACGTAAGTATTTCCAAAAGTAATTTCCATATGTTTCCCAAAAGTTTTCCTTAGATCTCGTTTGGTTTTGAGTACTTCTAGCTTCATTGGGCCTGATGTCTACTTTGTGTTAGCGAATATATTTTCCAAAACTATTAGAACAGCAAGCGTTGGCCACGCTTAATTAGTTAATAAGAATTAATTTTACTGTTTGGTTCAAAAGTCAAATATTTCGAGGCATGGCTGCAAGTTTTGATTCCCCGTTTCTCAAACCCCAGACCATGGGCTTGTTGCACGCCCTCACCAAATCCTTTTCTCTCTTTTGTTGCAGGAAGTAAGTGGCGTGCCATTTTGGTTGATCCGGCACTCGCACTAGCTTCAATCGATTAGGCTAAGTGTAGATGGCGTACCTAATGCTTTTAGTGCTTGAATCATCGCCTCCGTCGCTTCGAGATTCTCATCCTAAGTTAGGTGCTTTGCGGCAGTAAAAAACTTTCTAACACCGATTTCTCTCATTTAACAATTGATTTTTTCTCATTAATGGTTCGCGTCTGTCAGAAAGGTTTCTTTTCAGATTATGTCTTTCGCAGAGCGGATTTCATATTAATGAGTGTTACATTATCATCATTAAAAAATCGCAACTAATTCAGCAAGAGTCATACTCGTTCATTATTGTTTATATTCAAATTATGGAATATTATCTAATGTTGTTTATATTTCTTTCTTTTTTGCGTCGCTGCTACGTCGATGCTCCGTGAAGACCCGCTCCTAAACCTGAGTAAGTAAGCCATAGACTCGCTCTATTGTCAGTATGCTTCGCTTTTAGCTGACGGACAATGAATTGTGTCACACGATTGAAATGATTGGCATTCGATTAACTACAGTCTACCCACACTAGCGGGTTTGGTGCTTAGCCGATTCAAAATTACGGTACTCATAAATCGAAGTTCTAAAAAAATACCAGATACAGCTTATAACGCACTGTTTGTATCGTGTATGCGCAAAATAATTGTCTCACCGCTTATATGGTTCAATTACGATTTTTTTTATTGCAATAAAAGTAGTATTATGTAAAGAGGAGTAGAGGCTGATTGATGTTTTCTGTTTCTAGGAGTAGACCATCGATCGCGTAAGTTGCACCGCTCTCTGTGGTGTCACTAACTGTAACCCCACCATTAACTCTCCTGTGTGACGCGAGCGCAACTTTTTTTACGGCCGTACCCAAATTGAGTATTTATTATGTCCAACGAACATATGACCGTCGAGCAAATGAACGCTCGCCGCGCCGCTATTTCGGTCGGTCGGGGCGCAATCTATTTTAGTTTATTATAGCTGCGCTCGCGCCGTATAGTTAAAAACAAGATGTCGGTCAACGGGAAATTTGCCGTGTTGCCCCCCGTCTTTACGCATGGAGAGAACGCATGAGACCAATGCATGATTACCTAGTAATATAATTTATATGTGTATATGTTAGTATACCATTGCCATGGTAACTTTATTGTTGTCATCAAGATCCCCAACAACAAATAATATATCATTTACAAATACAGAACAACACAATTGTTTAACTTCAATACACCTGAACTAAATGCTGTCGAGAGATAGTACATGCGATTTTCATGATAAAATATATATAACATGATCGCATAACAATTGTATATGAGATGAATGTTAACAGTGGTCATTATAGCAATCACAAACATACAGCTAAAAATTTAACAATATGTACAGAACCAACCCGATATCCCTGCTTGAACGCTTACATTAAAGCGTTAACAGCAGAGTACGTTGTCTAACTAAATTTAATAATCTGCGAAGTTACAAGTCAGTCGCCGTAACAGAAGTTACATTTTATGTCTTAACCGTTATAAAGACGGTTTCTAACATTAACAAAGATCCTCATTTTGTTTCGGGTGCTGACAGAGTTTTATTTTTGCAGGGGCGAGGGAGACCCAGAATTTATCAAGGTAATTCACATCTTTAAAATCTTCTATCATCATCATCTTCTGCTCAAACTAGATCAGTTATATATTATAAAAAAATATAGTTGTTTCTTGTTCAACAAGTAGGGAAATGATCAAGTAAGACATAGATCGGAATAACCAAGAGTAAAATTGTATTCGAAACCCAAATCAAGTCACAGATAAGCTACTTTGTTTTGAATACATACATTTTCCAACCGGTACAAGTATCCTTCCTAGATTCTCAAACAAACTATAGCGAAACAGTGACTGTAATACTTGAAGCTTTCAAAATTGTCGTAAGGAGAACATACATGTGTGGTTTATGTTTTTTTTTTCGGAAGGTTTTTTTGGTTTAATTAAAAATTGTTTACGTACAGCGTCAAGACCAGAAGCGGTCGGACTTGGACGAGCAGCTGAAGGAGTACATCAACGAATGGCGCAAACAGAGGGCCAAAGAGGAGGATGAGCTCAAACGCCTCAAGGAGAAGCAGGCCAAGCGCAAGGTCACTTTCCTTTCTTAGAACTTCACTCCAAATTTAACAGACAGAAATCGTCTAAAACCATATTGAAAATGTTTTTTCTTTATTTTTTTAATTTAATTATAAGCATATTTAATATGATTATGATAATACCTATAAATAAAAAATTAAAATCAACAGGATATTGAGGCTATGAGAACTTGAGTAGCCTGTTTTTTACAGTCTTCTGCTTTATAATGCTGCATACGTTACTATGTGGTCATTACACGATCTATTAGTAGATAATAGCGCAATTATGCATTTGCTGATAAATAAGATTGTGTTAAAATGCCCTAGAGATTTATTATTTGATTATTTGGAATCTTAATCCTTACACAAGGAGATGGGACGTTGATGATTTCTGTATCTTAAATTTGAGGTCAAGCTACACAATGTTTTATGTAATTACAATGCGTAGTGCAGCAATTATATTCTGCTTATGATGAAATATTTTGTACTGTACACTTAGTATTTTAATGACTTAAGAATCGAAAGTATCACCCGATGTGTAATTACAGGTATCACGCGCTGAAGAAGAGAAACGCCTCGCCCAAAAGAAGAAGGAAGAGGAAGAAAGGAGAGTGCGTGAAATTGAAGAGAAGAAACAGCGCGACATCGAAGAGAAGAGGCAGCGGCTCGAGGAGGCCGAGAAGAAGCGCCAGGCGATGCTCCAGGCGATGAAGGATTCCACCAAAACCGGACCCAACTTCACCATTCAGAAGAAGAGCGATAACGTGAGTACAATGGCAACCATCTCTGTTTTATCCGTGCAGTAATGGAGAAAGAATACTATTTCCTGCGGTCGGGCGGCCGGTCGTAATAGGTGACAAAACAAGCCACAGCCAGGTGGTAGGGTAACGCCTTGATGGCTACCACCGCTGATCTAGAGCATGCCGCCATTCTCCTTTTGATGTTACAAATGTCCATAGGCGACGGAAACTGCTTTCTATCATGTGGGCCTGCCTGTCTACTGAACGCGTGCAAAGATAAATATAATATAATATATATTATGATAAATAAATAAAAAATATATAATAACAATATTTATCTCATCATTATCTTCTTGAGAGGCTGAGTACATTCTATCTCGAAATGTAATACAAGTTTTTATCTGTACTTTAGATGTTAGCTGGGTTTTAATTTACCATTGATCAAGGTGCCTTTTTAAAATATTCATTTCTTGTTAAAGGGTTTGTTCTACAGGAACATATCACCCTCTTCCGACACTATTTATATTTGTGGGGCACTGTAGCTCACGGGTAGTTTGCTGGTTTTTATAATAATGGACTGTATGGGTATAGATATCTGGCTTAAATCCTTGCACTACAAAAGCAGTAGAAGCTCCAACAACCTTGAGATCCGACATCTTTTTGCTTAGTTCAAGTTGCAACACACAGAAGAACAGCGCTTGACACCAAATTCGCTTTGAACTTAACTGCTTTACACCAGTATCATACAATAAGTTTTTGACGCGGCCAGTAATTACAATTCCAATTAAATATATTTCCAAGTGCTCAAAAATAGCTGCGTCTACCCACCCTCCTGTATATTGATTGGCCTTCGTCTCGCACACAAAGACGGTAGAGCAAAATTAATATACCGATACTACACTCGGGGACCGGACAAATTTGCAAAGTTTTAAACTATATAGGTTTGGCCCCTTCGATAAAGATGGCCACAAAAGCTTTAGACACCAATATGGTTGAGCCTTTTCCTGCAAAAGTCCCGACTTGTACATTCCTCCCAAAAACATTACATCAGAATGTAGCAAATATTCTCTATAGCAACGCGTGCAATTCATGTATCCTAGCATGATCAATTGAATGTGGCTAAAGTGTATCCTTCAAATCGTGTTCAATGGGAAAAACTAGGTCAAGATCATAAGTCTAATCATTTTTATAACATAAAAGTAATATTAAAGTTAAGGATAGTCTAGTTTCAAATTCGAAATACACAAATTGAATCTATGTTATAAAAAGCACGATCCAGATCTACTCCCAAGTGTTATGAAAATTACTCATGTAACATACTATAGCTACACTCTATGAAGGAAATGGCTACTCTATTAAGAAAAAAGTCCTAGAAACCTCTAGTCCTTGTTTATCAAAAATGTATTGCGTTTATATATTTCCAACGAATCTCTACTTCTCTCTGTTTTCTTATTATTTAAATCAAATTATATGTTTGCAACAAATAAGTTATTAGTTCTTCCCTCACACCACATATAATTTGTGGTATTTGGACAATATTCTAAGCATATGTTACTCAAGTTTGCGCTGGAAATATTTATACAATACAATGTAGTCGACTAAAGCTAAAAAGTAACATTATCCATTATAAAGTTACTAAATACAAATGGAGCGTCATGGACAGGATGCGAGAATGACGTAAATACTATTAAGACACGACTGAATGAGGTAACCGGTAATGTGTTTGGCGAGGCTCCAAAATTCCTCGCTGAATCTGTTATTGTTACAAAATTATATTACTGAACAAAAAATGTAGGTGCTGAATTTAATAAAATGTTTCGTATTTACAGGTTTTTCGTTATACAATGTTTTGCGTCAATTTACATAATTATCTATAAAATTCTAAATAGGCCGTGTCTTTACATTAAGGCTTATATAATTTTTAAAAGGTTACATCTTTAATAAGACTTTAGCCTATCAATGCTGTTTCAATAAATTATTTTTTTGCGTCATTATACTTCGATTTTTTTTTCATTTTTATGTTATTTACCATTATCTAAGAGTTTATGGTACATTTCGTTATAAATGCTGACAGTTTGAATTAACATCGATATAAAGATAAAATAAAAAAGGATACATTATATAAACGACGTATAACGCGTAGAAAATTTTGTTTAGATTTCCCATCTGTTTGTTCGGGATTCACGTAAACACTACTGATCCGATTTTAATGGGGTTTTCGGTGATCGACAGCTATTGACTTAAAATCTGCGCTACTTTTTATCTTAAGAATACCGTGGGAATTATTTAAAATGGCCAGATATAAACTCGAATTCAAATGTGAGTTTTTCCCTGATCGTCAGCCAATTTTATGTAATAAAATGTGTGATTTGTTTTATTCCGGGAATCCCGCGGGCATTTCAAGACAAGCGTGGACGAAGTTGAAGTTATGCCTAGTAAACATATATATAAATGCAAAATACCAGACGGTCTTAGCTTTAAGCATCTCTTCCGGGTAACAACTTCTAGGATATTCTTAGCTAGCGATGCTAAAATTTTCTCACTGTAAGAACGCAGTGATTATTCATAATATAACCTATGTGTGTAATATACGAAGCTAGATGGATTAAAGCTCTTTTAATAAAATAAATGACTGTTCTAGTTCGGTCTGAGCAGTGCTCAGGTGGAGCGCAACAAGACTAAGGAGCAGTTGGAGGAGGAGAAGAAGATCTCCCTGTCGATCCGCATCAAGCCCCTGAACATCGAGGGCTGTCCGTGGACAAGCTGCGTCAGAAGGCCACCGAGCTCTGGGAGTGCATCGTCAAGCTCGAGACCGAGAAGTACGACCTCGAGGAGAGGCAGAAGAGGCAGGACTACGACGTAAGTACACCTATCACGTAGATAAAATCCAGCACCCAGAAATCATTAAAATCATTTGTTTGAGAAGCATAAAGTAAAAATAGAACGAATTTCACCAATTAGTCAAAATGGTAGTAAATACAAAATTGGATAAAGAACTTTTGGCAGGAGCAAACCTGATTTGTTTTGGAAAGCAAACAATAATAAAAAAACACTAAGGAGTTATTGGCCTTAATAAATGTTAAAAGACTTGACTAGCTCCAATCGTAATGCAGGTAATATAAAAAATAATTTTGTCCACAGTTAAAAGAGCTCAAAGAAAGACAAAAGCAACAGTTGAGGCACAAAGCTCTCAAGAAGGGTCTCGACCCCGAAGCACTCACAGGCAAACACCCGGTAAGGACACACTTCGTATGCTCCCCGATTAATCTAGTCTATTTACATTAACTCATTTTCTTCCAAATCCCTAAGTTTTTTCTAGTAATAAATATAGCCTATATTAATTTGGGATAATGTAGCAATCTAATTGTGGAAGAATTTTTGAAATCGGTCCAGTAGTTTTTGAGATTATCCGTTAGTAAAATACAAATCTTTCCTGTTTATAATATTAGTATAGGTTTCAAAATGTGACGTCACGAAATTAAGGACCCCCCTCCCACCTCTTGTCACACAATGCCACACTTTTTCAAAGTCAAAGTAATTTATTTGTTTGAAACATGGACAATTTTGCAGATATTTTGCCAAGTCTTGAGTTACATGTTTCGCCTTGCAAGGCATACAAACTTTTTGTAATTTCGGTTACAAGCCGTTTGTTGTCCTTAAGACTACACAGATTTTATGATTATTGATCATGATGATCTTAGTTACAATTAAAACAAATATTTAGTATACAATCATGTCTCTTTTTAACCGACTTCGAAAAAAGGAGGAGGTTCTCAATTCGTCGGGTTTTTTTTTTTTTTCTTTTTTTTATGTATGTTCGCCGATTACTCCGTGATTTATGATCCGATTTACGCGATTCTTTTTTGTTCGACGCGGAATAGCTTCCAATTGGTCCCCTAAAAATTTGACATAGTTTGGCCCAGTAGTTTTCATTTTACGAACACTTTTTTGTTCTCGTTTCTTGGGACCTATATTTTTTAAGAAGCGCGGCACCATTCGTAAGTCCACCCATATATATATAGACACTAAAAAGTTACAAATAAAAACTTCGTTTAAAAAAACCGACTTCAAAAATGAATAAACTAAAATGTATAAAATAACTTATTTCTAAAGATATTATTATTAATATATATTATCTAAAACATCTTGAAGTCGGTGTAAATCATAAAAATTACTATAATATTTTGAAAATTACTAAGCACCGACTTTAAGATGTTTTAGATAATATATATTAATAATAATAGCTTTAGAAATAAGTTATTTTATACTTTTTAGTTTTTAAAGTCGGTTTTTTTAAACGAAGTTTTTATTTTTAGTTAGTATATTATTTATAGAAACAATTAAATTAAAATAATGTCATTAACAATTTTATATAATTTAATCAATTAATTATCAAGTTCTTATTACTCGTCTGTTTAAAATTAAAATATTCATCGGTGGTTTAAAATGCCTTTTTCGACCCCCTCCCTTCCCCAACGTGTGACGTCATTGCGTGGCTCCTGACTTTATTTGCTGCCCGTTTTTTTAAACAAGACAGAACTAGAAGGTTTCTAATCTTGAGCAGATTTTAGAATAAAGTATTTCTAACTTGTGCTTTTTCAGCCCAAAATCCAAGTAGCGTCCAAGTACGAAAGGCGTGTCGACACAAGGTCGTACGACGACAAAAAGAAGTTGTTCGAGGGTGTAAGTATTATCCTGTAATTACTGCGTAGCATAAAGTTCATTACAAAATAGGGACTATTAGAATCATTTTCTTAGAATTTTACTTCTCAATTATTATTACTGTTTCAGACAAATCTCATTAGCATTGTTAAATACTTAGGCTGAGTCTGCACCAACATTTAACTGACGGTTAAAATAAAATAATCGCTGTTTATGCATAAATTTTGATCGATTATTTTATTTTAACCACCGGTTAAATGTCGGTGCACACCAGACTTAGACACGTAGGTATCGTAAGTACGAATGCAATAATATTTTTAGATCAAAGGAAATATATTCACGTATCATTTAAAAATTCACACACTTACCTTTTTATGTTTTTTTTTTCAAAATTCACATCAGAAAAGTTGTAGGACATTAAGAGGCCTTTCACTATTCTGCATGGCAGTCCGTCTAGCCGTCCGCCACGTCATGCAGGATTGTGAATGTTCAGAACTGCCTTGCAGAATATTGAATGGGTGTCTTTAATGTATAATTTTCTTCAATACTTAACTACTGAAAAATAAATTTAGGGTCGCTTGCATAACGATTGCCTTTAAATAAAATTAGTTAATCGTATAAAACTGCCTAATTACGTTTTACACAAAATGTATTGACAGTTCTTTAAACATATTTGCCGACAAATTATACGTTGTGCAAGACACTAATCGTATTTAAGGGTATTAAATTCGTTTAGTGTTCCTTAAATACATTTAAGGAACGTTACGTAAGCGGCCCTTAGTATCATTTTAAGAACAACCAAAATTGGCGGTAACCAAACATAAGAGTATAGGGGATATAGTTATGACACTTCAAAAAGAACAACTAAATGTGGTTCATTGATTGAAAGTCTATTTAAAATGCAGGGTTACGATACCTTGTCCGCTGAATTGATGGATAAGATGTGGAAAGAGAAGATGGAGGAATTCATGAATCGTACCAAAAGTAAGATATTGCAGAGGTGGAACCTGTGTTACCATTTGTTGAGGACCCCAAAGCATGTCTTCACGGCATGATTGTTCTCCATTTATGTTACCCTTCTATACCTATCGCTGCAATGTCAAATTTATTTGTACCCTAATCCAATAAGAGAACCCATTTCACGCTCTTCTCCTAATAGACACAGATGATGTCCAAAAAGACGTTATAGTCGGGGATTTACCGTTCATTTTTGCTATTGATTACTATCAAGCTCATTTCCAAATGAGTATAATCATCAAATTTTTGATGACCACGTCATCAATACATGTTAGAAAGAGGGTTACTCTGATCAAACCATACATTTTGCAGAATATTTTAATTAAATTAATTATCTTGAGATTTAACAAAAAAACACCGAATTACTAATACAGTTTTGAGAATCATCAAATCGACATGTTTCGTCCCTGCTGCTCCTGTTAGCTGCCACAATCGAAAATGTTCATAAGCGAAAAATAAAGCCACTGACGGCAAAATAGCTTGGTAGTAATCAGTAGTAAAAATGGACGGTGTATATAAAATGTATATGGACTATAATAATTGAAGAATATTTAACTTTTTTTCGATTTCACGTTCTACGCCTAATTCGTTCAATGGTAACTGTTATTGAAAACTTGTTAATATCATTCAATTAATATCGGTTAAAAGTCATGCAGTAGGCGACCTGACTGCAGCAGCTACTTGGATTTATGAGGGCTCATGGAAACTTACGCACTTGAGGGCCGAATAATTCTTTCTGCGGCAGCCATTTGGACATTAAAACAGATTGGTTGCTCAATAGTTTTGTGTTTATGTCATCTAAGTGAGCGTTCCTTGCTAGTTACATTTCGATCACTGAACTGATTGACCTTAATACTCGTAGTACTATTCGGTCATTAGAACTTTTCGCGATATTCTTTGTTAGCAAGGATTCACAGTCCCTAATAGTTCATCATTCATAAATACACAAAACTAGTGCTCAATATCTCGGTTGCCGCAGACAGGCTGCCTAGTGTCCATTCTGCAGTAAAGGGTACACTAGAGTGTAGAAGTTAAGGGGATTTAAAATATTACACTGAATTTGACATTGCAAATGTACACGTGACCCATGTGGTTAATGCCCCAAAACACGACCTCACTGACCCACATGAATTCCCTTTAGGACCTAGAAAAACTGAACAAGGACTTCCTCGAGAAGGTGTGGCAAGAGAGGACCGAACAGTTCGGTGGCAGGCAAAAGAGTAAGTATCGCCATTATTCGCTGAGATCTCCTTATGTATTTCCAATATTGTCATTTGTTCACTGGTAAATCCTGAGAATGAAAAAAACACTCTTGAATGCTTTGTTTCCACTGTCATTGAACGGTTGTTGATTTTTTCCTTTATATGTTCACTTGTGATGTTAGATTATTGATAATTAGATAACTGAAATCGCATAGGTATGTACTATGGAAAACTTAAACTTACAAATCAATATCATTCTAATTGTGTACAAAAGGCGATTGTATGGATATTAAGCGATCTGTTCCAGACCATAGCAGAATATTGCTGATATAGGTTTATGCATTGACAGATATGATAATATATGTATTGACAATATGACATAGTGTTAGATAAATAATGTTTATTATAAATTGTACTTTGGTAAAAGATCAGGCGTTATATTTTGATAGTAAGAGAATATCTCTTGTCTATTGACAACTGGCTATTGGAGAAACCGAACAATATCAGGAATAAACCTACTGATATTGCAGAAATATCATTAATATTAGAGAATTAAGGTAAAATCACTTTTTCAACGTAGGAAGACCTGAGTCCATGAATGGGACGTTAACTAATTAACTCCGTTGGCTCAACGATCCAAAATGAGTCCTGGCCTCCGAGACGAGATGAATGGGACGTTAATGGGCTATTATTATTATTTCGTAAGGGTAAAATGACTGCATTCTTTCTGTGGTTTGGAGCATTTTTGTCATTTGTTAGTCAATACCACTATATTTACAGATATTTTACGGTCTTTCTCAGTGTTTCTATGAACTAATAGCTGACTCGATTGGACTTTTGAACTAGGGAATTATTTTTTTTAATTAAAAAAAAACATTTCGATGACTAGTTTTCTCATCATTTCTATCTGGTTAGAATGACTTATGATTTTCTTACATTTGTTTCATTTTCAAAACAAAAAGCTTGTGTGTTAAACTAACACGGGTGCCTAATAAATGAAATGATGTTTGTGTATAGCGCGGCTGCCGAAGTGGTTCGGCGAGAGGCCCGGCAAGAAGAAGGGCGAGCCCGAATCCCCCGGCGAGGAGGACCAGAAGGCCGAGGCTGAGGAGGAGGATGAGCCCCAATTCGAACCCGAACCCGAAGAGGAGGAGGAGGAGGTCGTCGAAGAGGTAGAGGAGGAGGAAGAAGAAGAGGAGGAGGAGGAGGAAGAAGAGGAAGAGGAGGAGGAATAAGTAAGTCTCATCGTATTATATATATAAACAAGGGAACCCCGCTTTCCAAATTACTTTTGTCTGTCTATAATTATCGCTCTCCTGATTGAAGTGGTGATCACTATAGGCTGAACTATCCTTTATTTAGTTCAATCTATCTATACATACGTATAATAAAATTGTAGAAATCAAATTTCTGTACAATTAAAAAAAAATGCTAAGAACCTAGTTAGGGAGATGTATGAATTGAAATAGAGCTAAATTGGTTTAGTCGGTTTGTCTGTCTGTTTGTACCGGCTAATCTCCGAAACGACTGGACCGATTTACATGAAATTTTGTATGGTGGTAGCTTATATCCCTGGTCAACATATAGGATACTTTTGATCCCAAAAAATTAAAGAGCTAGTAGGAGGATAGTTAAGAAACCGCACCACGCAGATGAAGTCGCGGGCAGAAGCTAGTTTTTAATAAAATAATCGGCAGAAAAACACACACATTGTATAAGCTAAGCGAGTTGCGCTTGTGTTATGCGTAATATATAACGGAGCATTGTGGGGCCGATTCCAGACACCCAGACCATAGCAAACAACAGATTTTTTTTACGAAATTTACCATGCCAGAAATCAAAACTGGAGCAATTGCATTCGAGCGGGTTCGGTGGGTTGGCTTGCTGTTACTGTTGGAGAAGGAATAATAACGAGGCGAATGGCCGTTCTCTAGAAGAGAGGAAAATAACATTCAAATATTGACATTGACACATGGAGCGCGCATTCTTATTCGTTATAAATTAATGGCGTCTTCAGTTTAGATATTCAACCAAGTTCAATGATTTCGTAATTTAGTGAAATGTTTAATTAGAAAATCATAACGTGGGTGTTGAGTTGTTGCATATTCAAAATTGTAAATACGATGTTTTATTGTGTGATTTTTAAATTGTTTTTGTCGCTTGATTTAAGTAAAAATTCCCCTGAACCTTTATTATATTTAAAACTAGCGCTCTCGGTAAACGTTCTTGCCCTGAAAAAAAATACCAGAACCCCCATTACAGCGCCACCTATCGGATCTAATAGTGAATCTAAAACCCACTGAAACACAAATAACTTAATTAAAATCGTAGAACCCGATTTCAACGCCAAGTACTCTGTTTAAATTAATGGGTTACATTATTGCAATTTTAGTAGGGATCCCTAATTTTTATATAGCCTATATTAATTATGGATAATGTAGCATTCGGGTGGTGAAAGAATTTTTGAAAACGGTCAGCAGTTTTTGTGTTTATTTGTTACAAACATATAATACTTAGCGTAGCAGACAGGCAGACTGTCTACTTGATGGAAAGCGATTACCTTCGCCTGAAGACATTTGCAACACCTAAGATGCCAGAAATACGCTGCTGCTCTCTTAAGGGAGAGACTGGAACCTGGTCTCAGACCAGGGGTGGTAGCCATCCCGACGGGCAAATGCCCTACCACCTGGCTGTGTATTGTGTTCTTTCTCCGTTCCTGCACTGATGAAATAATCCTCTTTGTAATATTAACATAATATGTTTGATGTCGTTGCAGAGGCTCGAGGTGATATCGTTCAGGGAAGCTAGGCCGCCGACACGGACCGCGTCGGGCTGAACCGTTTTGTAACCAATCCATTAACTTATTACTATTATAAATTATTTTTATTATTTATACTGTTGAATATATCGTTACGGAACATGGACAAAGTGCAAACACGCCAACGACACCTGTGGCGTCTACAATAAACTAATTTATTTCATAAGGCTGACGGCTTTCTTATTTTAGTTTCACCCTTTAACCCTCTAGACGAGACCACCACACCGCTGAGAAGTCCCACAAAGTGGTCAAATACAGATCATTGAAACTGATGCTTTCTCCCTCTAACTACATAGAATTTGTTCTAGAATAAAAGAGACGATATAATTCTCTTGGTTTTGTCGCGGAAATTTTGATGGCAGATCATGGACAAAAATAATAAAATTGACCCATGGAAGGGGTCAATAATATTTGTTGATTCTTATATCTAAGCTCTTTGTGTCAGTTTAATTGCAACATAACATCTTGTTCAGTGTGGATTAGCGAGTTTCATACAACGGTTATCTCGATGTGCAAATTAATAATAATAGAATAATATAAGAACGCGTTCCGTTGTAGTTCACAACGGTCGTTATGACTATGGCGCAAGGCACTATGACGTCATCATTTTCAATCACCAGCGCTCACAACGACCCATGCATAGATGATACAATATATGGATGTTTTTTATTAAAATTTGCATACAAAATTGTATCTATATTTGAAAAATTAGAATATACAATATTCGAAATATATTTTTTGCAAAATTTCAATAAAAACGGCTTTTTCTCAAAACTGTCAGTATGTGGGTTGGTTCCGTTTTGCATAACTAGGTCCATATATAAGACCCACGTCAAAGGTGGGTTGACTGCAGAACATGAATTCTCTCTATCGATTGATATCGAAAAGGTTTAAACAATTAAATAACAGTTGCATTAGTCATTTTTTGCACTAAAAATAAAAGAAAACACAGTCAATTAATACAATATATTTGTTTGATAATTCTATAAGTAAGAATAAAGTGTATATTCGCTACCGCGTTCAGGCCGCGGGCGTCGGGTTGGCGGGGGCTTCGGGGGCGCCTTGTGCATCTGGTTGATCTTGTCTCCGAGGGAAAGCGCCATGCCCTGCGGACCCAGCATTTACAAGGTGAACAGTATACCAGGACCCCAATTCCCCATCATCCATCCATCAAAACCCTTCGACTGCCCGTTGGAGTCAACACTATTTTTTTTATTGCTGAAGGACAGCAGACAGGCTGACGGCTCAACTGTGATGGAAAGTGGTTACCGTCGCCTGTGGACATTAGCAATATCATAGTTGCTGCCGGCCTTGAAGGAGAAACTAGAACCTGGTCACTGATGCCGAGAACACGACTCAAAGTTGTTATGACGTCATACTCTATACCGGCGGTGGTAGCCATTCAGCCGTCAAATACCCTACCACCTGGCTGTGTGTTGTTTTGGCCGCCCCAACGCTGAAAATTGTTTCCTTTCTCTGTTTCTGCACGAATATTGTAGTTGGATAAACACTAATTTTATATTATATACTGTTTTGTTTCCGTATGTATCTTTAGTGTCTATCTGATTATTATCTATATTATATTATAATAAGGCATTATTGGCCAAGTTCCACTCTTCCTTTAGGGAGCGGCGACGGTAACCGCTTTCTATTAAGTGCGCCGTCTGCCTGTCTGCTGAACTCATGCACTAAATAAATTACTTCATATTCAAGACTGCTTCCAATACCTTTATATAAGTTTTTGAACTATTCAATTCGGACATCCCATTCGAAAGATATCACGAGTTTAAAAATGTAAGTATTAGTGTACGCGGCCGTGACGCTTTTTCGTGAGCGAAAAATCGTAAGACTAATAAGTTTCACTTCAAAAAAGGAAGGTAGTCGACAATACATCAAAATAAATATGGGACATATAGAAAAACTGTTCCTCTAATGGGACACGGTCTATCCGTTGCACGGTTTTTTTTTTTTTTTTTTTGAGGCGGGAAAATGACTACTACCGATTACGCACTCTCTGGCCGTCACTAGGAAACGGCACGAATCCACGGGGGGCGGTAACGCTAGCAATTGTATGCTCTACTTGCGCTCCGTCCGCTATGGACTACACAGAGGAGTGTGGAGACTCCGAGCGATGCCGCACGGGCGAGCAACCTCAATACCCACTAAAAAACCCCTCCTCCCTTCGCGGCCCTGCGCTTTGATGTGAAGGAAAGACTGAGATGTAGAACATAGTTACTCAGCAGTCGATCCAGCGCATAAAGTGCTGAAGTGTGCCCTGGGAGAACACACTCCACTACGAAACGGGGGTAGTTGTTAAGTCCCTTGCTTTACCTAGTAGCTAAGGGCCCCCATCGTTCCGGATCCTACCTCAGGGAGGGAAGTAATGCGCGTACCTGCCTCTCCGGGTGCCGGCTGAAGGCCGGCGACCTCGAGAAGAGACCGTAGCACGCGCCCTAGGACTTCGCTCCCTATCCCTTTCTGCGGCCTCTTTCAGAGACATAACTGTCTCACAAAAAGAAACCGCAGTATCCAGCGGTCGTCGCTCTGCACATGGCCGTACAAGTCGCGAGCGATCGACGGCTCCTAACTTTGTCTCGAGCTCGAACGCTGCGGCGCCAGGCAGCGCACTCGACAGCGTATGAATCGCCGTATCGGGTGCGCCACTGTCGGCAATCCGGAGAGGCAAGCAGCCACAAGCGAAACAGATACTGATCGAAACAACATCCGTTGCACGGTTACGGTAACCGCAGGTGAGTATGCGGCTCGAGGCGAACGGTTAGTGAGGGTGGAGGGGGGGGGGGGGGAGAGGCGGGCACCTGGCTCTTGGCGCGGATGCGCACGTGTCCGACGACGGGCGCGTTCGGCTTGTGCAGCGGCGTCTCGATGCTGAGGTTCGCGAGCGCGTCCTCGCCGAATATGGAGCGCGCGTACAGGTTCGCCGCCATGAAGCCGCACTGCCCGGACAGCGCCTACAACAAACACACACACATTGCTTCATAACAAAACTACGTTTTAACGGTTTTAAGCGCGGTCATGTATTTGATTTTCGTTACTCCGACGTTGCGGCCACTTTTCAGTGGTCATGAACACGAAAGATGTCAAGGGCCACCGAGTATTGTTAAATAATTAAAATGAGCAAGTTGGCGGTAGGCTAAATAGAAAGAATAGCTTATATCCCTGGTCAACATATAGGATACTTTTGATCCCGAATAATTAAAGAGTTCCCGTGGGATAGTTAAAAAAACTATCCACGCGCACGAGTCGCGGGCAAAAGCTAGTACAAAATGAAGTTTAGTCATTTAACTGTTCTTCGGTATTCTATAAATATGTCTGGATTATTGTATATGTCGGAGGGAAGCTATGACTATGACAATATGACGATGTATTGTTGACTGGATGTATAACGCACAATATCATTTGTTACATTATAATTACTTCTAAAATTCTTATGTAATTTAATTAGATTTGTTAAATGTTTCTATAACTTCAAGATCGTTCTAACCTAGTAAAAGTTATGAATATTGTAATTTAATAAACGACCAATCGGAGCAGAGCATGTCTTGAGCGGGGTCAGACGCGCCCTCTATACTTTGAGTAAGATATTACTTGGGTAGACTGAGGAGTTTTTGTAGCACATTTGGTTGGTGGCAATAGGTCGAGTTGGACCATGGAGTATTTTAAAGAATGTATTGTAGTTGGAAGTATGAGCGGGTGCCCTGAACCCGCTGCTCGGTCTAAACTATGTTAAAATGTCTTTTAAATCTAAATTAAAAGTGTATAACCGTGGCTATTGTGTTTTATGCTCGCATTTTAACCTGATGACGCCCACTAAACCTAACCTATAACTAAAGGAGATGTCGTGAGAACGAGGCCGTTCCGCGACATATATATTAAATTTATAAATAAGAGTAAGTATATTAAGAACTTAAGAACAGACGAGCGTGCATGACAAGAGCTATAAATGTCAAAGTAGCAAGTGAGGTGTATAAGAATGGGCCTGTGTGGCGCTCTGTTGTTCGTGCCTACCCCGCAAGGGACCTGGCGTGAAGTTATGTAAGTATGTATATATATTTGAATTTTACAGTCCTATCTTTTTCTGCTCCACCTACATCGCCACATTAATTAAGAATTTCTTTTAAGCTAGGTTGCCTGGAAGAATCGCTTTTAGAGATAAGGCCGCCTGTTGTTTTGCCAACAAGTCAATATTTGTATACTATGCATTTTGCTTATTTTGGTGAGCAATAAAGTGTGATCTATCTACTATCTATATTAGTATGTAGATCTAAGGGGAAAATGTTACTAATGATAGCAAAAGCAAATGTTCGTCACCTTAAAGTCGACTTTTGCTTGCATGAGTACAAGAAACAATAGTGCCAACAGTTTCATAAATGTTACGTTTATAAAATATAGAAACGTGACAAAGAAAATTGTAAAGGATATGATAACTACGCTTAATATAAATATTAAAACCAATAAAAAGTTTTTATATGTCAAAACAATCTTTAGACGAGATATAAAATCAGATAACTTAATTTTATTGTCAAATAGTTAAACAAAATTGCCTGTTTTGTGACCTAGTTAAAAAAGGGAACATAATGTGCTCGCGGAACGTTAAATGAATCAATCTGAAACCTGGTGAACATTTTCATAGTACGCACAACGCGATATCGCGTGATGGAATTCAAAGTGTCAAACAGCAACATCACTCGACATCGCGCGATTCAGAATAAGCGCGTTATTAATAAGATACAACTCACCTTCTCTGGCGTGAGACACTTCATGTTGGTAGAGGCCAACAAGTGTTGAAGGTATTCACGTAGATCTGTTATATTCGTGTTAACGGACACCTGGAAGTAAAAGAGATATAATATAGATGTTGTAAATACTGGTTTATAATATTTGTTCTTTTATATTTAATTTTTTTTTCATTGAATCATAGCAGCCTTTGTTACCTGTCTTTACAAAAAACTCTTCAATAAAACATATACGAAGAAGATAGATATTATTATAGAGATATTTTTAACAATAGAATCTCGATGTGCAAGTTTTAACATGATGTTTTCCTTCACCGTTGCTAGCACTGCTTGTTTAAGGTGGATTAGACACACCGGTTGTCTCGATGTGCAAATTTCCTGACGATGATTTCCTTCAGCGTTAGCACGTGACAATTGTAACAATAAGCACATTAGGTCAGAATACTCCTTAAGCAGGGCATACTTTCCGGTCAGATAAAATGATCATAATATTTAGCCTCGCACCCTACGGGTCTGGGACGCGAGTGCACTAAATACTAACCTACCACAGCTTTTTATAATAACTAGTGGGTCCGTGGTCGAAATTCGACCATAATAATTAATTTATACTTCTATAATCACAGATTTCGCCAAGACTACACTGCTAATTTGACTTTAACAATAAACAAAAGAATATATATATGCCTGTGTGTATCAAATACATGGTAGTGAGTGTAGTGTTGTTTTTATGCATAATTTAAAAAATATTAGCATTCGTTGCTTTTTATCTATACAAGCCAAGTGTGGGAAAATTTCATACTCCTTCGTCCGCGCAAATTTCGTAAAAAGAGGAAAAAGTTTTTGCTTCGCATATTAATATATAGATGATAGAATAATATTATTATTGTATAGCTGTAAGACAAAAATAGTATCCTATATCCTATAAATATTATAAACGCGAAAGTTTGTAAGAATGTATAAAAGTATGGATGTATGTTTGTTACTCGTTACTGTTACAGGTACTTCCACACAAAAACTATTGAATGGATTTTGAGGAAACTTTCCAGTAATACAGTTTACACATCAGAATACCACATAGATTATAATTTATATAGATACAATGAATTATCTAAAATATAAAGATTTTCCGTCACCACAATGTTTTGAATAAATGGAAAAATGCCAATGGTTGGGTGAGGGTGCCAACAATGGCACAGCCCTATATAAATAAAAGTGGAATGGATTTTTTTTTGCTTAACTCTACGGATTTGAGTTCCGTACTCTTTCTTACAATTTAATTTATAGAATTTAAACACGTTTATTGGTTATTTTGATTCTTGTGTGTGACATTAATTTAGTGATTTTTGTGTTGTGATGTGCCGTGCGAATGACTTATAATACTAATTTTTGAAGTTATACTTCTTTAGGCACGTTAGGGAAAAATGATGAGAGTAAATTTTTACGATGCGCGCGCACACCGTCACATGCAAAACCTACACCATGAAGTTAGCTATAGTCAACCGACACACTGAAGTTAGCTATAGTCAAAATTTTAGTTTTGAAGTTATACTTTTACGATGCGCGCGCACACTGTCACGAAAAACCGAAACCCTGAAGTTAGCTATAATAATAATAATTCATTTATTTCAGAAATTATTTCCATATTGTACAGTTTTATATTAATAATAATTTAATTTAACAATTTTAAAATATAAAGTGCTATAGTCAACCGATACCTTTAAGTTAGCTATAGTCAACATTTTAGTTTTTCTATTGTCAGTGTCGTTTTTTCTACAAACGTAGAATAAGGCAAAAGATATAATTTTTGAAAAGATTTTTATCTTGATACGCCAAAGAAGTATAACTTCTAACGCGTGTACATAAGTACACAGACACACAATATTTCATAGTAATGTAGAGTGTACGTCACCTTGTTCTCCCACTCGAACTCGGCCCACATCTGGCGGAAGTCGTTGTCGTTGCACTGCGCCGGCTGGATGTAGTCTACGATGTCGATGTGGATGTCGTTGAGCACCACCACGCCGCGGTCCATGGACGCGCCCGACACCTCGTACACTGCGCCATTCGCGACATGCAATCGGGTATGGATGTTCGAGGTAATCTCCGGCACTACTGAGCCCATTTTGAAAATTCTTTCACCGGTAGAAAGATACATTATTCGCGAGTGACATAGGCTATGTTTCATTGTGAAATGGGCAAGGGAACGCCTGTCAAACATGTTACAGCAATAACGTTCCACGCGAGAATTACGCACATCCTCGTACGTTTAATTAAATCTTTTTAATCGTGTGTATTTTTTTAATGACCCCCAGCGAAATAGACACGAGTCAGCTAATATTACATTAAATTCTAAAATAAGTCTTCATATCGTGACGACTATGCGTAGCGAAATATCCGCCCCTTAAGAAAACAGTGCACAGTCTTCGCCTTAACAATAGTACAATAGAATCTTCTATAAAAAAAGTAACGCGAACAGAAGGATAGAGATGTAGGGCCAGACAAATGTGAGAACGAGATAGATATACTCAGAAGAAACTGGAATAAGTAAGTGACAGAGATAGGAATACTTGTTAGACAGGGATAGACATATAGTTGACTAACGCAATAGGGTCCATTCTACAATATCTAACGGATATATAACCGCAACAATCTGCGCACGGAGGCAGACTTGCATCGACTAGCGAAGCGAAATGAACAAGAGAGCAAAAAGATCAAGAGGACCTTTAGACTGCACGAGAACGATACACGGTGGAGCATCAAGACGTGAGAGGCTTCAAGACTATTCAGTCGCGAGACACCGGAAAGTGAGCCAATTGAGAAAAGCATCTGCAGAATTCGAAAAGGTATTTTTGTTTAAATAAAAGCAGTTGCTCTTTGGATCGGTGTTTTTTCCAATCCCGATACCCAAAACGTCACAATAAAAAAGAAAGTCGTCAAAATCTTCTTGTTATGCTCTCACTCTCTTTGTAACTTCAAAATAACAGCTTTTTACTAATTACATATTGTTACAAGTTACAGGACGAATTAATAAAGGCCGCTGGAATTTCTATAGAGTTTATTAGAACTGTACAAACACGTATAAAACAAAAACAAATAAAACTGGATGCAACCAGTTCACACTGCACGATTCCATGCAATTCAACACGCGCAAAGTCCGTTGCTATATCGCTAATCGAGAGTACTCCAAACGTCTTACTCGTATCGTGGTCGCCGCTTGACTGCACCACCCCTCCGTTCGGGCTTTATTTTATATTAAACTGTATAACACCGATAAAGGGGCCGTTCACCCACATCTGTCAAGCTTCGACGCAATGCAATAGAAACAAGAATTAAGTCGTTCGACACTAATTGCAGCCATAAAATAAGTACGATAACAATAGATGTTTTCAATGTTAAAACCAGTAGTAAATAAAAGAATTCGTTTTTACAACATGCAGCCGTGAGGCAGTTGTCGGTAAGTTACAATATGAAAGTATTGACGGTTGTTGTATCTGGATGTTCGGGCTGGTCTCTGAATCTGCTGTACCGATTTTGATGGGACTTTCACTCGCGGATAAAGAGAAACTTGTACTACTTTTCTTAGGGTTGTACGAAAATGTAAGAATGTCGTGCATAGTCACCGATGTTGCCGAAGATGATCCCGTTCTCGGTGGAGGCGACCTTGACGTGCGCCTTGATGGTGGCGTAGTCGCGCGGCGCCAGCACCACGGCCGCCGGCCGCTCCACCAGCCGAAGGTCTCCCAGCGTCGCCAGCTCCACGGTGCAGTTCTGGAGGGTGTCGTCTGCAACCGAAATTCATTAACGGCATCTTAACAAATCTTTATTCTAATTATTAATATTAACTCTTACATACAAGTAAATAAAAAAACAGAAGTGATAAGTTAATTAATTTTATAAGTATTACTAGACAGACTGGCACCGTTATGCGTTACGCAACGAAGCGGTTTACCCTCCCATGATTATAATTCAAAATAAACTTCTCAAATATCACTATCAATTTTTCCCTTAATTTAGTTTGAAAAATATTATTATCAGTTTTCTTCGGTCCAAATTGGACATATGTTTAATCATCGATCTTATTGACCCTCCAAACTGTGTTGCACGATGTAAAGCTCCTGTCTCATTCTCTCGCAGATTTAGTCCTGTAGATTTATTTGTTTATCACTTTATTTTTAGTGTCGCTTTTTCGTTTCATCGAGTTTCAAGTCACAACGATTCTAAAGAAGTTCCACTCCAATAATACATGATCGGCAGACAAACACGCATACTGTATATCCCCGAATTAAGCAAGTACGCTAATTTACGCTATGTTATGGGCGGTATACAACGGACTACTTGGTTTACTCACCCATAAGAAGTTATCGCTTTAAAATACAACAAAATTATTGATGCAACAAGACGTCAGACAAAAATAACATACATCTCTCCATTTAACGACACCTCTATATAACATCACAAAATGTATAACAATTTCGGTGTCGTTATATAGAGGTTACACTATATAAAGGCACGGTCCTCGACGGTGTCGCGGCGTTACCTGTCTGGTTGACGACGAGCACGTCGAGCACGATGTCGTACTGGTTGACGGCGACGATGGCCTCCGCGTACACGGGGTCCGAGAAGCCCGTCAGCTGCGTCACCTTCGACAGCCGCCCGCGCTCCTCCGACGCGCCGCTCGTGCGCCCTGCTCACATTGGCACAACGATAACAGAGATCCCGGATATCATGTAGCAGCAGAGTGCTAGCCAAGACAAGTGAAACGAGCCCAAACACGACGAGTCTTGTTTAGTGCAGGAGTTCCACCTACCGACTCCATTATCAGATCCGCTCCATGCTATCATATTTTTGCAATGCCATGCGATATATATCTGCGTGCAAAATTTCAGCTCAATTGGAAACCGGGAAGTTGGTAAAATTTAACTTGCAAGATTCCATCCAAATTTACATACATACGTTCATTGCACGTTAAATAAAAGCTTGTAATAATTAATAAATTAGAGAATACTAACACCTAAACTTTATTTATTGCATGAGTTCAGCAAACAAGCAGACGGCGCCCTTGATGGAATGCTGTTACCATCGCCTATAAACGTTTGCAACACCAAAGGTCGACAACTATTTATGTAACCTTTTTTGTCAACCCTACTGACCATCGACGCGTGACATCATGACGCTATCGGCAAACTTTCTGCGCACGGGTAATAATGATATTTTTTATTATTGCGAAGCTAGCAAACAGGCAGACGGCCCACCTGATGGGAAGTGATTACCATCAGTAATAGACATTAACAATACCAAGGACAAAGTCAACATATTGCCAGCATCTAGGATAGTATAAAGGGAAAGCACAGGGGGATCAAAAAGAATGAACAGGACAGAGGGGATGGGACTATTCTATGGGAGGGTGGCATCACACCAATCGAGCTGTAACCACATGTAAATAGTGTTGGATATAGATGGCGGAAAGCGCATGTCACCTTGCAAGGCCCTGTTGAGCGAGAGCTCGAACATGTCGTGCTGCGCGCTGCCGGCGCCGGCGCCGCTCAGCTGCGCGAACGCGATGCCCGTCTCCACCTCCACTTTGCGCTCGGCGCGCTTCGACTCGCGCTCCTGCCCGCACAAAGACGCATTTACACACGTTGGCTCGCTCACAGGACATACTCACTCACTCACTCTGGGGGGGTTGCCCAGAAGAGATCGCTTTAAGCGATAAGGCCGCCCTTTGTTCAACGTGCATATTGTACTTAATTTTAAGAACGTAGTTTTAATTTTTGATAAACAATAAAGTGTTTTCATTAATTCACTCAGTGATTGATTGCCTTCTTCACTAATTCACTCAATCATTGATTGCCTTCATCACTAACTCACTCAATCATTGATTGCCTTTTTCACTAACTCACTCAATCATTGATTGCTGCTACCTTCATTGATTGACTCATCAACGTTTGTCCTCTTCCCTCACTCACTCACTTATCCTATAATTGATTACCTCACTCGATCATTGGTTTTTAATCATTAAACCGAAGATGTACAGTTTCTTTTCTCTATTTCTTGAAGTTAATTATTGAAATCAAATTTTTACGAAGTGCATTTTCAGAAGTAATAGTCAAATTTCAAATGTAATAAATTATCAAGGAGAATTAGATATACCACAAAAGTACGTGTATTATAATTTTAATCTACTTTAACTGCCTTTGTGTTTTGTTATAATATAACTTTTATGACTAAAACACTTTATTGACATTATTTTTATTATTCAAATCATTAACTTACTAGTTCACTGTGTTGTGTCTTTACTATAACAGACGCGAATTAGTGATATAGTAATCAATGCTACCTTCTCGTTATCATCAAACAGCTGTCCGGCCCTGTCGGGCAGCGCCAGCAGCGCTGTCAGCGCCTCCTTTGAGCTGTTGAGCAGCGCTTCGCTGATCACCGGCGGATGCGCCGAAGCCGCTTGGAGGCAGATGGCAGCGTGCTCCAGGTCATCGGAGGTCAGGCCCGTCTGGGTTGGACTCGAGCCTAGACAGCGACAATAGTGACGTCAGCACCGGACCATTATTAAAAACAAAGGACATTGTGAAAATCATCGGAAAATTAAACAAATTTCTAGTGAAAATTATTTGTTAAAAATCCTCTATAGGATTGCCCTGATGTCATTTTATTGTAAAATTACCCAAAAAAAGTTATAACGCCAGTTAGGCAATCGCCCGGCCTGTGTTTGCCTACGAAAGGCCTGACCACGCAGCGCTTGGTCACCGTTTAGGCCAGTGGTTCCCAAACTTATTTTGTATACCGCCCACTTTGAGAATAAATTATTTTTTAGCGCTACTTAAAAACATTATAAAGTCAAATTAAATTAATTGATTATTGAGCGGAGATTAAACATCATTCTAAGCGAAACTTTTACTATAGCCAGCAAGAGTTAACTAGAGACCTAAGCGCAGTAGGTAGTACACAAAGACGGGAGACGTTTCAAGATTATTATCTTAAGATTATGGGCTACACCTGCCCATGCCCATTTTTTTCTGGGTCACTTACCGCCCCCTTTTAGGCTTGCAGCGCCTACAAGGGGGCGTTATCGCCCACTTTGGGAACCACTGGTTTAGGGTAATAATTAGATTTTAAGTTAAAGTAGTTTATAACAATTCAATTTTAAGTAAGTTAATCTTGTAAGAACTGTCGAGCAATGAAGCTATCTTAAGAAATTGTTTTTTTTAATTTTTCTCCATTTCCACCCAAAACTTATCTCGCCCAAAAGAAAATTTGTTCAAAAATTTTCATTTATTTTTGTTTATAACTTTTTATTTTCTATTTTACGACAAATACCAATAAGAATAAAATTATAGACAATTTAATTTTTTACATATAATGTCTTTTAAAACTTTCTGTAGGGTTGCTAGTTTACGAGATATAGCGCGAAAACCTTTTGCACCCCTTTTTCCAAGATGGAGACCGGGGGCAAGGGTGGCGACCCCACGAACTTGAACTGAATCTTGTACTAACTCCCCCTATACGTAAAAAATTAAATTGCGTCCTCTGAAAAATGCAACCCTAAATGTAACTTTTTTAATAAACAAATTATACAGAAAGTATTAAGTTATTGGCGGCAGTTGCTGCTTTCAAATAAAATTCGTTGTGGACGATTAATGTGTGCAAGTAGTTGTGCATGAGTGCAATTGCTTGCGCAATATGCATGTGTGCATTTCTAGCCTCCAAGGCCGCTTCTTATATCGCAGGTTTCATCCGACGCCTAGCTGCTAACTGTGCGAGCTATGGCCGTCGTCGGTGTGCGGGGCGTGAAGGGAAGGTGCTCTCTGTCCGCAACAGTAACATTGTCAGTGTTAACTCTCACCGGCGTTCTGCTTGTGGTAGGCGAGCAGGCCGCGGCGAGGTGCATGGCCTTGGTGCCGTCCTTGACGTCCTGGACCTTGAGGGCCAGCTTGGCCAGCGCCGAGCACGCGCACGCCGCCGTGAAGCTCTCCCCCTCGCGGAGCGCCTGCCACAGCCCCTGGCCGCCGCTCGACGACGCCGACGTCGATCTACATATTCAAAACAACAAACAAACAAAAATTCTAATTATATTTTTTAAACTAATTAATAAAGGTAATAAATATTATCCAAGTTACATAAAAGGTAATAAAAAGTTTAAATAATGTCGATTAAGATCCTGATCACTTGTACTTTTTTTTTTTATTGCGGAGACGCCATTGGAAAGCATGGACTTGCGACAAAATGTACATGGCGCCTCTAAGGATATCTGTCTATGGGACATTATGACAACCTACCAGGTGTCCATCAGCATATATTACTACCTCTACTTTAGAGTGCCAGAAGCCTGGCACGATAAATGGTATACACAACAAAAACTGTAAATACACATAAGCTTATAATAACAGTTAAGTGTTACGACATCCCGTCATATTCCCGGATAGATTTCATCTTTCACCTTCAATCAAAAAGCGACCGTTTGAAAGCCCTTGGTACAAAGCAGTACATTATACTGTGCCACGGAGATATTTCTGATTGTCAGTAGTTACGTATTTATAGAAGACCAGCTTCTGCCCGCGACTTCAGTCGCGTGGAATAGTTACCCCCCCCCCCCCCACCTTCGTCCGCGAGGAATAATTAATCTCCCCCCCTTGATTTACAAACATTGTTCTTTGGTGCTCCACTCCTATTGGGCCTTCCTCGATAAATGGGCTATCTAACACTGAAAGATTTTTTCAAACCAGATCCTACTGGTCCTGAGATTAGCGCTTTCAGGCAAATAAACAAACTGTTCAGCTTTATATATATTATTACACAGAGGACGGTGGAGGAGAACTCACGTGGGCAGGTTGAAGGCGGACTGCGAGGCGTAGGTGCCGTCGCTGGTGACCAGCTGGCGCGGCGCCGGCGCCTCGGCCTTCGCCTTCTCCTCCTCCTGGGACAACATTACTAATCATCTGTATCGTTGATAATCATTGAAGGACTAATAAATATGGCCTCTGTGGTTGAGCTGGCTAAGCCTTTGCCAGATCACCAGGCAAGCAGACGCACGAGCTCACGCTACCGATTAAATTTTTTTTTATTGATTTCAGCAGACAGGCAGACGGCCCACTTAATGGAAAGCGATTACCATATTTGCAACACCAAATGCGCTGCTGCTCTCTTAAGGGAGACTGGAACTTGGTCACTAATGCCGGAAGACAACTCAAGGCTGTTATGAGGACGTACTCTAGACCAGGTGTGGTAGCCGTCCAGTCAAGCAAATATTCTACCACCTGGCTGTGGGTTGTTTTGTCATCTCACACGAGAGGCCGCACCAATGCAGGAAATTATATTCTTTATATGTTCCTGCATTGGATAATGGTGCAGTGATATGTGGTGGAAACACCAACAAAGCAGATGAAACGCTATGCTTCCATTTTTATCACTTCAAGTCTCGCGTGAACCGGCGTCTTTCCAGCACGCTTACCTAGAAGATAATAATGATCCACCTTAGACTGCATTTCCACCTGACATCAGGTGCAATAACAATCGAATGTGAACCTATTCAATAAAAAAAAGGTTCCGGGTTCGATTTCAGGCATGCTAAATGTTGGAAAACAATTTGCCGTTAATTACTGTATGGTCTGAGATCGATCCTAGAGTTACAATACAAATTGCATCATTTGGAGATATACAATGGGTGTGTTGTCAAACATACTCATATTCGCTGCGGCACCAGGTCTTATAAATCGACAGACAGACACACATTGCATATAGGGTTCAGAATTGAGCCAGCTCAAGCACAGAGCCCTGCACACTTGAAAAAGTGACACATGTTGTGATAAACATTAACATTATTTAATTATAAAAGAAAACAGGTTTGTTTAAAGTTCACACAGTAGCACACTAACCGCTATTTAACTTTTTCTACATGTACAAAGTAATGACGATATAACTTCATATACTCGTACAAAATGTATCAGGCTATGACGTTTTGTTACAATGATTAAAAGTATCTCAATTGATACGATTTTTCACATAAAAATACATACATAACTTCACGCCAGTCCCTTGCGGGGT
The DNA here is from genome assembly GCA_012273795.1 of Dendrolimus punctatus. NCBI lineage: Eukaryota > Metazoa > Arthropoda > Insecta > Lepidoptera > Lasiocampidae > Dendrolimus > Dendrolimus punctatus. The sequence goes on along the minus strand of CM022529.1, from coordinate 1,151,598 downwards.
AGGCACGAACAACAGAGGCCCACAGGCGCATTCTTACACACCTCACTTGCTTCTTTGACATTCATAGCTCTTGTCATGCACGCTCGTCTGTTCTTAAGGCTCCTGACGGAATTCCTGATGGAAGGTGTGTCGTGGCCTTCCGCGACTTCTGCATCCATCCACTTTTGCATTGTATATCTGTTTAGTCATTCTTTCGTCATACATTCTTTCCACATGCCCGAACCACCGGAGCATTCCTTTCCTTACCTTCACCCCGACACTCTCTTCAGACTCCAATCTCTTTCTTACTTCGGTATTAAGAACGTATCTCGACCGCGTTTACTCTACTTTCATATTCTCTATTCATACCCAACTCTCGCTCCACATAAAAATGACAAGTATAATTACTGTTGCGGAGGCAACGCGTGGAATTATACGCTTTGTGGCCAATGAATGTGTTTAATGGAAAAATGGTAGAATACATGTAATTTTTTCCTATGTGGCTGACAGACTCTACTTTTTTGACGAGCCAACTCCAACAAATTTTTAAAAAAATCTAAAAAGTTGCGGACGATAAGAGTACGCAACACATACCTTTTTGTCATCATCGCCGGAGGAGGGAGAGGGGATGACGGAGGCCAGCACCTCCAGGGCGGCTTTGGCCCTTTCGGGAGTGTCGGCGAACTGAGCCAGCAGCCACAGGGCGGAGCGGGCTATCTTGCCCACCTTAATGTTCGTCACTGATTCCAGAAGTTTCTAAAAACACAAACATAAATCCTTATTTATCTAAATACGAGCACATATATATATACATACATACATAACTTCACGCCAGGTCCCTTGCGGGGTAGGCACGAACAAGAAAAAAAAACAAATACAACACAACAACAACAATACGAGCACATCCTATTAAAATTATAGGCTGAAAGAGATGTAAATGTAAATACAAGTACACACCTGGTAAATATGATCGCGCAGGTCGACGAAGGTGTGGAGTGCCGATCTCAGGAACAGCATGACGTCGTGGGCCGCGGGTTCACTTCCGTCACCCAACATTTCTAGTAACGCCGGCGCCACACTGCCGGCCACTTCTGGGAACTGATCAAAACATATAATGTATGTTAATAAATCAGAGCACAAATAGCAAGAGGGTTTAAAGTATGATTACATCATATTTTATTAAAAACTTAATTGCAACTCAAGTTTCCTCTTCAAACTCTGGATTACGTGCTACATTCCTCCTCCAGTTCATGCGATCTTCGTTATCATTAATTTTGAAATTCATTGACATATTATTTTGAAAATGTGAACAGATCTGGAAATAATTTTAGATAGTGGAGAAATAATTGTGTACCTTGAGTGCTGCCTTGTGCAACGCCCTGACCAGCAGCTGCCGGTACTTGGCGGCGTCGTCGTGGTCCGCGCTGTGCGCCCGCGCAGCCTCCTTGCGCAACACTTGGACCAGTTCCTCCGCGTGCCGGGAGCTCACAAGGTCCAACGCTGAAGGTATACCATTCAAACTTACAGTTCACAAGACTAACCATATTGAAAGCTTCATACAATTCGATTTATGTTAAACATGCTATCAAATTATCTTCGTAAGTTCAGTCTTTACTGTTAGGTGTAATAAACTGTAGCTTGTGATCTTGCCTACCTTAAGAACATAGTTTTAATTTTTGATGATTATTGATTAGTGCTTTCATTCATTCATAAATGTTTTAATGACAGACACAATATTATAGCCAAAAAATAAAACAAAGTAGATGACAATTACGCAAATATGTAGTTATTTTGAGAGGGCATCAAACACGCGTGCGACAACAACTTAAGGTGTTTTCGGCTGAGGGATGCAAATACGTATTATGTCCCTTCGTTTATCCTTCACTTTAAACAGCTTGACCAATATACTTATCAATATTCTCACAGCCCATTCAGGTATAAAAACTTACCCAACTGCAATGTGTGTTTCCTGACGTCCAGGTCGGAGGAAGCGAGAACCCTGAGGACATCCATGGCCAGCTCGGGCAGCGCCCTGGCGGCGGCCTCCCCGCCCTCCTCCCGCAGCGCGCTCAGCCGCCCCACCACGATCAGCTTCACGTTGTTGTCGCTCTCCTTCACTATCAGGTCTATGTAGCAGGCGGCTGCGGCCTGCTCTCATACACATGGAAATCATTTTTACTTTACTTCCCTCTAAAATACTCGTTACTATTAATTAATTGGGTAAACAAGTATACATCAAGATATACGAGTTTTATGGAAATTACCAAAAACATGCAGAGAAATTTTCATTTCATTACAAACTACTGTTTTGAGGTTTGGGTGGGGTATACTTATGGAACACCTTTTGTTTATTATGAAAATATTTGAACTTTTTAATATAAGGATTCTTGAAAACGCAAATGATGTTAGATGTTGGGATATCACCTTGATGGCGGCGGGTGCGCTGGACAGCGTGACCAGGGTGCCGGCCGCCTCGTACCTGACGGCCGCGCTGGTCGCGTTCAGGAGCCCGTACACGGTGCGGATGAAGCGGGACCTCTCCGAGGGGTTCGCGTGGCAGACCTTTAAACCAAGTCTCTTTTTTTGAAGTGAAACTTTTATATAGACGTCACGAAGAAGTGTTCAGGCTGTGGTGGGACACGGCATCATTTTAGAGTACACTGCATGGTTTTTTTTTGTTTGGGATAGAATTGAGTTTTTTTATAAAATATGAATGTGTAGTTTTCGTTTAATTATATTTGCAAATAGGAAAATACTAATAATAAAAATCGCATTATTTAATTAATAAAATTGTCTACAAATAACTAAACTAAATTATAAATAAATTACACAAAAACTAAAATACAATATGGTTAAATAAAAAATAATTCATTGAATGAATGGAATAATAATAAATGGTTCGGTTCTAGTCTCAGTAGTTTGGGCTGTCCATTGATAAGTCAGTCAGTCATGTAATTATATACATACTAGCTGACCAGGCAAACGTTGTTTTGCCATATAAACGATAACTTCTACCCGCGCCTTTGCCCGCGCGGTGTGGTTTTTTAACTATCCCACGGGAACTCTTTAATTTTTCGGGATCAAAAGTATCCTATATGTTGTCCAGGGATATTAGCTACCACCATACAAAATTTCATGTAAATCGGTCCAGTCGTTTCCGAGATTAGCCGGTACAAACAGACAAACAAAAATTTTTGAAAAAAATCTAAATTAGTTCTATGTCACTTCTTACATCCCCCTGACTCGGTTTTTAGCATTTTTTTTTCATTATACAGAAATTTAACCTCTACAGTTTTATTGTATGTATAGATGTATAGCTATAGAGTTCAAAATTTGTGTCTTTCAATTCTAAATAATTAGGAATATTTAAATTGTACTTTGAAATTATATCTGTTTTTAAATGATCACCAGTAACAGTGGAAACTCCATGTAACCTCCGTGTAATGTCATTCGATTTAACGACAAACTCCCTTAAGCATCGAAATCACTTGGCTTTGATTGGAATAGCTCATTTCCATAAAATGATACATTCTTTATAGCATTACACCCACTCTCAATAACGACAGCAATTAAATAATAAAAAGTACATTTTAAGTAACCAAAATTAGCAAAAACTGTGCAGCTATGTACGTTTTTTACCGCTCTATTATCCTACCTCGACTGTCGGCATCATGCGTACCGAAATTTCTAAGAAATTCTGTAATATCGAAATTTCTAGGTACTTCCTTCACCAAGATGCCTCAATATCGCATGATATTATGAATAAAAAATGTAAAAATCAACAAAATTACGGGTGCAGCAAAAGGCATCAGATAGACTTCTCTAAATTTAACAACAACTCTCTATAACGCCATAGAATGCACAGTCCCACCAGTGTCGTTATATAGAGTATTATACACTGTAAAAAAAAAAAAACGTGGTCACGGCAACTGAAGGGCGGCCGAAACGTCGGATAAACCTAAATAAAATAAATTACCGCGATTAAAACCGTTAAAACGCAGTTTTATTATGTGTACAAGTCGCGAAAACTTAAGGAAATATTATATTATACACTGTGTTAATATTTTATAACTTACCTTGTAAATCAGTTCAACAATACCAGCTGCAATATATCGCCAAAGCCGTGGACATTATCAAGCCTGGAGGCCAAATACGACAGCGCCCTCTCTTGGTCGGCGTGCAGCAGCATCAAGAACGCATTCCTCTTGCAAGACATGTCTTGTTCGCTCTCCAGGAAATTCGCGACCAGTTCTGGCGCATCGGGAATCAGGAATTCGAAGTTTCTTTAAAAAAAAAGATATACTAGAGACAGGTTGCTTTTTCTTTTTTTTTGTCAATAGTCAAAAGTTATTATCTAATATCTATTTATTATAGTATAGACTAGCTGTACTCGTGAATTCATCTGCACAGTTTTTTTTTGCATAACCCCAAAAATAGTAGCCTTAGACACTCCTTATAACGTCAGCCATCTGCACGTGAAAGTCACGTCAAAATCCGTACAGCCGTTTCAGAGACTAGTCAGAACATCCAGACAACAGACAATTAAAAAAAATATTTTTTCGGCATAAGTATCGGCTCTCGGTGGTTTTTTTCGACTACTGTAAAGTGGCCGGATTGTCGGAATAATAAAAATCAAATAAATTACCGCGCTTAAAATCGTTAAAACGTAATTTTATTACAGGAAACATTGTTTTTTCTTCTGACTTTCATATGTAATGAACAATATATTGTACTTTAAGGGTCTTGAAGTATTTATATTGAGAACTGAACGCTCTACAATAGAGGTATAAGGTAATTTTTTGATTAGTCAACTTGGTCAAAAAGTACTTATTTCTGAATCACCCTAATAAGTTATTACACGCCGAGAAAGTGAATGCACACCTGCAGTTTATTAACTTTCCCTCATTTGGACTTCTTTCGTTTACTTTGTGTTTAAAATTGTAATTAAGAAAATATCCTACTGTTATTGTACTCGTTTATGGCCGCAGGTGTGCAGATTACGTTTTCCTGGAAAATTCAATCCACGCAGTCGATTGTTGTATTGTATATACAATTAGTATAAAACAATACCCCAACGGGTAGGTAGGGGTGAGGCAGTTAAGCGACGATTACGATACGAGCAAGACGTGTACATGTGTTATTGAATCGTGCAGTTTGTATTGGTTGTGTCCAGTTATATTTGAACCTATGTTATACGTGTTTATAGTTCTAATAAATTCTATAGTAATTCCAACGGCATTTTAAATCGTGCGTCCCGCACTCGTAACAATATATACACAACCCTTATTTTGTGACCTTTCTATTTACAAAAACCAACTGAAGTTTATAATTCTTGTCGACAGAAAAAAAGAGTACTAGAAAAAAGAAAGTAAAAAAAGTGATATAGCCTTGTATAGTGTACCTGTAAATAGTGAAAATGGCGAGAACGGCATTCCTCCTGACATACGAATGGCGGTGTTCGAGGCAGGCGCGGATGGCGGGCATCAGCGGCTCCAGCAGCTCCGGCTCCTTCAGCTTGCACAGGAAGCGCAGGGTCGAGCCGCGGATGAACTCGTTTGGGTGCTGGAGGTCCTGATAGCCAAAACGCAAATATCCATTTCGAATCATCAGGCTTTGTACCATAATGCATTTATTTATCATCGCAAAAGTCATTTTTATACTAAAAAGAAAGACCTTCTAAATGTTTGCAATAATTTTATTACTAAATATTATTATTAGTGTTATTAAAAAAAAAAATATTTATAATAAATTATTTAATATATAAATGGACTGATGACTATTAATGAACTATTACATAAATTGAATTATACATAGAGAGTAAGTGCGCGAGAGAGTCGAGTAAGAATAGTGTCGTCGCAAGAAGCAAGTAACAAGTAAGTTGCAAGCCGCTCTTATATCCCGCATTCCGTCCGACGCCTAGCTGCTAATCGCGCGAGCTATCGGCGTCGGCGGTACGTGGGGCGCGGAGAGTAGGTGTGCTCTGGCGGGCGCGTAATCGGGGGTGCTATCTGTCCGCAACAGTGTTTTAATTTATATCTTCAAAATTCAAAAAGCTCTATTGAAAAATTTGTATTGTTTACTTTATATCCGGTTCATGTGACTAAGAATTTATACAAGGCTTATTAATAATCTGTGTATATACTCTAGTCAAGACCAGAAATATAACTACTGGGGCGCAATTCTGCTATTTCGACAATTGGCGTTGCAAAGATATTCAAGTCCGATTCCATTGCGATAGTGTCAAAAATTCGCATTCTACTAAATTCACAATAACGTCTCTATATTGTCGCGGCAGAATAATAGTAGAAAAATATTGGGTGTTACCATTAGCAGAAATCGCGCTAGGTGAAATTAATATTGAAAAATTGCCAAAATTATAAACACATTAATCATATATTTAAATTTCCTTTAAAATCTTCTCACACATTGGGTTGCCTGAAAGAGATGCTATAAGCCATAGGCCGCCCATTGTTCTAATGCAAATATATCCATATAGACCGAGATCCAGCTGCAAGATTACTATGTTCATGTGTTATTTATTTAATTAAATTCTAGTTTTTATAGATAATTATATAAAGGGGCGGCCATAATTTTATAGGTAACCTAGCAAAAATTTATTATATGTAAAAACTAGATTTTAATTAAATAACGTATGAACATAGTAATATAATATAATAGCAATGGGATCTCGGTCTAATATGAATTGTCTAGATCAGGGAACACCAATTAGTTTCACTCAAGATCCTAAAAAAATGACCATGTGGTCTGCAAGACATTTTACAACAACAAATATAATTATGGAAATAACAAAGGTATTTTTTTACATATCAATCAGAAAAATGACATTATTTCGCAGTCTAGATTTAAGTTTATGGTGAATGATAAAAGTTTTCATTCATTCATTTATTTCGCAAGCTTTCGGTTATATATTGCAATTAATAGAATATCGAATTGAGACAAATCTACGATTGAGACAATAGTGTCCCGCGATTTTCACGAGATTGCAATAGCAGAAAAGAACTCCTGTTATAAATCTACAAACCTTTCTGTATGCATCACAGACAAGAATCATCTCCTGCATGAGCTTGCCATCGGGCGTAGTTTTGGGCACAATCTCCCAGAATATCAACAACAGTTTCTTGATGGTGTGGTCTTGTAGTGGAAGCACAAACCTGATGATGATCATCAAAAGTCCTGGGATCTTCTCACCCGAGAGGATGATTCCAATTGTCTTTTTCAAGGCTTCTATTTTCTTTTTTGTGTCACCTTTTTCTGTTCAAATTAATAATAGATAAAACCAGTACAGGCATACGGAGTACAACTACGTAGTGCCAGTCGCTCAAACAAATTTCTCATCCAGATTCCTAAAATATTATACTATATATAATAGCAGGAGATATCTATCTATGCAGGAACAGAGAAAGAATAGAATTTACTGCGGCCAGCGGCTTGTCATAAGAGGTGACAAGACAACCCACGCCAGGTTGTAGGGCATTATCCCGACTGGTTGGCTACCACTCCTGGTCTAAAGTATGTCCCATAATGACTTTGAGTTGTGTTTCGTATTAGTGACCAGGTTCCAGTCTCCCTTAAAAGAACTGCAGCCATTTGTAGTACCTTTGGTGTAGTAACGGCTTTCCATAATGTGGGTAGTCTGCCTGTTTGCTGAACTTATGCAATATTTTTTTTTTAATAAAGATATGCGAGGGTTGTAACAAATGAGCAGTGTGTTGAGATAGGATAGGGTGAGCACCATTGGCGAGAGCCCATGACCCCATTGCCACGGGAGCTAGGCTCAAACGCTACAGAGGAGTACAAAATAAGAGGATGTGTGTTGTACTCTGTATGTAATTATTGCTTAATTAATTTAATACTAAACTTAGGACTTTACAGAAATCTTAACTGCTATGTGAAACTATGTAAAACCTAAATTATCTTATAGTCTGGTTTATACGAAGAGAAAATATAGAATATGAGTGATTTTTCTATAAATAGAAAAATACATGTCTTAGTTATCCATTAACATGTTTATTGTATTTATACCAATAAAAAACACAAAAACTAAGATATTTCTGAGCCAACAACCACAACAGTTATTTTTACTTATACTTGATGAGGTAGAAGATAGTGGCACCAGATTCTCTTTTATGACCTTTGATGAATGTTATTTCCACACTATAAATCCAAGAACAACTTATTACTGTCTAATTTTCAATTTTTCGCAATATACTTTTGTAACTCACCAAGGTCAAGCTTGAGTTGCATTTCATTGTAGGGCTCTGAGTCAGTTGGAAAATTGATCAAGGTATAGCAGGGCTGTTCCACACCTGCCATTCTACAAAAATAATTTATGCATAAAATAAAAAGTTCACTTCAATAACAGTTTTTGATAACCATAGAGAAACAAATATATTAAAAATAAAAATACAAATATTCTTTTGTATTGAACCTATTGAAGAATATACAGTTCATTTTATTGCTAAGCTGGCCAATAGACAAATGGCACAGCTCATGGAAGTGGTTATTTAAATATTAAACTAAGTCACTTCAATGGAGAGGTGGAAATTTGTTATGAGGATTGACAGAAGAGAGGGGAGTTACCACCACCAGAGAAGACTAGTTTTATTTACTGCTCTGGTCACTGGTAGTGAACTTTGACTGCCACTCACAAACTATGTATACTTCATCATAATTAATTGTATTGTTTATTATGCACATTTTTTAATGCTTTCATAAATTTAAAAAAATTATTTGATATACCTAAACTTATTTTAGTCAGTGTAAATTATATGGGGAGGCTCAAAACTGACCGCCTTGACACCCTGAACCTTCAGAATTCTCAAATTCAAGTAACTTAGTTTAAGATCAAACCCATGTTAACATCACCTACAGGTGTTTGCAACAACACTGGTGAAGTCAATGAGTTGCCAGACTTTAGCATGGGATAGGGAGGATGGGATAGTAAATTTCCATTTAAAACCGTAATTAAATACTGCATAATACATTTTGGACCAAATTTAATAGTGAGTAGCTGATAATTGTCGGAAATTGTCCCTAATACAATTTGAAATTTTGGCCAAGGTAACGCTAACCTAACCTTTAGGTTAAAAGCTTTTATCTATTCTGATCACTACTGCATTACACATGCACATGCACACACACATAAAATTTCATTGTCATCAAACTAATTCAACTGTAGCCCGTCACACAGGCTCTAAAGAGACCTAATGCGGGCATCAGTTTCCTTTGGGGCGCCTCTTATTCTAAATGTTCTTTATATTCTAGTAATATTGTATAAACCCTGTATTGTTTACAAGTCTATACAGTACTGTTTGTACTCTAGCAACAGTCTAAGGAGATGTACAAAATTAGAATCAGTGAGTACTTTAGTTTAAGCTCATCTATGTTATAACTTTTAGGAGCTAACTACCACGGATTTATCAATACAACATGACATTCAAAGTGTTTTGTATCCGGTGCATATTATCTGCCAAACAATGGACATACTGACCTGTTGAGAGTTTGACGATTTGATTAACTATATTACAATATTTTTAAATACAGTTTTGTTTATCCACTAGTTTAAATAATAATATATTGGGCAAATTATATTTTTTACGATTCGTCAGATCATACCCTAGAATACGTGTCCACATCCAACTTTACGAGTGAGAACGTCACAATTCACATTGACAATGACAGCAACGACATATCAAAACATAAAACCATAAATTAATTTACAGAGTAGCCAAATAGGAATCAAAATTCTAGCAACTCCAATATTATGTCACGAGTAATTTTGATACTTACTAGCAATTAGCGATGCGCAAAGTAAATCACCAATGAGATCAGTGACTTATAAATCTTTTTTCTTTGTAGTAAAGATGTGTAACTTAGGAGTGATTGATTTAAAAGATGTATAATCTTTCAAAATTCGAAATCACTCTTTAAATCTTTGGTTTGGAAAATACATCTTTAACACACCACGTTAAGATTGATTTTAGTCACATGGAATGATGAAAACTAACAAATCAAATACTTAGATGTAGTATGAGACAATAGATACAGGATATTGTGAATTGAAAAGAGATAACATGCGCACTCTAAGAAATACAATGATGATACACAGTGTAGCCGCAGACGTCCGATCACCACGGCGGCCGCTCACAAATGATCGGCAAACGCGTAGCGCGTTGCCCCAGTCGGGCCTCACGTGTTTACCTCCGCGCACACCTCGCCTCACCTCACCGCGACACTCGAGTGCGCGTATTGTTATTATTAAATATTATATTTTGTTTAGCAGCTAAGTGTGTGCTCTATTGTAAAATATTAATCAGTATTTTTACCAAATAAATATGCATTCCTGAACTGCAATTCAAACACACAACATTGTTTCACTTCTACCTGAAGACCTCTAAAACAGTAAATTAAACTCTCTGACGTTACTGTAAAGCTTAAAACCGGTCAACTGAATAAATTATATCATTGGAACCAAAGATTTAAAAGAGTGATTTACATCTTTTAAGGAAAAAGATTTATAAATCACTGATCTCATTGGTGATTTAGTTTGCGCATCACTACTTTGTAGCCGCAGACGTCCGATCACCACGGCGGCCGCTCACAAATGATCGGCAAGCGCGTAGCGCGCTGCCCCTGCCGGGCCCCCAGTGTTTCCCTCCGCGCATACCTCGCCTCACCTCACCGCGACACGTGTCAACTCTCGAGTGCGCGTATTATTATTATTAAATATTATATTTTGTTTAGCAGCTAAATGTGTGCTCTATTGTAAAATATTAATCGGTATTTTTACCAAATAAATATGCATTCCTGAACTGCAATTCAAACACACAACATTGTTTCACTCCTACCTGAAGACCTCCAAACCTTGAAAGAATTAAATCACTCTTTTAAATCTTTAACTCTTTTAAATTCTTGGTTTCGAATGAGATAATTTAATCAGTTGACCGGTTTTAAGCTTTAAACTAACCACATAGAGTCTAATTTACTGTGTATCATCATTATATTTCTTAGAGTGCGCATGTTATCTCATTTCAATTCACAATATCTTGTATCTACTGTCTCAAACTACATCCAAGTATCTGAGTTGTTAGTTTTCATCATGCCATGTGACTAAAACCAATCTTAACGTAGTGAATTAAAGATGTATTTTTAAAATCAAGGATTTAAAGAGTGATTTGGAATTTTGAAAGATTATACATCTTTTAAATCAATCACTCCTGAGTTACACATCTGTACTAGCAATTTTGTTACGGATTAAAATATTATATATAGCGAAATCTAAACTATAAATAAAATAATTCGCTTCGTAATATATTATATTGACTTGCCTTTACAAATTTTCTCATACAGGTGGCAACCAAAAAACAAAGAAAATTATTACGTATAAATTTAAATATGCATTCTAAAAATTTTCAAAAATATTTTAGTATTACCTAAAATATTGTGAAAGTATGAACTTTTACGTACTTTATCTATGACAAACGCATGTTGTCAACATAAAATATGATATACAGGTACTTTATAGTTATATAGTTTTATGAATAAGAACTCTAACATCTCGTGTTAATTATCAGAAAGTTAAAATAATATTTATATATTCACTTTGTTTACAATTCACTGGCGTTGAGGAATTATAGAACATTGCCAGTTGGCAAATCATTAGTTTTGTGTGGTAAAGAACAGTAGTTTTATCGACCAATTCCATTGCCTGCCTATGTAACAATTTTAAAATACCAATAAAATATATTTGTTACTGCGATGAAGTGCGATGCGTCATGCGACACTGACAGTCTGACATTGATTCTTCTAAATAGAAAATAATCACATTCAGAATTTCAAATTTCACATATTTTATTTTTATTGAAATGTTTTTCGGTGATATATTCATCAGTTTACAACTAAATAGAATGCATTGAAAGTTATTTACATCATGGATATTCTTCTTACCTTATTTTACGTGCTATTTGCAATTTGCGTGGTTTATCCACCTACGGAATTTGTATCCGCCGGATTTACCGTCGCGCAGCTTTTTGAAAACTTCTTGGGGTCGGAGAACGTAAATTTTATCGGGTACCATATGAAGAGAATAACGATCACTGTTTTAGTACATTCAGCTTTGCCTTTAGGGTATGTTTTTTGTTTGTGGTGCGTGGGAGAAGGGGGCTCCTGGTTGCTAGCGAGTGCTGCTGCTACTGCGATAATTCCTTTATTGATGTGTTACAAATTATTGTACTGGTGGGAGTATGATAAAGTTAAACATCCTATTGTGATGGCACTAGTACCATATGTGACACCAGGTAGTGACTGGAGAGTAGTGGCTGCCAATTTAAATATTGAGTTCAGAAGGTGAGTTGATGAAGTTTATTTTATTTTTTAGACATTAGATCAGTAATAATTACTTTAGTCCCTGTCTTCAGTGGGAGCTCAAAGGCTAAGATACCAATATTGCACTGACATAATATGTGTTTCAATTATGCTCTACCCTTATTATTTAAAAATGCATTTCTTAAACAATTTGCTAAATCTATAGATGTTTGATACAAGAATTTTAAGTAGTGGTGTGGTGGAGTGGGGTGGGGGGAGATGCATACTAACCTCTATGGTTCGGAGATCTTGAAATGTATTTTTTTAAGAAACAAGAACAAAGAAGTGAGATCACTCACTTCTTTTTTCACTAATATTGCACTTATAGGTCTAAAGTTTAACAAATCCTGTCAAAGTCCAAAAGAAAGCCAGTAATCAACAGAAAAGTACAAAAAACCAGTTCAAATTGTCAATAATGAAGAAAAAAGACACACATTCACATACACTACATGAGTAACCATGAAAATATTTAAAATGGTAGAATGAACTAGATGCATGAACAAGTAGGATGGGATAGGGTATAGTTATAGGGAGCATTTCTTTATTATGAACAGATCTGAACTCTTTATAGGTTAGAAGGCTAAGACAATTTGAGTCTTACACACAACATAAAGTAGGTAGTCTTTTAAACAACATTAAGAAATGTTTAGTGACATTTTTATCACCTTGCAGTAACTTGAGTAGTGAAACTCTATTATTATTACTATAACCACTTATTTTTTGGATGCTGACTTTGTATCTTGGGTATATCAATGACAACCATCCAAAATTCATATTATGTCTCAAAAATGTGGCCCATAACTATACCGCATCGAAGGGTGATTGAGTAAGAAACAAATTCTTGAGGTCTACAGCTCAAATATTTCCCTTAAACATCAACCTTTATCTTAGTATAGTATAAGATATTGAGATATAAATAGAATAAGAAATGTAAAGAAAATCTATTTTTAGCTAGAAATGTTGCTGGGGCATTTCATGCCGCTTCTTTACAGCAATAACACTTGGAGAAGTGGTGTACATAGCATAGGAAGTAAAATTAAATTTTAACTTATATGTATGACCTTCATAAAGTGTTCTCCAACAGAACTTATTTTGAATAAAAACTTTTGAATTTGAACTTGAATTAGGAAGTATAGTATAAGAGGATATAGTTTTTTTTTATATTTCAGTGTGGACAAAGTGGTCATTCCTCTTACAGCAACAAGCAAGTTTATAGCTACTGACACCTGGCTAATCAAGGTTTCACAGTATTCATTGGATTTAATTCAACAGTCTGATTGTGTCTTGGTAGCTACTGCTGTAAGTTTGTTTTAATGTATATTAGCAGCCCCAGCAGACGTTGTCCTGCTCTGGAAAAAGAGAAATCTAGGCCCCGATCCCAGCGCAACATACCATTTTAATTGAGAATCTAAACCATCCAAAACCCACATAAAAACAAAATCACCAAAATCGCTCCAGGTGATTAGGAGGATTCTAGAACCTGATCTCAGTGTCACCTACCAGTTCTAATTGTGAATCTTAACCATACAGGAACCCACTCAAACACACAAAAACAAAATACCAAAATCAGTCCAGGTGATTAGGAGGATTCTAGAACCCGGTCTCAGTGCCACCTAGCGGTTCCAACGGGATAAAAAGTATCCTATGTCCATCTCCTGGTTCTAAGCTACTTCCCCATCATTTTTCTGCCAAATCGGTACAGCCGTTCTTGAGTTATAAATAGTGAAACTAACACAAGTTTCTTTTATACAGTGGTGGTCATCTAATTAGAAACACTTCTTATGAATAAATAAAGTATAACTTCAAGGTACAAATGTTTTTAAAAATATACACATTCAATAATTAATAATCATGCAATAATATAGCCACTCAAATAAAAAACTCATTAAATGCATAAAATATAAAACATATCTTACTTTTAATTACAAAATGAGTTTTGCACATGTTAGAGTTTATTTTATGTTACTGGCGCTTGGACGCCTAATTAGAAACATTTTAAAAAAGCATCCCGATCTTTTTTTGAAATTGGAGAGTAACATTTCTTTCTTGGCTTTTTCTATTATTTTGGCGGCAATAAAAATTTAATCTGAATTTTATTTTGTTCAAAATGGGCAAAAATAAAAGTTGTGACGCGTCAACTAGGCAAATAATTGTTAATTTACATATGGATCAAAGTGGGCGTACAGAAGAATAGCTGAGCATTTAAATTGTTCTGTTAAAAAAGTTTTTAATGCAATTGATCTTTATAAAACACATGGAACTATTGAAATTGTTCTTAGAAAGGCTCGGCCAAGAAAAAGTTCTCCCAGAAAAGATACGCTAATCGTTCTTGTTGCTAAAAAAGACCCAAGCAAAGGCTCAGATTAAAAATGAAGTTTTTTCTGTGATGACCGAGAACCATCCCTCAAGACTGATATGCCGAAGATTAGTGGAAGCTAAATTGTTTGGAAGAATCTCTCGAAAGGTACCGCTTCTTACCAAGCAACACCGAAAGAAGCGATTATTGTTCCCTAAAGAATATGTTAATTGGACGGTACAAGAATGGAAAAAAGTGTTATTTTCAGATGAAACAAAAATAAATATGGTAAATTCCGATGGAAAGCGCTATATTAGACGTCCTGTAAACAGTGCTTTTAATTATAAATACACAAGGAGTATGGTCAAGCACGGTGGCGGTAACATTAAAGTTTGGGGGTGTTTTTCCGGGTGTGGAGTTGGACCCGTTCGGAAGATTGAAGGTACAATGGATCAATGGCAATACAAAAATATCTTAGAGCACACAATGATTCCCTAGTTGGACGATCATTTGCCTGTATCCTGGATCTTTCAGCATGACAATGATCCTAAACACACGGCCAGTAGCGTCAAATATTTCCTTAGCGAACAGCGTATATCCGTTTTAGACTGGCCAGCAAATAGTCCGGATTTAAACCCTATAGAAATCTCTGGTGTATTGATAAAAAGAAAGTCTCAAACAAATGTAACACCAGCCATAACAAACTATATGAAGCATTTGTTGAAGAATGGAATTCAATCTTCCGAGAAATGTATGAAATTGATTGTATCAATGCCACGTCTTGCAGTGCTGTTATTCAAAATGAGGGATATGCCACTAAATATTAATTACAACTGTAGGCTGTGGATAGTAGCTATTTCGTAAATAACAATACTAATACGTATGTATGATGAAAGAATGACTAAACAGATATACAATGCAAAAGTGGATGGATGCAGAAGTCGCGGAAGGCCACGACACACCTTCCATGATCAAATTGATCTTGTACTAGCAGAAGGTGATGTCAGGAGCCTTAAGAACAGACGAGCGTGCATGACAAGAGCTATGAATGTCAAAGAAGCAAGTGAGGTGTGTAAGAATAAGCCTGTATGGCACTGTTCGTGCCTACCCCGCAAGGGACCTGGCGTGAAGTTATGTATGTATGTAAGTAATTACTAATACTTAAAATAATGTTGCTTTTTATACATTTTTGTTCTTGTTTCTAATTAGTTGACCATTATTGTTCATACCCTAAAACTGATTTAAATGTTTTTCCATAATTAATATTAAAACTGCACATGTGTAATCGGATTTATAATGTAATATAATGTATAATATAATAAAAAAATTCTAATAAATGATAAACCCTTGAACATATTGTTGTCCTATTTATTGTTTAATTTGAAAATAAAAACGATTGCGGTGAAGTATCTTACATAATGTCAAGGACCGTTGGTAGTGTTTCTAATTAGATGACCACCACTGTATATATGATGATGAAATAGATTATAATATATAATATAGTATGCATAATATATAATTACTAGACTTCATTGACTGACTCACAGACATGCCAATGCCTAGGCCAGAGTACTGGGATCAGTACTGAAAATTTGCATATGAGTTCTTTCCGTACTGCAGGTGCGCACTAAGTTCAACTCCTATGGTGGTGAAAAAGGGGCGACCCTTTAACTTTTTTGAACTACTCAAAGTAATTTCATTGTGCTAGATAATCATTATGAGTATTTATGTAATTAAATAACCATTTAACAGCAAGAACTTGTTGCAAAGTGGTGTACATAAATTAGGAAGTAGAATTAATTTTTAACTTGTAAGCATGACCTTCAAATGTGGCAGGTAAAAACTTTTGAATATGTATATAATTCATAATAAATTATGCAATACATTGTTTCATGTTATTGGATGTATCCGTTTTTTTTAATGACTGTTTATTATGAAGGAGATGGGGATTTGGGCCAAAGAAATGTAATGAAACGAAATGTAACCACGAAAGTCAACATTAAAAAGAAATAAACACATAAATCGATAGGGCTAAGCCGGCGACGAAATGAGTATAAGTAAACAAAATAAGACGACCATAAAAGAATTTCAATGTTATTAGTTCAAATGTCGATGTGTAATGAATGTGTTTCAAATATGCAGGTGGATCTGTTTTTTGTCGGGACCAGAGTTGTAACAGTATTGTTTCTATGCATTCTTAGTTTAGCTGTTTCCCTTACACAATTCGTACACTGCCATGCGCTACTAAAATTTGCCTATTGTGCAGCAGGTACATCAGGAGGAATTATTAGTTGTGTATGGCTTTATCTCAGGTGTATTATTACTATATATTCGCGCATGTGGAAAGAATGAATGATGGAAGAATGACTAAAAAGATATACAATGCAAAAGTGGATGGATGCAGAAGTCGCGGAAGGCCACGCCACACCTTCCATGATCAAATCGATCATGTACTAGCAGATGATGTCAGGAGCCCCAAGAACAGATGAGCGTGCATGACAAGAGCTATGAATGTCAAAGAAGCAAGTGAGGTGTGTAAGAACAAGCCTAAATGGCCCTCTGTTGTTTGTGCCTACCCCGCAAGGGATACGGCGTGAAGTTATGTATCTCTGTTATGTTATCTCAGGTATAGTGAGATCACTATTCGCTCCCCTGTTGTAGGCTATATTTAAAGGAATAAATAATTGTTGCCAACAGACAGACAGCCATGATTTCTCACCATCTGGTGAGGATGAAACGCAATATGTAAACATTGAAGTCATCCCATCCCGGGAAGAAGTCAAAAAGTTTACATTCAGGATCACTGCTGCGGCATTACGGGACTTGCAGCCCAGGCTGATGAGACCTGTGCGAGTGCCCGATCATATTTCACTGCTGCCTACCCTCATTGAAAGATTTGTGAATGTGTTCAAACAGTATGTGGAGCAGAATCCTGTTTATTATGTTGAACAGGTAAGTTGTGTTTTGTATTCAATGTTCTATGTTTAAATAATCTATTTTAAAGTCTCATGAAATTTAACTCGTACTAACTGTTACGTCACGTAAATGGAATCATTTATTGTTACATAAACAGCGCGTTCCTTTTGTAGCTCACAACACCCGAAATGCTCCGTTACCCGTTCCACATGGCGACCATGGTCGTTGTGATCTGGCGAAAACGTCGGTAATGACTTTTGACTTTCATTTTCGATCACACAACGAACGACCCATGTCAAGAGGTGGGTTGAATAACCGTTCCACTAGAGTTTATGATTGTAACTCCCGCAAGCAAGTGGAACGGGAAAAATCGCGGTCGTGAACGTGGTCGTTGTAAGCCACTAATGGAATATAGCCAAAAGCAAGTTTAAAACTTCCGAGTTTTGACTTGAGTTCGATGATGATTTGGAGAATAGTGCTAATGTAACTAGAGTTGGAAGAAAGGTGTATAAGCCTAAAAAAAATTAATGACTAGTTATAATGTATAATTTTATATTGTGAAACTTGTCTTTTCAATAAGGGATAACTTAAAAAAGGGGATGTTATGTTGTATATTTATGTTTGGTAAGCGGCAACACCGCACTTTCAACAAGATGGAATCAAACAAAACTAGAGTGTTAATTGTGAGTCAATTTTTTTATTTATGATAATCGAGACAAAACAAGTAGTCCATGCTCGTGCCAAAATCTGTCAATACAGAAACAGAAACCTTCGGAGATGTATCTACGAACATGTTTAGGGTTTGACATATTTTCACGCAGCACTAAAGATTTCTGTATACATAGATGGTCTAAGTTTTATGGTCAATTAATTAAGCTATAGTGACATAGAGAGTACAAAACCCCGACATATTATTTTGTACTCTCCCAATGCCAATGACGGAACACAACTCACGTTTGTTATGGTGGCATACTCTAGATCAGTGGTTCCCAAACTTATTTCGTATACCGCCCACTTTGAGAATAAATTCTTTTTTAGCGCCCCCATTTTATCACCTTAAAAAAACACTATAACGTCAAATTAAATTAATTGATTGTTTGAACAATTTATTTATTTATGCTTTACAATTATGCACGTGTGTTTCGTATAGTAGTTAAGTCGCGCTGTGTGTTGAGTTGCTCCGTCGCATGTAGCTCCGCGCGCCCCTCTCCGTGTGTATCGTAGTATCGTCATTAACACGCGCCCGGCCTTGGAAGCTCCAGGTTCCAATTCTTGATGAACATTATAGTTGATGAGGAACAGACTGGTGAATGTCGTCTAGCTGAAGTAGCGGGCATATCTTGGAAAAAGAGCGTTGTATTATGCCTGTTGCAGTTTTGACATCAGCAACACGAGATATTCCATCCTTCCCCGTAAAGATCTGCAATATTCGCCCGAGACGCCATTTTAAAGGAGGAAGATTGTCTTCTTTAATTAAAACGAGCGTGTCAGGAGTTAAAGTATTAACATTCTTCTGCCACTTTACTCTCCTTTGAAGCTCTGATATGTACTCCTTAGACCATCTCGTCCAAAAATGTTGGCGCATCTGCTCCACTCGATCATAGCGTGTGAGGTGCTGGGTAGCCGCCGAAGTCAGGTCTTGATGAACCGGCGCGGTGAGTGGTCGGCCAATCAAAAAATGACCAGGAGTAAGTGGGAGAAAGTCGTTAGGATCAGAAGACATGGGATACATAGGTCTGGAATTAAGTATGGCTTCTACTTGTGCTAATACCGTACTCATCTCCTCGTATGTTAAATTAGCATTACCTACGACACGACGTAAATGAAATTTACAAGATTTAATGCCCGCTTCCCATAACCCGCCCCAATGTGGAGAATAAGGTGGGATAAATGAAAGTTTAATTGAATTATCGGCCGTAAAATTAATTATATCATCACGTTTATCTAATATAAATTTGGAAAATTGTTTTAAAGCGCCCACAAAAGTCCTTCCATTATCTGAAAAAATCTCAGCTGGTTTACCACGTCTTGAAATAAACCTTTTCAACGCGAGTATGTATGATTCAGAGGATAGACTAGTGACCAAATCCAAATGTATGGCCCGCGTAGAGAAACATACAAATAAACAAATATAGCATTTTTCTAACTTTGCGCCCCTCCCCTTCCGATTTAGTATTAGCAGTGGTCCTCCGTAGTCAAGACCACAGCGGTAAAAAGGGTATACTGACTCGAGCCTTTCTCGTGGTAAGTTGCCCATCTGAGGTTGTATATTCTTTGCCTTCATACGCATACATCTAACACAATTATACACCGTCTGCTTAGCTAAATTGCGACCTTTGAGTGGCCACCAACATTCTCTTATGGCCGCTAACAATGACTGAGGACCAGCATGAAGTAGCTTGTGATGATGATGTTGGAAAAGAAGACGAGTGAACAAATGTTTAGCATTTAATAATAAAGGATGTTTCTTGTCAAAATTAAACACATCAGAATTAGCTAACCTACCACCCACTCTAATCAGCTTATTATTATCTAAAAATACATTTAAACTAGAAATATCGCGTGAATATTTGAAAGGCCTGTTATTTACTAAACTTTGATAAATATCTGGAAATGATTGTTCTTGTGAAATACGTGTTAAAAGTTTTAAAGCATTATTTAATTCATCAAGGGAAATGGCATCCGTTAAGTTTTGCGTTTTTACTTTTCTGCGGCAATTATGAATAAAGCGCAAAGCATACGCAGTTGCTCTTACTAAACGATTGTAAGAAGAAAAACGTTCAAATTGTATAAAATTTGCGTGAATTTGGCTTACTAATGTTGCCTTAACAATCTTGAGTTCCGGTAATTGAATATTACTGACATCACTATTACTATTATGTGCCCAATTTAAGTTAGATTCGCGCAAGAAAACCGGCCCTCGCCACCAAACGTCTGAAGATTGTAGAACGTCAAGCTGCACTCCGCGCGATAGCATATCAGCCGGGTTTTCTTTGCCGCTAACATGAAACCACGATAAGTCGCCCGTCAATTCATTAATTTCTACAACACGGTTTTGTACAAATGTTTTTAATAATGAAGGTGACATCCTTAACCACCCTAGAACGATGGTTGAATCTG
Organism: Dendrolimus punctatus; assembly: GCA_012273795.1. Taxonomy (NCBI): domain Eukaryota; kingdom Metazoa; phylum Arthropoda; class Insecta; order Lepidoptera; family Lasiocampidae; genus Dendrolimus; species Dendrolimus punctatus. The sequence continues at coordinate 1,130,903 of CM022529.1, read as the reverse complement.
TCCAGAAATAAATTTTATCGAAAGTTAATCTCATTGATTTAATTATCTTTGCGTATAATCTGGCACCTAATAACGCACCGCATAACTCTAAACGCGGGATACTTACCGGTTTCACTGGAGCGACCTTGCTCTTCGCACATAATAAAATAGTTGCAATCGTATTGTCATCTACATAGCTACGTATATACGCACACGCGCCGTACGCATCTTGAGATGCATCGGAGAATATATGTAGCTCGGTTCGCTTGGCATTTTCGTGTCTAACATAACGCGGAATACGTATACTTTGTAAAATTCCTAAATTAGAGATAAAAGTGTGCCATTTTGAAAATACACTGTGTGGTATAGGGTCATCCCAATCTATTTTTGACAGCCATAATTTCTGCAATAGATTTTTCGCTATAATTATAGTAGGGGCCAAAAGACCCAATGGGTCATATATTTGTGAAATTGTCGAAAGCATAGTGCGTTTAGTAATAATATTGTTTAAATCTTGACTGCACTTAGTGGTAAAATGAAGATCATCCGAAAAATGAAACCACCCTAGGCCTAACGTTTTGGTCTGATGGGTTTCATCCAGAGACAAATTTCGAGAAGGAAAAACAGAGTCCGAGTTTAAAATTTTCATATTAAATAGCCATTTTCTTAAAGGAAAACAACCCGACAGTAACACTTTAGACACGCCATCGCATATCTCTAACAACTTAGATTTGTTGTCATGTCCGGTAATAAGATCGTCAACAAAAATATCTTCGTCAATAACTTGCTTAATAACGTCATCCGTGCATTCTAAAGCCAGCTGTTTTATACACCGAATGCTTAGATAAGGCGCGGACGCCGTGCCGTATGTGACCGTATTAAGCTGGTACACACCTAATACATCGGATGAATTGTCGCGCCACAATATTAATTGTAAATTTCTTTGATCTTCGGAAATTAATATTTGTCGAAACATTTTTTCAACATCGGCGCAAGCAACGAATCTATATTGACGAAATCTCAATAAAATTGAAAATATATCATTGTGTAACTTCGGACCAACATACTGAATGTCATTTAAAGACTTTCCCGAACTCGTTTTTACACTTGCATCGAACACTACTCTTAATTTAGTTGTGCTACTATGTTCTTTGAATACGCCGTGGTGAGGTAAAAAATAGTAAGGTGGTGAATATTCATAAACGCGGCTCATGTGTCCCAACCTTAAGTATTCCGACATAAATTCATTATACATTTGTTTGTAATCAGTAGTAGTTCGTGACAACTTGCGTTCGAGCGAGCGAAACCGGTTTTCGGCTAGAGCGAGTGAATCGCCCAGCGAATCGGCAGGCTCGTTCAGTGGCATGCGCACACAAAAGCGACCGTAATCATCGCGCTTTGTACTTTGGACGAATATTTTTTCGCATGCACCTTCATCTCTAGAAAAAATAAGTTTATTTGACAAAGAGATCTCCTCTATTTCCCAAAATGCCTTTAATTGTGTGTCTAAAGTCTGTGTGAAATTGCACTGAACCCGATTAATGCGCGAGTCTTTTGTACAAATCGAACCCGAAATGAGCCATCCCAACTTAGTGTTCTGCAAATAGGGCCCGTTTGGAAGACGCACTAGACCGTCATTTAATAACTCCCAAAACTTATCGGCACCTATTAATAAGTCTATATTATTTTGTGAATAGAAATAGGGATCGGCGAGCGTTAGGTTATCGGGAATATTAATATTATGATCGCGGTTAAGCGACGGTAAGTTAGCGGTTATGCGCGATAAAACTAAACAATTAAAGCGTGTGATATATGAACTAGTTTTAGAGCGTATTTGAATGTGACATGACTGCGTAGACTGAGTGACTGAATTGCCTACGCCTATGACCTGAACAGTGGACTGTAACAACGGTATATTTAATTTCTTACATAAAGATTCGGATATAAAACAGTGTTGACTGCCATTATCGAGCAATGCTCGCGTTGTATGATATTTGTTAGTATTGTCCGCTATCTCCACTAGTGCAGTCGATAATAGTACCTTTGATAGAATAAAGGGATTATCGCTGCTTTCATAAAGCGTGTGAGTTGTGTGAGAAGCGGTTTGCGTGATGGAATCGTGAGTGGCAACACTAGTTTCGCCCTGCGGTGATGCTTGCGAAGAATGACCGGCAATTGAAGATATTAATGCACCAATTTCGGTACTCTCGCGATGAAGTAAAGTATTGTGTTTTTTATTACACTGCTTACACGGACCGAACCAACAGTCGGTTACTGTGTGGCCGGAGCGTAAACAATTATGACAAAGGTGTTTTTCATTTAAATATTTTAACCTATCGATTACCGATAACTTTAAAAAAGACTCGCACGAATAAAGAGGGTGGTTGGCACTACACATCGCGCAAGTGAACCGTTTAGAAATATTTGAGGTTTTCTGTTTATTATTAGTTGTCATATTGGTTTTTTGGGTATTTAAATGCACCTGTGTTTTAAGATGACTCGACGACGGTTTTTGAGACGTCTTAATGGTTTCCAATACATCGGCTCTGTCCTTGAGAAATTTAACTAAATCCGATAAAGATAATTTGCCATTACTTTTATATAGCTCCCATTCCCGTTCAGTTGAAGAATCTAATTTTGACACCATTATATAAATGATCAGGGTATCCCAACTATCTGTGGGTTCACCCAGGGTCTTGAGTGCGCGAATATTTCTCAAAATAGTGTCTATGAGTTTACGAATTTGAACGGCAGATTCCTTACTGATAGACTGGGCAGAGAACAATGCCTTCACGTGATTATGGACTAACAAACGATTATTATTGTACCTATTCTCTAAAAGGTCCCAGGCAGTAATATAGTTCTCAGATGAAAACTCTAGAGACTTAATTACCTGCAATGCGGGACCCGTCAAGGCCGATCGTAAATAATGAAATTTTTGAACATTATCAATATCATTATTATTGTGGATTAGGGATTGGAATGTATCACGAAACTCTAACCATTGGTCATATGTACCGTCAAATGAAGGCAAAGAAATCGTAGGTAGCTTTATAAAATTTCTATTACTTTGGCAAAATGAATGTTCTAGTGAACCAGATTCCTTTAAAAAACATTTATATTGGGCCATTATTTCATAGAACTGGTTTTCAAAGGCTTCTCTTTCTAATAACTCCTTCTCTAACTGGATTTCTGACATATTTAGCTCGATCTCGTCTTGAATGTCGGAGAATTTATCAAATAGTGATTCGGACTTTAGTAAACGTTCACTTAATTCGGCTTTCTGAAGTTCCGTAATTTTTGTTTTATCTAACGTCTGAACATATTTCACGAACAAAGTGAATTTGCCTTTTATGATTCCCCGTTTTTTAATAAGATCCCGAAGATCGTCACTTTCTACATTTCGCGGCATTATGAGAAGCGGATATAGTTAATTAAAAAACTACCGTGACCGTAATCGTACGTACTACAAATTAGATAGCACGATAATGACACAAATAGGGTATGTAAGGATGGAGCGAGTGGATTGATTGGCCTGACCTTATTGTTGTGCTGGTTCCAAAATGTTGAAAATGGTATCCGGCTCGAAGGACCAAAATGTTTGAACAATTTATTTATTTATGCTTTACAATTATGCACGTGTGTTTCGTATAGTAGTTAAGTCGCGCTGTGTGTTGAGTTGCTCCGTCGCATGTAGCTCCGCGCGCCCCTCTCCGTGTGTATCGTAGTATCGTCATTAACATTGATTATTGAGAGTTACATACGCGGAGATAAAAATTTCATTCTAAACGAGATTTTTACTATAGCCCGCAAGAGTTAACTTGAGACCTAAGCGCAGTAGGTCTCTAGTTAACTTTTATGGGCTACACCTTCCAATGTCCATTTTTTTTCTGGGTCTCTTGCCGCCCCCTTTTAGGCCTGCAGCGCCCACAAGGGGGCGTTATCGCTCACTTTGGGAACCACTGCTCTAGACTACCTGGCTGTGGGTTGCTTAATCGCCTCTTACGAAAGACCGCAGGAAATTGTATTCTTGCTTCGTTCCTGCACGGATTAAAAAAGAAACTCGTGTAGAATGAAGACCATTTTTTTGGTGTATGATTAGGAATTGGAGCTTTGTATCGGGTGCATGCAGGCCCAAGCCGACGTGAAGATCAACCGGCGCTGCCTGGACCCGCCGCCACACGTCGCCGGCACGGGACCGCCGCAATGCATGCAATGCAACTGCAGGTAACCCCCAAACTATGCGAATTACATACACAGTGTGTGTTTGGCACAGTAGTTTTTACGTGAATTCCGAACAAACAGACAGAAATATAAAAAAAAATGCATCATGCTCTCCATCGTTTATATTGTTACGAGCTACAGGACTTGAATTAAAATGCCGTTGGAATTACTATAAAATTTATTAGAATTATACTAACACGTATAAAACAGGTACAAATATAACTGGATACAACCAGTACGAACTGCAAGATTCAACAACATGCGCAAAGTTCGTCACTATATCGCTTATTGAATTTTTTTGAATGTACTCGCCTTGCTTTAATCGTGGTTCTCGCTAGACTGTCACACCCCTTTGTTTGTGGCATTGTTTTATAGTAAACTGTACAATACAACAAACGACTGCGTGGACTGAATTTTTCCAAGAAAAAGTAATGTGCACCCCTGGTTAATTATTTCTGCAAACGGTCATAAACGAAAACAATAACAATAGGCTATTGTCCAATTGCAAATTTCAAACACAAGGTAAATGCGGGAAAGGTAATAAACCAGGTGTGCATTTCTTTGTCGGTATGTAAAAATATAGTCTATTTCAGTTGGTTTTCTTAAATAGCTTTAATGTAATATAAATATTTAAGAACCGACAAGCGTGCATGACAAGAGCTATGAATGACAAAGAAGCAAGTGAGGTGTGTAAGAATAAGCCTGTATGGCGCTCTGTTGTTCGTGTCTACCCCGCAAGGTACCTGGCGTGAAGTTATGTATGTATGTAATCTTATATATAAAATTCTCGTGTCACAGTGTTAGTTACCAAACTCCTCCGAAACGGCTTGACCGATTCTCATGAAATTTTGTATGCGTATTGGGTAGGTCTGAGAATCGGCCAACATCTATTTTTCATCTCCCTCAATGTTAAGGGTAGTCCACCCCTAAATATATTTTTTAATTTTTAGTTTTTTTTTATGATCCAGAATTAAAAATTACACACAACCATAAATTTTCAACCCTCTACGATCAACCCCTATTTTTTAAAAGCGATATTAGTATTTTTATACTTTTCTACTGGGACGATTTAGATTTTAATTTGAACCAGGTAGATGGCGCTGCAATCGGGTGTTGTATGTGTTGGAGTTTGTCCCGGAATGGTTTAAATAAACGATTGGACCCATTAGGTGGCGCCGCGATACTCCTAAACGCTGGGCCTGATTTTGATGAATTTTTTTGTTTGTTCAAGTGGATTGGAGAATAGTTTAAATTAACATTTGGTCCCGGTAGATGACGCTGGAATCGGGTTCTAGATTTTTATTTTTTATGGGCAGGACAACGTCTGCCGGGTAAAGCTAGTATAAATATAATATTATAGATGATTGATGTGTGTTAGGGCACTGTGGTGCTGCACGTGCATGGCGCGGTGGTGGGCGGCGCGGGCGAGCGGCGCGCCCTCCGAGTGGCTGGGCGGGCGCTGCTCGTGCCCCGTGTGCAGGGCCACCTTCTGCCTGCTCGACGTGAGCCCCGTGAGGCTCGCGCCCCCCTGACCCACCATTCACCACTATTAGCCAGTGCTCCGATACGAGGGCAACGATCACCTGGAATTTCCATGTGAGAATCTTGACTTTGCTCTAACGAGGAAAGGGCGGGCGCCTCGAAAATTCTATTTGTAAATTTGAGCGAAGTCAGTGATGACCAATAGGCGCCCTCTCCTTCTTCCAACACATGTTAAATGTGTATTGTTTTATATGATTTTTAATTCTACGTTTCGGCCACTTTTCAATAGCTGTGATCAGGGAAGACTAAGATGTCGAGTGTCAATAAGTGATGTTAAAGTTATTAATAAGCGTACTCCCAACTTGTTCGTTTTAATTATTTAGTTTTTGTTTATGGTTATTATTTACCCTATTGTAGTTTAATTGACCTAATTAGTTTAATTTTTTTAGATTAGGCTCCCATAGAACATTGTTTCTCAAAGGTTTTTATGTCGCGACCCACGAAAGAACTAAAAAGTTAAGTAACGTCTTCGACCCCTACACTGCTGAGTTGTAATAATATATAATCAATAGTTCATTTGTAAGTTTGATGTATATAGGTCCCACTTTTTAACAGACTGTGACCCCCTTCAATTACAAATGCGACCCCCAGGTTGAGAAACGATGCCATAGACTAAATAATAACCATAAACAAAAATCTATATGAACAAGATAGGGTAGGCTCTGTTTTATTGAAAAGACCATTTTGCAGTATATTTTTATTGATGATATGTCACAAAGACGTACATTTATATTTTAAACAGACTTCACACATTAAATCTAATTTACCAATAATCGATACAACACCTCCCCTCTTAGACAATATTTAAACAAATTTAGAAAACTTAAAAAAACACTAACTTGAAACTAAACTTGATACTTATACTAAATTATAAAACACAAACTTAAATTACAATAATAAAAACTGTTACATTTATATGTGCAACCTATTTGGTGGTCTGACCATTCGACCACTTTTAGTTACAAATGGTTGTTTTACCTTAGGAGACACTGAAATATTCTCACTATTGTTATTAGTTACAACAATACAATCATCATCATCATCATCAAAACTTGGTATATATTTAGAAAAATTAAAGTTTTTATTTTTACTATAAGACTTTCTCAAATGGTAACTAGTTCTCCTTAAAGGTTTATTACAAAACTCTCTATCTATCCAATATGACCTAGGTTCTTTACATTTTCTTAAGATATTCCCCTTTTTCCAAAATTTTTCTTTATTTGTTTTATATACTATTTTATCTCCCTTCTGAAAATTAGTTTCCTTCTTTCTTAAAGATAAATTTTTCTTTTCTTTTAATAAAGATTGTTTCAAATTTAACAATTTATGAACATTTTCCTGAACTTTAGGTTTAAGCAGCTGAGCAGTAGTGGGAACCAATGTTCGAATACTTCTACTATTTAATATTTGTGAAGGTGAAACATCTAAACTAGACAAAGGAGTATTGTTATAATTCATAAGAAAATCTCTATAGTCCGCATTATCTTCATAAGATTTTATCAAAATATTTTTAGCAATATGGACAGCTTTTTCAGCCATTCCATTACTTCTAGGATAGTGTGGGCTACTAGTAATTAAAGTTATATCTTTAGACTTAAAATATTCTAAACACTCCTGTGAACTAAATGGATTGTTATCTGCTATTAACTCAAAAGGATATCCAAATCTACAAAATACCTCTTGAAAAGCATTAGTGACAGATTTAGAAGTTTTATCATATAATGGCACAATTTCTAACCAATGTGACAAATAATCTACTACTACTAGAAAATATTTTCCTCTAAAATCCAGTATATCAGTACCAATTTTTGAAAATCTAAGTTCTGGGATTTTATGTGACAATAATGGTTCATGTATATTAGCTGGTCTATATTTCTCACATGTACGACACTCTTTAATCATATCATGAACATCTTTGGACAGTTTTGGCCAATAAAATAATTGTCTCGCTCTTTTTAAACATTTAGTTATCCCACAATGTCCTTCGTGTACTAATTTTAAAACATATAACCTCAAAGCTTTAGGTACTAACAATTTATGTTGATAAAAACCTAATCCAGACTCAAAATAAATGTCATCTTTCAGTTTATAATACTCTTTACACATTTGTGATAATTTCTTTTCTTCAGGCCAACCATTGTAATAATAATTGCTAATTAAACTCAAAGTTAAATCATTATTTGTTTCTTTCCTAAAAATTGATATTCTTTCAGGTGACATTGGCAAGTGTACAGAAATAGAATGTACCATATGCAACATTTCATTGTCATGTTCAGTAATATTCAAACAATTTCTTGACAACATGTCAGCAAAATGAACAAACTTACCTGGTACATATTGAACATTTAGGTTATAATTTAATAATTTTAATCTTAATCTTCTCAAACGTGGAGAGCCTATTTTACTTATACATTTACTCATAATTGAAACAATTGGCTTATGATCAGTTTGTACATCAACTTCAGAACCATAAATATACCTATGAAACTTTTTCACCGCAAATGTGATTGCCAAAATTTCTTTTTCCGTCTGACTGTAATTGATCTCAGCATCATTCATACTTCTAGATGCACAAGAAACCAATTTTAAAACACCTTCATTTGATTTTTGGAAAAGGCAACTACCTATTCCATATTTTGATGCGTCACACTGTAAAATTATCTTTTTGTTTGGGTCAAAAGAACAAAGACATGGGGCACAACTGATTTTTTTCTTTATTAACTTACACAATGGTGACATTAGACTTGCCATTTCAGGAATATATCTCCTAACATAATTAAATGAACCTAAAATTTGTCTTAATTCATTTTTATCTTTGGGTTCTTTTAACTTTAACAAAGATTCAACCCTATCTTTGTCAATAGACATTCCATGTTCATTAAACACTTGTCCTACAAACTTAACCTCTCTCTGTTTGTACTGAAATTTTTCTTTGTTAAAAATAATTCCTAACTTTTTAGCTTTATTTATTACACTCAACAAGGTTTTATCATGCTGATTTGAATCAGAGCCCATTACCAATATATCATCAGCCCATACAATTACATTTGGTATACTTTGAAAGTGACTTTCTAAAATATCTTGAAATAATTCTGGTGCATTAATTAAACCATAAGGTAACACTAAATATCTGTAAACCCCAAATGGTGTAGCAAAACAGCACTTCCAAGATGAGCTTTCACTAAGAATTAAATGATGGAAACCCTCTTTCAAATCTAAGACAGAAAAATACTTATGATCTTTTAACTTCATCGCTAAATCTTCTAAAGTGGGTAAAATTTTTGGTTTTTTTACAATATATTTATTTAAATCACATGGATCTAAACACAATCTTACACTTCCATTTGGTTTTTCTACAATTACAATTCTGTTTACACAAGCATTATTATGTATTTGTTCAACTTTTACAATAGCTTTCCGATTCAACAATCTTTGAAGTTCAACATTTAATGGTTTCATCAAACAATTCGGTAACCTTGGAGATGGGTGACAAATTTGTTCACTTATATTTCTAGTTGGTATTTCTACATAACCAGGCAATCTTCCTATACCCTCAAAAACATCTAAATTTTGATTTATAAATTTATCTTTCTCGTTATCACTAATTTGGTTATTAACAATATTTATTCTTTTTATTAAATTTAAATGTACACACCCTGACAATCCTAATAACATTGTATTACACTTTTCTACAATTAAAAAATTCTCATAAGATTCTACATGTTTAAATTTACACAATAGATTTACCATACCTAAAGGTTTCACTTTTTCTCCGACAAATGATTCTAAATTTACACTTGTTTCTCTCAATTTTAAATTTAAATTTTTATTTATTTTTTTGAAAACTTGTAATGGCATAATACTTATGTCTGCTCCTGTGTCTAACTTACATTTCACAATCTGGTTCTCAATCAAAATATTTTCAGTCCAATTTGACTTATCTTTACAATTTACAATGCCACAGAAAAAACTATATTCGGAGGAATCTTCACACTTATTACTCGATTCACATTTAACTTGTTGCACTTTATTTTGCTTTACTTTACAACTCACTGCAAAATGATTTTTTATACCACATTTAGCACACTTTTTCCCAAAGGCTGGACACTCCCGTTGACCATGTACTTGTTGACAGCGCCTACATTTAAACTTTTGTGTACTTATATTTTTCTGTACATACTTTCTCTGCATACTTCTCCTTTTGTTCACCTTTACATTGTCAATTTCAATGTCTGGGTTCATCTCCTTTGCTTGTGACTTACTAAGTTCACTAGCACGACAAAATTCTGTTGCTTTATGAAGTGTTAAGTTTTCTATTCGCAACAAATTTTCTTGAAGAGACTTATCAGATATACCCTGCACAATTTTGTCTCTCAAAATTTGATCCTCAATCCTCTCCGTTTTAGAGCTATAATTACAGGTGAGCAGAAGGCTTTTACAATCGGTCAAAAAATTATCAAACGTCTCCCCTGGCTTTTGTAAGCGACTATTAAACTTATACCTCTCAAAAACTTCGTTTGACCTTGGATTGACATAGACTTCAATGGCTTTTAACAACGCCTCATAATTTCCAATCTCCTTACCTTCCATAGTAAATGTTGACAAAACTCTGGCAGACTCGATGCCCATAATGTTTCGTAGCAATGCAATTTTTTTTCGGTCATTGGCCGCCTCACAATCTCGTGCAATCATGTAGTCCTCAAAACATTGCCGCCATAGACGCCATTCATTTTTAGCATTTGTAGATTTAATATCGAAATTTGGTGGTATTTTTATATTCTCTGACATTTTTACACTTTAAATTTAATATTTTAAAACAAACTCGCGACTGCGCCATGTTTTATTGAAAAGACCATTTTGCAGTATATTTTTATTGATGATATGTCACAAAGACGTACATTTATATTTTAAACAGACTTCACACATTAAATCTAATTTACCAATAATCGATACAACAGGCTCAATTATAACTTTAACATTGCTAATTGACACTTGACATATTTGTCTTCCGTGATCAGGGCCACTGAAAACTAGCTCAAACATCGTAATGAAAATGAAATAAACGGCGTGACCGTTTATTTCATTTCCTACAACTATCAAAACGTAGAATTAGTTACATGTCAAACTTTATCACTCCTTTTATGCCAGGTTTCTAAATCTTCCGGTATACCCCGTTCACAATATCTTGACACGCAACCAACAATCTAAAATATTAACCCTAAAGCTAAAGTCGAAAACATCTATAATCGCAACAATTTATAGAAAATCCCTAAAACATTGGACAATTTTAGGTTTTGTATTACTCTTTATTTATAATCTATTAGCTTTTGCCCGCGGCTTTGCTCGCGTTAAGAAATATACCGTTGGAACCATACTTTTTCCGGGACATAAAGTAGCCTATGTGTTATTCCAGACACTTTATCTCTGCGCCAAATTTTATCTAGAGCGGTTCCAGGCTTTCTGGCGTGATTGAGCAACAAACATCCAACTTCCACATTTATTATATTAGTATATTTTTTTATTACATGATTATATAAGTAATATTAATATTTATGAGTTGATAACCTTGTGTGTCAAGTTATCGTGAAGCGAGAATACCTATTTTTTATTTCACATTAGCGTTGGAAGTAAATTTAGATTACTTGTACAGACTTAAATTTGAATACGTAGTATATGAATTGTTTGTAAAATACAGGAAATAGCTATTATCCGCCAACATATTTTATGTTGCATAATACACGGTTTTTCATATAAAACCAGCAATTGTGTAGCCGTAGTTAATCTATGGAGGATGTTTTAAACATCAAATACTGTACTCAAGTAACAAGTTAAGTATGGTGTAAGTTTCCATATAGAGTGTTGTGATGTGTGAAAACACACGTAATTTTTTAATGGGAGAAGTAATCAAAGAAATTATCTGTTAATTAAATTATCAACTGTACACTATTAACTATAATTAATAAAAATAATAAAGTAATGATTTTATATGACAAACAATGGTAATGTAATGTGTATGTTTGTCTGTTGAGTTGTTTATATCAAGAACGTTTAATGGAAGCTTCAAAATAAACTGTTTTATATATGTATAAAAGTGTCTGCAGTGCGATAATGTCAACAATATAGCGAGTTTTGCTTTATTTATATAGGTAGAAAAAATTAAATTCTTAAAAGAATAAACAGTGCAACATTCCAAAAATGAATATTGGTAAACGCCCCGAATAACTTCATAACCTCTATACTATTTGCGCTATAGCATGGTGCGGGTGACAGCTGTCAACGTTACATAAGTGGGCAAGTCATGTAATGCAATTTTATTTGAACCAAAATGATTCTGAGCGCGAAAGGGGTTACAGCAAACAGGAAGATGCTAAATTTCTGACTCTAATATCAATTTATGCGATTGTTTCTCAACCTGGCGTCGTAACCCTTGAAGGGGTCGCGTTTGTTATTTAAGTGGGTCGTATTCTGTTAAAATAATAAAACCTATGTACAAAAAATTTGATTTCCTCGTGGGTCGCGACATAAAATTCGATGAGACACATTGCATTAGATACTTTAAACTAATAAAGTTTGTATAGTATTCACGCTTTGATTTTTCTTTCAAATCTATAGATGTCTAAAACAAAATAACCCTCTGGGGTTAGTTACGTTACACATAGATCATTAAGTCACTAAGGTTGATTCTGTAATCTCGATTCTGTATTTTACGACCCTGATATTTAGCGCTCAGCTGAAATTTTAAGTCAGGATTGTGAAGTGCAGTAACATTCAAAGGTGAAAAGGAAAGGTTTGCCTTATGTCACCCGGACCATGTTACAGCGTATATAGTGTAGATTGGCTGCAAAATACAAAACCGTTATTGCTGAACTGAACTGTCTATTATTGATTTTTTTATGCGGTCTACATATTATCTGTATATTTGTATGTATGTCTACTTGAATCAACTGGATATATATTTATAACCTTTATTAATTAATACATAGATTATCAATTTATTATGCATTGATTGGATCGACTGAATATGTTTAATATTCTATTTATGTACGTTTTATTATTGGCCTTTTTTATATTTTTAAATTATTTTAATATTTTTTTTACCTATGACTTATCATAATAATCAATTGTATACCGGTAATTAGGCACAATTGCATGTGTTTTTATATAGACGATATCTGTTTTTCGCCAAATGTAATAATTATTAAGGCAATTAATAAAATTATTTGTTTTATAATTACAAGTGTTTTATTTTATTAATTGTACCGTGTCATTTACAAATACAAATAAATATATTATTATTTAAAACTATAAATAAACGATATACTAATCAAGTTTAAATTTTAAATTTGAAAATTACGATACTTATTTTATAGTTTCCTCCACCATGGAAAAATATTATTCTATGTTTCCAACTAGTGTGTTTTTAAAGAAATAACTTATTAGGTATTTTGAATATCCATATGAATAAAAACCTCGGCAGAATAATAAATAATAACTTTAATATTTTTTAGTAAATTATAAACGGAACTGTTTACAGCAATAGCATCGCATGCATTTCGCTGCAATCGAGATTATCTAATGACGATTTCAGGTCAGCTAATGTTTTCTGAACTGTTAGCACAGAGCAGCTAACACCCTACCAGGTCACGTTATGATGAAGGGATAATTATATTCGCGTGACGATATTAAAATACGGTGACCATGGTCCGGCTTCTTTAATGCCGGTGTACAGCAAACAGACTAACGACCCGCCTGGTGGAAACTACCTATAGTCGCCTATGGATTTTTAAAGGTCCTACCAATGTGCTGCCGGCTCGTAGTAGGGACTGTAATCTGTCCACTGATGTCGGAGGTTTTTATGGCGGCAATTCTTTAGAGCAGAGTGTAATAGCCATCCAGGTGGCAATGCCATACGCGCCAGTAGTTAAGAACTGGCTAATGCATAGATCATCGTTTTGCAACCTCGGTCGCGAACGTTGTGGGGGGCGCAGTCTGTTAAAAAAATAAGTCCCAAATACAAATCAAACTTATGAATAGACTATTAGTGAACATATTATAAATGTTCAGTGAAAAGGTCCCGAGACATAAGACTTCTATGTTTTTTTTTGTGGCTCGCGACATAAAAATGGTTGAGAAACAATGTTAAATCACATTGTTTTTCATTTTATAGAAATTGGTATTCATGGTGTTGTTAATGTAATGATTATCGTCTATGGGTTCAACTCAGTTTTTGAACTGCAGATTCTTTTCTTAGTTTGCAGGGTCTAACAAAATATCAAAAAAGAATCTTCTTCAGCCAATCTCTGTCCACTGCTGAACGTAGGCCTCCCAAGTTTGCGCCACATCCATCTTCCTCATCCAGCCCCTGATGGCGATCTTGCGCAAATATAATATTTCACAAAATCCATATAAGTTAAAAAACAATGATTAAAAAAATCAAGCAATTAAGGCGTTAATAGTGATAGACATCTCTAATTGCTAACTTAATGACCCGGCTGATTACTACTTTAAACCGCTAAAGAGCAAACAATAATGGCATTTTAATTCTAGTTTAAACGATCGTTACCTGTATTTTACGTGCGCCTGAATGAATCCAGACTGGAATTCAGCCTCGTGTTTGAAATGTTACTGATAGTATCGCGATTTAAAATATATATCACACTTCTGCTATCTGCATTTTATAAACCAGGGTAATTGTTATCTTTCTATTTCTCTATAAATATAATATTGCAGGCTTTGTATAAGTATTTCAGGCTCTCTTTGATCAAGCATGAAGGTGGTTAAGAAAAGAAAACAGCCGACAGCTAAAGGTGCGATCGAGCAGTATCTAAAAACGACTACTTTACATGGATTCAAATATCTCTGCTCTAAATATTGTTCTGATAGGTATGTGATGATTCTGAATATCTATTTTTTTTATACCTAGTTAATATTGTCATCTAATCTAAAGAGACTAATAATTAATTTCATTAATATAACCTAAATTAACTAAGAGTATCCATATTAAGAAAGTGTCCATTGACACTTTTCTTATTGTCTCTATTAAGGCGAAGACACTACTCATGTGTTGTTCATTAATTACCTAGCACATTACACTGCACTTTTGTTTTGTTAATAGCACTAGTTTAAATGGTTTTGTCCTTTTAAGTCTTCTCGTTATGTCCGTGTTGTCTTTTAAGTGAATGATATAAGAAAAAATTGAAATTTAACAAGATTTATTACTGAATTCTACCTATAGCTTAGTGACTACTCGTGACTTAAACTGGCGTTTCATATGACGTGGGCTCGAATCCGGATCAGTAAGTATTGCACTATTTAGATAGTTTTCTGACTTTATAAGCATATTGTTACAATTACCAAGTGCTGACGATGATTAAGAACAATGTGATGAAACGTGTAGTTGAAGATGAGTTTTGTGTTAACTCCCAATCTGTCTTGGGGAAGCATGGCATTGTTAATTTCCACAAAAATGGGGTGCCTCGAGCCTAGCAGTGGGATGTTTATGTATTGATATTTTTTCTACCTGTAGATCTTCAAATATACATATTATATAACTTGTGTATTTTGAAGTATATTATTGTGTATGTGTGTATATATGTATGTATTTGTATATTTATGAGTTAAATTAGTTTGAGTATTTATGTATCTATTGCCTTTTTCCTGCACCACCTACATCGCCTGATACAGTTTTTTTTTATTTAGGTTGCCTGGAAAAGATCGCATTACGCGATAAGGCCGCCTATTATATTGCCTAGAAAATGGTGTAAATGTGGTCTGTTTTTGTAATTGTATATTTTGGTGTGCAATAAAGTGTTATATATATCTCTCTCTCATATTTTATCCGTGCACGAAACGGAGAAAGAATACAATTTCCTGTGGCCGGGCGGCCTTTCGTAAGAGACGACAAAACAACTCATACCCATTTGGTAGAGTATTTGCTCATCTAGATGGCTACAACCCCTGATCTAGAGTATACCGCTATAACAACCTTGAGTTGTGTTCCGGCATTAGTGACCTGGTTCCAGTCTCCCTTAAGAAAGCAGCTGCGCATTTGTAGCACCTCTGGTGTTGCAAATGTCCATAGGCGGTGGTAACCGCTTTCAATCAGGTGGGTCGTCTGCCTGTCTGCTAAACTCATGCAATAAAAAAATACAAATAGAATATTGAAGTCACAGTATACCCCTGGTAACTTGCTCAGAAGGTTGGCTAGTAAATATCGTTTTATACTATGTAGTAGTATTCTGGAATATCCCTGTCTGATGATGCCACGATGCTATAATTGTTATAGAATATGTATACCTTTTTTAATTTAGTTCTAATATGTAATATTAATTTTATGCATTTATTATACCTACATTCTCTGTACAAGAACTGTTCTATAAAATATAGCATTTTTATTATTTTAGGGTAGGCTGGATTATATGTTGTTGCGCAAGCGCCTGTTGCGCCGGTTTACTCTGCGCAGTACTTTGGGAACGATTTCTCCAAATACCCGCATTACTAGCTCTACGTGATTTTGAGCCTCCTAAAGAGTACTTCGATCATCGCATGCCCGTGGTAGCTGTCTGCCCACCCGCCGAAAGCATTGTTGAGTTGTTTGTTGACAAACTGTAAGTAAATGCATGTAGAGCTACCCCTATTATTATTTAAAATTAGAGAATAATATTTCATGTTTTTTATTTATTTAAGATTTAAGATTAATTTAAGACAATAGGTAGGACCATATTCGCTTCTAAAGTCGTAAAACGTTTACCTATAAGTGGAGACTTATAAACTTTTCACGACTTTAGAAGTTTCAGTTTAGTTCATGGAGTAAAAGTTCCAAGAGAGCTTCGGATATTTAAACTACGAGATGGAAATTTCTGATTATATTAACGTCGTAAAAATAAAAAAAAACCTTTTAATATTTTATTTGAACAAGTTGAAAATACTTTGGGATAAATTAATAATTAGTTTAGCCAAGTAACAAAAACGTGTTCGTTGGTCTTTACTACGATATCCTTCTTCTACACTCGTGTTGATGACACCGCCGACACGCCGCCACCGCGATGCTATTCTGTAAATTTTTAAGTATATGTAAATGTTGGCCACCCTACCGTACCATCCTACTACTGTTGACGTTCGCTTAACAGTGAAAGTGCGGTTGCAGCGTGATGGTAGTGCGTCGCACCTTATCTACACACTGACAGCGCGGCGGCGGCGTGGTGGCGGTTTCGCATACACGTACAGTCATTGTGCGCGGTCTTCCAAACACTTACCCAAAATTTTATCCCTACAGAACAACTGACAAGAATCTAACTGAGCATCTCGGAATACATCTGGCTCGTATATTAGAAGGAAAACCGGGTGACCGCGATCACAATCTCTTAATAGACCAGCTCTTAACCGAGAAGAATGTGTCGTTAACCCAACTAATGCACGACCACATGCCGCCCTGTCAACAACTAATCAGGAAATGTCGGTGGCAAGGCCAGATGATACCTTGCGACTCACTATTTGAGAAGATGGTGACTTCATGGGGAATTTGCTGTGTTATGCAACCAGAGGAAAAGTTAGTAGTTAATCTAGTCTTTGTGTGGGTTCCGAGCAGCAGACTAGATGACTTCCAGCGCCGTGAGCAAACCGAACCGAATAGACCTGTGCAATTTTCTGAACCTGTGACAACAATTGACAAGTGCGTGTACGCCGGTCGCCTGCGCAGGTCGTGCTGGTCGTTTTCTAGTCTTTGTTCATGTGACCGTGTGATTCAAAACGCGAAATGGCGCCACCAATTTCAACTACGAAAGCACTGAAGAATCTATCGAAATATATAGAACTCATCCTCAAAAATTCTGCAGCAAGTAGCGAGAAATCACAAAGTAAATCTTTCGTGCGGAAAAATAAGTACTATGTCTCATAACTGTATCTTTTTTAACTATCATAGGATTAACCATTGCAAGTAGTTTTACGTAATCGTCTATTGGGAGATAGTTTTTAAAATCATCAGGTTCGAATTTTATATCATCCAAAAAGTTGACATGACTTTGCTTGCTTTTTGAAAAACGTCCATATTACAGATTGAAGAACCCTTCTATGCACATGTTACTTAATTATCAAGCAACGAGAAGCCTCGAACTGGCATTACAGTGTACAAATATAAATGGATCTACACTCTATGGATGCAAGGTACCTACCTACATAACCTGTTTTTTCTTTCGAGGTAAATTTTGCTTAAATTCCTATATGTCCAG
Source organism: Dendrolimus punctatus (assembly GCA_012273795.1). Lineage (NCBI taxonomy): Eukaryota > Metazoa > Arthropoda > Insecta > Lepidoptera > Lasiocampidae > Dendrolimus > Dendrolimus punctatus. Next base: position 1,112,931 of record CM022529.1, on the reverse strand, counting down.
ATGGTTAATTTAAAATATTTTTAGTTTTAATATCAACTTTAGATGTTCCGTTAATTGACTACTACCTTTAATTGATTGTAAATATGCACTGTTTTGAAAGTGAAGGTTAAAGGAATAGCAGTTTAAGAGTTATAGCTTCTTTTGCACTTGACCAACACCACCCTGGCGTTCACTCGTTATCGACAGATAGTCGTGTTCCTAGTCAGTGAACACATGTGCTCATAACGGATAGTCTAATAGCCTAATAGCGATGAAACTAGGTCTACGCGTATGACCAACATACAGTCCATTCAGGATTAGGGCAGCAAGATTCTCAACGAGCGATTCACTCAGCATCCGCGCGTGGAGAGCTTGCAAGCGAGGTGATTCGGTGATAGTACCGAGCTAATAAGTGAGCGCATATCCATACAATTCTGTATAAATAATACTAATGAGGAGATGTGTGATGGTGATGAGATGATGGTTGCGGCCGTTGAGCGGTGTACGGGTCAATGAAAGATTACTTGCGTTGTACACTTTTAATCACACACACCACACACTCATGTTTAAGATACAGTTCAGAAGAATTTTGTTGAAGGCAGCGCGAAAACTAACGTTTGTACCCGAGCACGGATGTCGGACTGTAGCCGAAATGTGTCGACTTGTTCCACGCCAAGTGAATGGCGCGAATTATGCGCGTTGTCTTAAAACGCAAGTTGTTTTACATGCTACAGATTAATAATTAATATTTGTCTCGCGCTTACGTGCTTGTTTTTATGTTGGCACTAATGTCGCCACACTAACCACACGAGTAGAGGCGGCGCTGGTTGAGTGCCAGGCGGGTATAGTGTGTACTATCTTAAAGAAATTTCTTTTTTTCAGTTTATAACAAAATATGACGAAGAAGAATTAGATGAGCCTGCATTACTGGCACCAGGTTACAACTATATAGCTCAGTTGAGTTTTACGTCCATTGTGGAGAATGCAGCCGTTGAGAAGCTAGTTGAAGATGCGTGTGTGTCCAGGAGGGACTATACCAGTGGTTCCTGCCAGGTGCTTTTTTTGTATATTAAAGATGTTCAGGGGATAACACTAAGCGATATTAAACCAGAACAAAACACTTTGGCGTACAGTAAAAGCCTTATTATGTGTATAATGTTCCTTTTTGCCTAGGAAAAATGTGCGGAAAGAGCATGTGGTTGCAGGGACCCGTTGAGGATTGTCGAACTCTCTATAAACAATCCTTTACCTGTTTGCAATATCACACAGCTAGACTGCTTGAGGCTCAATGGATCTAAAAGTATGTTATCTACAACACTATTCACCTTGGGCGCGTTCATTTCGTATCTCACAACGCCCAATATGCTCCGTCCGCCGTTCCACATGGCGACCACGGTCGTTATGGTCGTGGCGAAAACGTCACTAATGACGTCATCATTTTCGACGACACAGTGGTAGTATAGTATTTAAAAAGTATAGTTGATTTAAAAATCGCGCCCTTTTTCAATGTGAAGGGATAGAGAGAATTAATGCTTTGTGGTCAACGCCTACTTCGACCCACCTCCTGACATGGGTCATAGTGGGCCCTGTGTGATCGAAAATACTGGCGTCATTCGTGACGTTTTCGCCACGACGTAGGCTGCGTTCCATTAGACACTCACAACGACCACGTTCGCCGCCACGATTTTACCCGTTCCACTTGCTTGCTGGCGTTACAATCGTAAACCCAAGAGGAACGGTTATTCGATCCACCTCTTAACATGGATCGTCGTAAGTGTTGTGTGATCGAAAATGATGACGTCATTAGTGACGTTTTCGCCACGAGCGCAACAACCTCGGATACCAGGTGGAACGGCTAACGGAGCATTTTGGGCGTTGTGAGCTACTACTAGAACGCGATGTTAATGAACTTTCAGCTGACTTGTCCTGCAACTGCTTACCACCATGTAAGAAAGTGACAACGGACATTACATTTGAATCGAGTCCAATGGATTTAATTAAATATTCATATGACCCAATATAGTAAGTTTGATCATTCATCCAGATTAATAAATAAATTTAAGAGAAAGTGTGTAGATACATGTGCCAGAGTCTGTGTTTTTGATAATAAGCATTAAAACAGTTAGTTCCTAAAATCGCCGAAGATGCGACGTTTACTGTGAAATATGAAATATAATTTTACGTCAAGCTTACCAGTCTCATGTAAATTTCTCAATTTACATTCTCGTTAGAGAGTACTTGTGTTCTGTGATTTACATGTAATTGTAAAATAAATTTTAAGTATAACAGAACTGAAGTTTTGACATCAAATCTTAGATTATAACTCAATGCATCAAACATACTATATACTCTATTCAGATATAACACTTTATTGCTGTCCAAAATAAGAGACAATACATTTTAATCGTCATTTCATTTATTGCTAAATTAATGTAAACGCGTTAAGTCACTTTATTATCTAATATAGTCTCTTTTGGAAGCTATTTGCTTGGTAAACTTCCATTGTACTTACTTACTGCTGCGGCTCACCGACCCAAAATGAGTCTTGGCTTCCGAAACGAGAATACTCCACTCCTTCCTGTTCAGCGCTGTCTCTTGCCAGTCATCGGCATGAAGCTCGCGCAGATCAGCCCCCACTACGTCCCTCCAGCGATACCTGGGCCTACCAACTGGTCGCCGTCCCGCTGGTTTGCCCAGATAGGCTCTTTTCACAGCGCGATCCTCCCCCATTCTGAGTAGATGGCCAAGCCAGCGCAAGCGATGTGCTTTGCTCTTGCCTATTATATTGGGCTCATCCACCAGTTCTTGGATTTCGGCATTTTTACGGATCCGCCAGTTGCCATCGCTTCCCCGTGTCGGAGCCAGGATCTTTCTTAGGACCTTTCTTTCAGTCACTAACAGCTTGTTCTCCTCCTTCAGTGTTAGCGTCCAAGCCTCACAACCGTTCATCAATATTGGACGTATGACAGTTTTTTTATGTTTTAAAAAGTAATTACGGGTAGTCCTTTATTGTTGACATAATTGCCCTATAATAGTTGATAGAAAGTATATATAATCATGGCATTTATTGATTTCAGCTCTGATTTAAATGTAACTCCTTCAATCGTAATTCATTTTCGCGTAAACATAGGCCTTTCAAGATTGTTCACCATTAATCCTACAGAAACTTGGTTAACTTTGCTATGTAAGTATTTTTTCAAATAAGTTACTACAAATCAGTTATTATAAAAAAATGTCGTCTGATTGTGTGAATCTTCAAGATTTGGGGGCGCGAAAGCTTGGAACCAAGAGAGATAGTGCGGCGGGAAATATAAGAATGCATGGTAATCAAGTGTGATTGACGTATTGTGAGGCTGCATATGCATAAGCCGTCCATACATGTAAAAATTGAATAGCTATTCCCTAGGATAATGCCCAAATTCTTTGCCAAATACTATGCATCAGTCTTTTTTTTCTTCACTTTTCGCAGTTAGCGTTGAGTCAATGACAAACTGTCGTTTATATTACAACACCGTAAATATGCATTTTCCAAACTATAGAGGACGTTATTAGACTGTCATTTTATAAAAAATTAAATAAAAACCAATTCTTTATTCAGTTATCATTTGATTTTATGATTAGTATCTCTCTCTAATAAATGATGATTGAATAAAGGACTGGTCTTTTTTTAATGAAATTACATCGTTTTTGTTCGCCTGTAAAGTTGGGAAAATGCATATTCGCGGTGTTGTAATAATGTTGTAAGTTATAGACGAAGTCTGTATCAGTATTATTTGGTTTGTGAGGTGCTAAGATGAGTTCATATTATAAGTCACGGCTAACAGACGCGGCTTACAACTAAGGTTGCCAACTGTGTTTATCAGAAATACGAGAGATGGAATAAAAAAATCAAATATTTTATTTAAAGTTGTATTTGTTTACACTGCGCGCAGCTTGTAATGCTTTTTGATTAGAAACGATAAAATCATAAAATTCTTTACAGGTGTATTTGAAGTTTGTGCACTGTATTTCAGATTTCACATAAGTTTCATTCAGCCGATTACGACTTTTCGATCACAGTTCGTTTACTATACTGAGAACACGTTCAGCTGCGGTGTTCGCGATAGGGATCGACAGAGTGAATGTAACAAGCTTTTTTATTTCTTTACCCCCTTACATTTTCAAAAAAAGTCTATCCTCTTTGTTTTACTTGCCACTGCTTCACGAATTTCTCACAGTAAACAGTAGTCGTCATACAATTTATCCTCATTTATTGATATAAAAACTTATTGCCTTTTTACGGAAGAATTCGGGAATTCCGGGACAGTTGGCAACCCTACTTACAACGTGTCTGGACAAGGAAACTCCATTGAAATGTTCATATTAAAAGTCGTAAGTCGCAGACGTGACTTTGACCGTTCGGTCATCCTAAAGGAATTGGAGATTGTGTTACAGTTATGGTGTGCACATTGTTCGGACGCGTCTGTCTGCCGCGGCTGACAGGCGCGTCCCATAATTTGGTGCCACCTTTACTCTCACACGTCTTATTGTACATTTTCGTTTTAGAACTTGTTTGGCTTGCTTTTTTATATTTAAGTGCATTTCCCATTTATGTTTTATTTATTTTTGAGTTTATAGACTATAATATTGTCGTTTTAAAGAAATCGTTATTATTTCTTTCTTCTATCAAACATTTTATTATATCTGTCGGGCTGATCGGTCGAAAACGAACATCGAAAGACATTTGAGAGTAAATCCTTAGTTAGTGTAGATACAGGAACGGAGGATATCCAAAAATGATTGAATTTTCTCGTATATATTCGTTTATTATTTGTTACAATATTCGTTAATTTAAAAACGTTTTTCGTAATGTACGTATGTAATGTAGTAACGTGAAATTTGTGTCGTTTCTTTATATGTCACTGCTATTGTGACATTGACACTTGGACAATGTGTCAATGTCACAATAGCAACGATTCATAAGACCAAAGGCTTCGGAGCCAGAATCTAAATTGGCTTATTGTGTCTGAATATACCGCCGGCCTTGGAAGAACCCGTTTCTTCCAAAATGTGGTCTTCTCTTCACTCGTCCTCAGGATTCTCAGATTGCAGCGGAAGCGGACAAATCTTCGCAAATGAACGTCTTAAGATGCCGTTCGCCGTCCGGATATCAGCAACCTGAGATACGCCATCGTTGCCTGGGAAGACCTTGACTACTCGGCCGAGTTTCCATTTGAGTGGAGGTAGATTGTCGTCCTTTATCAAGACAAGAGTATCCAGAGCAATCTCGCTTTGGTTGGTCTTCCATTTGGTTCTCGTTTGCAATTCCACCACGTATTCCTTAGACCAGCGCTTCCAGAAATGTTGTCGCAGCTGTTCGATTCGGTGATAGCGTGTTAGCTGAGAAACCGTAGCCGCCGTCAGATCTTCGCATGCAGGAGCTGCCAGAGACCGACCGATCAGGAAATGAGCTGGGGTCAGTGGAGAAAAGTCATGTGGATCTGTGGACATAGGGGATAGAGGACGGGAATTCAGGACGGCTTCGATCTGTGTTAAAACCGTGCTGAACTCCTCGTAAGTCAACCGAGCATTACCAACTATGCGTCGCAGATGGTATTTGCAGGAGCGCACCCCCGTCTCCCACAACCCGCCACAATGAGGAGAGTAGGGAGGTATGAATTTTAATTCAATTCCATCGTTTGACAAAGAATCAACAATGTCATTCGTATTTTTAGAAAAAAATGAGGGAAGTTCCTTTTCGGCACCTACAAAATTCTTCCCATTATCGGAAAGAATCATATCAGGCTTGCCTCGTCTACTCATGAAACGTTTTAAAGCGAGTAAATAATCTTTAGTAGTGAGACTAGTAACGAGTTCTAAATGAATTGCACGTGTAAGTAAACAAACGAATAAAGCAATATAACATTTACTAAGTCTAGTACCTCTGCCCTTTCGATCTAGTACATACACCGGGCTTATATAGTCGATTCCCGTTCGGATAAAAGGAAACCCGGGATCCAAACGCTCATTCGGTAAGTTTCCCATTATAGGAGATAAAGTGTTACCTTTATGCCGAGTACACGTCACACATTCGCGAACTATCTTTTTTGCTAAGTTTCTTGCACCCAGTGGCCACCAACACTCACGTATGTTAGCCAGGAGAAGCAAAGGGCTCGCATGAAGTAGTCTTATATGTTCGTATCTAAACAATAGTGACGTAAATCTATGTTTACTGCACAATAGAATGGGGTGTTTTTTATCGTATTGAAAACTAGACGAATTACTAAGCCTACCACCGACTCTAATTATATTATGTTCATCTAAAAATACATTCAAGCCTAAAACACGTTTAGTGTTCTTAGTCTTCAATGTTAAGTTGTTTTGTAAACAATTATGCACATCAGGGAAAGAATGCATCTGTGCGATTTTAACTAATAACCGCTGCGACTCGTTCAGCTCATCGACAGATAGCAAACCGGTTTGGCATTGTGAGCGCTCACGCTTCATGCGTATATTGTAAACAAAACGAAGTACATAGGCACAAACTCGTTTCATTTTAACAAATGATGAATATCTTTCGAAATCAAATAAGCAATCGATTAATGTCGTAGTTATTTATTTGTGTAGTTTTCCGTAAATCCGGTAAATTATTGTTGTTTAAATTGGTATAATTGCAATTATTATTTTTATTTATAAAATTATGATCATGTAAATAAGAGGGTCCTGACCACCACAATTGGCAGTGAATAAGTGATTCAAGGTTGACACCTCTAGACAGTAGGTCGGCAGGATTATCCTTGCTATTTACATGTAACCATACTGAGTCGCCTGTCAATTCGTTTAATTCAGTTACACGATTTCGAACAAAGGTTTTTAACAAATGGGGTGACATCCGTATCCAGCCCATTACGATAGTCGAATCCGTCCAAAAATAAATCTTAGTGAACGATAACTTTAGCGAAGTAATTATTTTCTTATAAAGCCTTGCTCCCAGCAGGGCACCGCATAGCTCAAGTCGTGGGATGCTTATTGTTTTTAAAGGTGTGACCCTACTTTTAGCACATAGCAATCGAACAGCAATTTCTGAATCCAAATTATTATAAGTACTTATATAATATTTGTTCCATACACACTTTGGGACGCATTCGTCAATATGTGTAATTCTATAAATTGGGTGTTTGAACATTTAATTTGCTGAGGTATAGGTACGCAATTCGTTTAAATGAGTTAATATTTGAAATAAAATTTACCTTCTTACATTTAATTTATTAAATCATATTTTATAGTTTGTATTTATTATTGTCGTGTTTTAAAATATTATTTGACACAAGTAACTTGTTTATTTCCTAGAATTTAAGATGTTGTAAATCTAATGAATTACTAAAATTACATTGAACTTGGTTTATACTCGAATGTTTAGAGAAGATAGGGCCAGAAACCACCCAGCCTAACTTCGTATTTAATAAAAATGGACCTGAAGGTAAACGTATTTTATCCTGTTCTAAAAGATCCCAAAATATATCAGCACCGATTAATAAATCTATGTCGGAAGACAAGTTAAAAGTGGGATCTGCTAGTTGTATATTCTCAGGAATATTTAAATGTTCGCATGAAATGTTTGTCATAGGCAAACTTGAGGTTATTTGAGGTAGAACTAAGCAAGATATTCGTTTATTAAAATTACTTGTTTTAGAACGCATAGAAATAACGCATGATTTATTCGTATGTGTGAGGTTTTGACCCACACCCGCTATTCGTATAGTGGACTGTGTAAAATTCGTATTTAATCGTTTAGCTAATTTTTCCGAAATTAAGCTATGTTGGCTGCCGCTGTCCAACAAAGCACGGGCGACATGATATCGATTGTTTTGATCCGCTACTTCGACCAAAGCAGTTGAAAGTAATACTTGGTTAGACAACCTCGCACTGACCGTATTGTTGTTTATCGCATCGGAGTAGTGAGCCGCTGAATGCATAGCCGTGAATGTAGGAGCGCATGCCGAAGTGCATACATTCGTATTGCTGCTACTTTCGCTATGTTCGTTTAAATGTAATAAACTATTATGTTTTTGTTTGCATTGCTGGCAAGGGCCGAATATACAATCTTTGATTGAATGCCCAGAACGCAAGCAATTGACACATAACTTATAATCGTTTACTAATTGTATTCTATCTTTAATTGACAAATTTAAAAACTTAATGCATGTAAACAACTTATGATTGTTGTTACACATAACACAATTGCGTTTCGTTTTATCTATGTTTTTGTTTTTATTCGAGAAATGTTTATAATCGTTAGAGGTAGATACATAGCTATGAACTTGATTATGTTTCGTTTCGTTAATATTCGATTGATACCTTGACTGTGGCTTGGAATGAGTTGCATTGATCATTTCTAACATATCTGCCCTATTTCTAAGAAAAGTAAGAAGATCTTCTAGCTTTAATCTATTTGAGCGACACATAAGAGAGCCTTTGTGGTTCTCCCACTCACGATCAGTGACTGGATCCAACTTTGTGACGACCAAATATATGATTAATGTGTCCCATGACTCAGTCGGTTCGTCTAGTGAGTTTAGAGCTCGTAAGTTTCGCAAAACTGTATCAATTACTTTTCTTAACTGTAATGGCGATTCTTGTTTTATACACGGAATATTAAATAACGATTTAATATGATTATGTACTAATAATCTATGATTATGAAACCTATTCTCCAAGAGCTCCCATGCATGAGTGTAATTAGAAGCAGTGAACTCTAATGCACTTATAACCTGTAAGGCTGTGCCACTAAGTGAAGATCTCAAATAATGAAACTTATGAATAGCGTCAAGATCTGGCCGTTTATGAATCATAGTTTCATACGAGTTTTTAAATTCTAACCAGTGATCATACGATCCATCGAAATTAGGAAGCTTGATTTCAGGTAGTTTCACATTTAAAACTTTCGTATTTTCGTTTAAAATATGATTACATTTTTCATTGTTCGAACTATCACTAGTCTCAAAACTTTCGATTAAACAAGAAGCTGATGCTGTTGTACTAAAATATAACGATTCTATAGATTCAAAGTATTCTAAATGACTAACAATATCTACTTCAGGGCAATTTATTTCTATTTCACTAGCAATATTATTTAATTTCGTAAAATATTCGCTGGCGGTTTGTAATCTCAATTTCATTTCAGCTACTTGCAATTTAGATAAAAAGGCATCTTGAAATGAGTCAACATATTTTTTGAATTGAGTTAACCGTCCTTTCAATTGACCTCTTTGTCTTTTTAATTCTGAAATATATTCGTCTTTCGACTTTTTCCTAGGAGAAAGGGATAATAATTTAGAAGACTCCTCAGTCATTGTGGCGTTTTATGAGAAAACAGAATGCACTTACTTGCAAAATTACCACCTACCGACACAAAGAGTATGACGCGTCGGCCGATTCACGCAACTGAAATCACAAATAAAACACAGTTTTAACACAATTCGCGTTTAGGATGGGTAAAAGATAGGATATCCTGACCGTCGAGTATCGTAGGCCTTGTAGTCTCGCTGTAGGTCTTGTAGTCTTGTCGTCAAAAAGTCTCGTATATGTGCAGATCACAGATGATTATTCTGCCGTATAATCCGCTTCGCTGGTTCACGATATTTCTCTTAATCCGACTCGCAGGAACAAAATGTAGATACAGGAACGGAGGATATCCAAAAATGATTGAATTTTCTCGTATATATTCGTTTATTATTTGTTACAATATTCGTTAATTTAAAAACGTTTTTCGTAATGTACGTATGTAATGTAGTAACGTGAAGTTTGTGTCGTTTCTTTATATGTCACTGCTATTGTGACATTGACACTTGGACAATGTGTCAATGTCACAATAGCAACGATTCATAAGACCAAAGGCTTCGGAGCCAGAATCTAAATTGGCTTATTGTGTCTGAATAGTTAGCATTCTCGTTGTGTATGTGGTGTCGTATAAAATGTTTTGTTTACAGCTTCACTTGGTGGTGTGTTTAATATGTTTTTAGGAGTTGGGCTCTTTAGTGCATTAGAATTTTTATTTCTCATATTTGTTCGGTTGCCTAAAGCTATAAGAAAATTCCCGAAGATAGTCCACCCATCATTACCGAAGATAGTCCACCCATCAAGAAACAGACGTTACTAATAAATTATTAGTTTTAAGCGTCTATATACTATACTTAATAAAATGTAGATTCGCAAATCAAATCAAACATAAGTCATAACTACAATAACAGTGACTTAAGAACAGTTACCTATATTTTTTATTCTTAAATAATAATGTTTGCTGTCACTGTCATTAACTGTATATCAAATTCAAATGTAAATATCTTAAAACATTAAAAATTGCACGTGTTAATGTAATGTTATTCACGATTTTTCTATTTACAATTGTGTGAGGAATAAGAAAGTATAAAGTGACATGTCTTCATGGAAGAAAGCCGCGAAAGCGAACCAAAAAACTCACAGGGAACGCCATCAACCTGAAGCGAGAAAACATTTCGGTCTTCTCGAGAAGAAGAAAGATTACAAGCAACGCGCAAAAGATTACCATGACAAGGGCAAAACCCTCAAAATATTACGAAAGAGGGCTTTGGATAAGAACCCTGATGAGTTCTACTTTCACATGATCAATTCTAAGTTAAAAGACGGAGTAAGTTTCCACGAATCAATTATACCAACAATACACTTGTGCCATGACGCAAATTTTGGAAAACTTATTTTTTTTTTACACTTGGTATCTTATCACACAAATCGGTTGGGGTATAGATATAGTGCACCTTTGCTTTATGTAATGGGACTGCTGGAGGGGGAGGATAGGCAGGAATGGAACTTTGCAACCCCTATGTCAAGAAAATGTACAGTTTTAAGATATTAATGTTTTTGTAAATGTAATCTAAGGTCAGGGAGTGTCACAACCAATACATAACCATCATGTAAATAGTTACTAATGTATAACTGGTGGTTTATTCATTAACAACTATTTAAATTAGGTTTACAAACTGGTTGCAACACTTACTGATCGCTGCACAAAAAAAATATTATTGCAAGAACTAAACATTTTCTTGACATAGGAGTAGCAGGGGGGGGGGGTAAGTATCCCTCCCTACTCTCAACACACTCTCAATACTTAAAATAAAGGTGCCCCATATGTATACCGCACCCAAATGTTTTGCAACTGTAATTCATTTGTGTAGTTTAATTTATATTGATTATAGTCCTTAATTTTTGTAACATGATGAGTGTTTTTAGGAACACCATGAGTTGAAGAAACAAGTAGAGCATACTCCTGAACAAATAAAACTGATGCAAACACAGGACATTAAGTATATTAATATGAAAAGGACCATTGAGACTAGAAGAATTAATAAACTGCAGGTAAAAAACAGCCTTGATTAAGAAAATATGTAAAGTACATTCCCAGCTAAGGGGTTGAAGATGCTGAACTAATGGCCTGGGAATATATATGCACAAGTGGAGCTGACTTTTTTTCATATTTACATATTGTATACCTACCATATGCCAATGGTGAAAAAACAATTTTTGGGTCAGAACAGCAGTTAAACTATTTAATCTCCTGTAACATTAAAAAAAAATTATTTCTCAATATGCTTACATTCATCAGTGGAGACTAGATATTATCCGCATTGGTAGTGGTTTCATGGTTCAGATTGCAATATTTTAGGAATTTAAGTAAATATGTAATATGTAAATACTACTTGATGCATATCAAGGGATCCGTAATATATATGCAAAAATGCCATTTTTTGTCGTTTACTAAAAAAGTGTGCATATTACAATTTGGAAAGTCTTACCAGTATGCAAGTTGTATCTGAAAAGAAGGGTGTTCCAAATTTTAGCCTTATATGATCAACTAGTTTTGTTTTATGCACATTTTTTAGTGTGTATGCCCATTTGAAACATTTGAAACCCTCAATATGTATCTTATGTTTTTCCAATTTGGTTGACAAGTTTTATTTATTATTTCAAATAAAACATGTGAATGCGAATGAGGTAAGTGATCTTTTTGGAGTTGATAATATAAACTAAAATAGCTTTATTCATACATTTAATTCAAAATCTGGATTTTCAATTATCTGAATGCCTTATGGCAGCAATTTGTCTGATTTATTGAATTTCCACTATATGAAAACATCCATCTGTAGTACAGCAACCTTATGGGTTTATGTTGCAGAGTTGTGTAATGCGTAACAGTTATATTGGGAGGCCCAAGCCCAGCAGTGAGAGACTGGGCCCATATTATCATAATCATTTAAAATCATAATTTTTCATGGGACCAATATATTTGGTATCATAATTACATCTGTGTCTTTATACCAATGTCTTATTCATTTTGAAAATGACTGTTTCCATTGATAATTGTTGTCTCAATTTCTTCTTGTGTTTGATTCCTAGGCCCAGCTCCACATGACTGATGTGGCAGATGAGACAAAAAACGTCCACACATTCTTCCTAGATAAAGATGAGCAGAAGGATTTTGATTTGGCCAAAAGGCTGGACACTCATCCGTCACTACTTAACCGAAAGTCCAATCGGCCGAGATTGGCAGATTTGAAGAAAATCCAGTTACCTGAGATTGATGAAGATGTGAGTGTCGGTTTTTCTTTTAGTAGTAGAGAGGCAAATAAAGTAATGTGGTAAAAAGTCAGCTTCATTGTTATCCTAGAGTTGAATTCTAGTTACATTCAGACAGTCTCTGTGTTTTAAATAATTTTATGTGTTGGTCCCACTAGTTCATTGCAACACAGAGGTCCTAAGAATGATTTCTGGCACGTTAATTCTTGGTGAAAGTAGGGCAAAAGGTTTGTTTATTGAGCCAAACATCCTTACTGCCAATGTCATGTGTGCGATAAACAAAATCAAACTGTATCTAATATATAGCATATTTTTGTTTTAATTACCTTGGTCACATAAATTAATACAATATTGTGACACTACCACAAGCCATGATAGCTTTGCGGTTAGCACATGAATCGCAAACACAAACGGAGTGGATATGAATACTGGCCAGTAAGCACTTGGACAGTTTTCTTTTTTATTTTCACAAAACTTTCCGAATGTCCCACATCAGTTTAATATGCAAAGTTTTCTTCTCTTTGTATGGTCTTACATATTATTGTTTTAATAACAAAACAACAACGACCGGAATTATATAAAGCCAGCAATTGTTGGATAAAATAACTACACAAGGTTTATGTAAAGTTTTGAGTTGCCTTTAAAGAATTAGGTAACTGTTTGCTTTTAGACCGTGGAAACAATGAAGAAGGAGAAGGAGAAAGTCTACAAGGAGATATCTAAGAGAATTCAAAGAGAGAAAGAGTTGACTCTTATTCAACAAAAAATGGAAATGAAACGACATTTGCAAAACGCTGGTAAAACTAAACTGAAAAAGGTAAAACAGGAGTCAACGGTTTCGGCACCAGTCTACAAATTTCAATATGTGAGGAAAAAATAAAAACCACTTGTAGTAAAATGCTTTTTTAATGTTCCTGTTGTACAGAACTGATTATAATTCTATCAAGTATCACATCATCTTATTATTTATAAATGTCTATTATTAGTTTTACCTGTAAAATAACTTCTTCGACAAATGCCACATAACATTTTAATAGTAATGGTTTTTGGATGCGCTACATACTCGCGACACACTAGAATGTAGAACCAATTTTTGCGAGAATGTGGTAGTACATTTCTGGGAATTGACTGCATTGAAAATGATGACACTACAAGATGTAGTGGTTTTTCATGACAATACAATACGAGGATTTATAAGAACTAAAATCCCATTAAAGCTGGATGTGTTAATAACCCAGTTAAGTTTCCCTGTTGAGGGCGCATATATTTTGCTTAATTTCATTCATTTGCGACCCTTTTTTTGATTCATAAGTGATTTGTGTCAGTTAAAATGACTCACCACTGAGAGTTGAATCCTACAGAAATTAAGAGTATATAAAAATTCTATAGGTGGTCTCAGTGGGGAGTTGCTCCAAGCTTGCAGCATAAAAAAAAAGTTTCATCGCAGTTGTCATTTGACTCCAGGTAATTAAAAATCAGATTATAGCTGCATAAAACATCGTGAACAAGAACTTTTTGTGCAGAGACACTGAAAATTTCTTTCATTACAACGTAATGGCCAGCACCATAAAATATTTGTGGCTTGAATATAACTATATTTGTGTGGAAGTCAAGTATAATATGTTACAATAAAATATTTTTCAGTTATAATTGAAGACATGAGTCGATGAAGGTGATAAGTCGCATAATTCCAATTCTGAGTAAATCGAGATAAAAGTTTTACTTTTATTTGAAACTAACTTAACACTTTAGCAACTTTTATTGTTTAATATGCTTATATCTATGGTCTAAGGTCTGTAGTCATTTGGTATCGACTTATAACATTCATCTACGAAAAAAAGCAAAAACCGAATATGCGTATATCACCTTCATCCACTCACGTCTTCAATTACTTAAATGCAAAATTTTGATCATTCATCATATCTTGAGCAATGTGGTAATGTTAATTATATTTTGTATATCTTTCCATGTATACATAATGTCACGCCTGTTTCCCACTGGGGTAGGCAGAGACGATGGATCTACCTGCTAAGATCCTGACAAACACTTTTCGCTTCATCAACTTTCATTAATCTTTTCGCTTATTTAAATTGCTTTTTATCTGACCTTTCTTCAAAATATCTTCAATTTGATCATGGTGAGTAAGTCTCGGTCTACCGGCACCGACTCTACCAGCCACATTGCTGTCATATACTTTTTTGTGTTTCTACTTTTAAATATTCATTCTCTCTACATGCTCAGACCACTTTTAACATTCCTTTTTCAACTCTTGTCACTACATCTTTCAATCCACCATATTTAGTTATCATTACCACATTCGGAAACCCAAATTATTAATACATCATAAATCAATACACAAAGTCAGACTTGTGTGAGTGTTCAACCAATTTCTTCATTATTTAGTCAATTTTGAAAGTTAACCGACTATTAAATAATTTATCTATAATATTATAAAATTCTAAACATGCCGTGTCTGTACATTGAAGCTAATTAAAAAAAACAACTGGAATAGACTATATAAACGATGGAAAACACGATGCATTATTTTTATATTTCTTGTCTGTTTGTCGGTTTGTCTGTCTGTTTGTTCAGGATTCACGTAAAAATTGCATTACCAATTTCGATGCGGTTTTCGCTGATCGACAACTAATTATTCATAGACTTAAACACTGCGCTATTTTTTCTGGGAATGATTTAAAATGGCCAGATTAAAAAAACTATTTCCAATGTGACTTTTTTACTGATCGGTAAGAAAAATGTAATAGAATGTGTAATATTCTTTTATTGCGAGAATCCCGCGGGAATTTCCTCGGGAGCTGTTTGAAGTTGTTCGGGTGCGTAAAAATTAGCTTGTTCCGACACAGGTTTCATTAAAGCGATAGCTTACATTATTTTCAAGATGCTGTATTGTGTTCCGGGAATTTCAAGTCGAGCGTGGACGAAATCGCGGCCATATCCTAGTTATATATATAAATTTGTACTGAAGAGAGAGTTCATGAATGAAATCAGTTAACACATCCAAAATAATAATAATGCTAAATCTAAACTTATCACTATGGCGGTAACTCCGGTAGTAAATCTACTTAAATACAATATATTTTTTCTGCAGGTCCTAATTTTGAAGGCACTTGTAATTATCAATATCTAATACTTTCTGCAACACTAAACCATTGCTGATCCAATCACATGAACCTTAACACTATATATATAGTCTCCTCTAAACTCTATGACCTGTATTTATCAACACAATAGACTATTTTACAAAGAAAATTAGGTATTGCACAGACTTCGTTAACTAATTCCGACAGGCCATAAAGAATGCGTAGACTGTATTATGCTTCTTAAACTTGCTTATGTATTTAAAAATCAATTGCTGAATTAGTTATAATATTTATAGTGTCATTCTATAGCTCTTTAGTTATTCCTCTGAGGCTAAAATTAATTATTTTCTATATACTTATCAAGCAACCTGCAAAAAATAATGTCGAACATTGTTATTTGTTCTTTCGCCTTTATTGGGTCTACTTTCAATTTGAAGACTAACCATAAAGGACACGTCTACTCTTCTATGTTCACCTACAATAATAAATGTCTTTGGTCTTCCTAAATCTACGATCACATTTCCGTCCATCGCATCACAACCTATCACCACAACACGCACTTGTGTTCAGGATTCATCGGAGACCCGCTCGGGCACTTCCACGCGTCGGCGAACTCCTTGGAGTTGCTCAAGGTGCCGATCACTCGGATCTTGTTCGGACTGTGCACTCCTTCCACTAATTTCGATTTCAGAGCACCCACTGTTGAGTTGCCACACCATATCTGTAGATTGAATGATATAATATATTATTAAAATCCTTGGTAGTTTGCAGTTGCGAACAAATTCAGTTAAAAAATAAATTCAATTTAAAACACGTCTAGATCGGCCGGTTTGGCGGCGGAAACAGCGGAATCACTCAAGCGGCGGAAATATGCAACCCTCAGTGAGAGTTATATGTTTGTGCCGATTGCTGTCGAGACGCTTGGACCATGGGGTCCTGAGGCCATGAGCCTCTGCTAAAATTTATCAAAACGACTCATCGACTCTTCAGGTGATCAGAGGGCTGGTGCCTACCTCGGCCAACGGATCGGTATGGCGATCCAGCGAGGAAAAGTAGCCAGCCTTCTGGGCACCTTACCCATAGAAGAAGGTGATCTGGGCTCAGTTTTCTACTTATAGTCTTGAGGGACTATGGGTAGAATACAATACAAATGTTTTCTTACATTGTATTCAATAGTATGTAATTTTATAATTGTGTTAATAAATAAGGTACAGACATTTAAAACTAATCTATAATATATAAAAATCAATGCCACTTTTCGTTGTAATTTTATAACTTGAGAACGACTTTACCGATTTTGATGAAATTTTGTGTGAGTTTGAGTGGGGTGCCGGGATGGTTTAGATCCACATTTGGAACCGGTAGGTGGCGCTGAGATTGGGTTCTACCATTCTCCTTATCACCTGGAGCGATCTTGGTGATTTTGTTTTTGTGTTTGAGTGAGTTCCCGGATGGTTTAGATTCGCAAAAAGAACCGGTAGGTGGCGCTGAAATCGGGTTCTACAATCCTCCTAATCACCTGGACCGATTATGGTGAATTTGTTTTTGTGTCATGTCAAGTCAAACAAAGTCTTAGGTATTGAGAAAATATGGCGGTACGAAGTTCGTCGGGTCAGCTAGTTTACTATAAATTCTTAGATTGAAACCGTACGAAGACTACACTGTAGTGGCACAAAACAATACTAAGTTAAGTAAGAAGAATTTGTTCGTCAATTTATTGGTGATATCATTGTAGCAAAGAGACAAGACTGTCAGCTGTCTGTCAGAAGTGCAAACCTGAATGGGGTCTATTTGTTGACCAGCAAACAAACTAATTTATTTGTTTGAAACATGGACATTCCAAGAGTCATTATTTTCCATCTTACAAAAATAACTTTTGAGCAGTCCAAAATATAAATGATCTAAGCACCGTAAGTAGGATGCTGATTGTTAATAATAGGTCAGGACGCGTTCAAATTTTCAGAGCTAGCCATTTTTATAAGGCTTCAGTTCATCTAAGAACGCCCTTTGCAATGTTTTCCGAAGTGAAATCTCTTCTAGAACTCATAATGACACTACCTGTGCGAATCCCAAAAAGAACAGCTGCTCAGGCTTGTAATCTGGCAGTCCGGGTAACGTGTCCCTTCGTGCAATTGGGTTTCGCTTAGTGAAGAGCGAGTACGCGTTGAGAGCAGCTCGGAGACCGCCGTTGTCCGCGATATTCTCGCCTTGGGTGTTGAAACCATGCACCTGTATGATTAAAACTAGTGAAATACGGTAACTTCATTTAAATATTTTGCAAGATATTATTACGAGCTACAATAAACAATAAATTCGAAAACAATAACAATAAGGATTAGTTCAACACTAATGACGGCCATTAAATAAGTAGAAAAACAATAACATGTTTCCTAATTACAAATTCTAAACACAAATTAAACAAAAGAATCCCTAAATCCGGGAAGGCAATAAACTGCGCTTTACAACAACTGGCATCTGCGCACTTATCTTTGACGGCATGTAACAATGTTATTAATTGATACATAGTAAAAGAGAAGAACAATATTTGAATGAACTTATATTTTTACTTGAACCCTTTAATTTTTTTTTTACTTTAAATATATGAGGAATTTAAACTTTAATTTAAATATATGAGAAATGTTTGCAATATTTGATAGATGTCTTGAAGTAGTTATTTAGTCACTATTAGACGTATCGTTTCTTCTTGTCTTCCTTAAATGCCACAAAAATACTATTTTCATGCCCCATTTTGATTCACCTTCCTCTACTAACAGAAGGTACCATAGGTCTTATGCAGTTCCTATAAGAAAGCCAATGATTTGATAATAAAGGAGATCTTGAGCATTATTAGACTAAGGAGACCAGATCATAGCTACAGTTGAGATTTATAAATGCCAGAGAGAGAAGACGAATGATGTGATATCAACTGAACTTACAGTGTAGTTGGGAAGCTGTGGCATGTGGTACTTGCTGTACTGGTCGATGATGCACTGCACCTTGCCGTGGTAATGCTCCAGTGTGGCTGCTGACCACCATTGCTTCAAATTGCCCTCTTCATCGTAACGGCGACCTACAATATTATAGTATTATTGTTATTTAAAATTTGTAAAAATGAGGTTGCCTAACTTGGCACTGGCACCTCTGATGTTATGTTGTTTTTAAATTTTCTTTTGACACAATCTTTTCATATATTTTTTTAGCCTCTTATGTTTGTCTTTTAACTGTATAGTATTAAGTTTATTAAATGCCTTTTATCCTTTATATTTGCTCATTTCTAATTCTTCAAACACTCGACCACTGCCGATGCCGAAATTCTACAAAATTTACTTGAAAAAGGGGCTAATATAGTCTAAACAGAAGAAGAACCTTCGCGAGAAGTTTTATACTTCAGACTTTTGTACTGATAAGGCTAAACAAAAATTTGTTAGAGTGTTGCGCGTCACTAACAGCAAACAATTATTAGGTATCAAAGAGTAAATGTGTAAAAACTGCTGTATGTACCTTGATCGTCGAAGCCATGGGTCACTTCATGTCCCATTATAGCGCCAATGGAACCGTAGTTGATGGCTCTGAAATAAATATACCGTAAAAATAGTTTCTTTAATAATTAGAAAAATAACAGTGTGTGGCTCGTACTTACTCTATCCCGTTTCCGTAGAAAGGTGGCTGCAGGATACCAGCGGGGAACGCTGAAAAATAGTCGTTTTAAATAACTTGGTTACATCCATGCAACACATTTCTGCCTTTTAAATTAGAAGTATTAGAAGCGCGGTTATCAAAGAAAAATATTTTGAATAAACCTATTTAAAACCGAAAATGATATTTCAAATTCAAATTTAACAGATTTTATTCAAAATAAGTTCTACTGGAGAACACTTTTTGAAGATTATTTATACATATAAGTTAAAATTTGATTTTACTTCCTAGTGTATGTACACCGCTTCGCAATTTGTTATTGCTGTTAAGGAGAAGAAGCGGTGAGAAATTTATAAACTCAAACTTTTTTAAATAATTTTTGTACAGAAATATGTTGCATAATATTGTAGCAAACAGTGCATATACTCAGTACGACAAAGACACAATAAAAGGAAATAAAAATATTATTGTAGTTACAATAATGACTTGACGTACTAAAATTTAAATACTCCAGCGTATGTCCTTAAATTCCTTACATGCTTGGTAAGATTTAAGCGTTAGAAATATAATACAAGGAAGAGGCTGGAGCGAGCTGCTACATAAATGAAGTTGGAGGTTTGCTCAACGAATAAGCATGGCCATATTATGTGAAAGGCTGCCGTTATTACAATCAATCTTTGGAGTTCACCAAGGTTTTAAATCTAGCTGAGGAACAATAATAGACAACCCGGGCAACGGAGGCGACTGATATTTACCAATCAATTCGACAGTTACGGCAATAATTATATCCGAAATCTGTGGTTAGCTCAAAATTATTGCCAGCGTATAGATTATTCGGTGTGACTATTTGTACGGGTACTGGACGAATAAATTATATTTATTCGTACAGACATTCAATTATTATTTTTTAATTAAGAATGAATTGGATGATTAGCTTGTTTTTAATTAGGTTAGGTTTTTTTAATGACATGTTTTAAGAATTATCGTTAACATGAAATAAAATAAATAAATAAATTCTAAAATGAGGTGGGTATAGATACACGGCACATTATTATTATGAAAATCGGAACATTTTATATAGGTTAGAATGGTTATTTTTTATAACCACCCAAAATAATTTCCGACACATACACGATTAGTCCTATGTACTGGCGCTGTACATTACGGAACAAGATCTGCTTATATGTTACTACAAGTATACGCGAGTATTGGTACTGCTCTTGTATGATTGAGAACTTCGTTAAATACTTATTTTCAATCTTAATTAGATTAGTTAGTTTTTTCTGCCACTTTTAAACATTTCAGTACCGTACGAATAGATCAGCTAGATTATTTCTGATAACTTATATACTGCAGACGTCATAAATGTCTACTTACTGACTGAGTTCAGGGTGGCCGAGTAGAATGCGTTGACAGTAGTCGCCGTCGCTACCCACCTGGATATAAATACCAATATACCTTAAATGCAAGAAATATACTCACTATGTTTTTAGAACTTTATACAAATGTAATTAATATTATTGATATAAAACAACTACACTGGTGTCACTGTCACGTTAATTACTCGTTAACATTTAGCCATAACCCCTTCAAAAGAGAAGATTACGTTTCTTTAATATATATTACTCTATAAATAATATCGTTTTCAGTAACACAGATCACTCCGCACCTCTCTTGTGGGTGATTTGCTTTGTTTAACTATGGTCCTTCGCTTCGGAACAACTCGCCATCACATTGGCAGGACATACAAATAAGCATGTTCTCTTAACAAACTGTGTGAATTTGTACTGGAAGTTATTCACTCTCTGCATGTTTTTCGAATCAAACACCAACACCTATGGTTACCATCGCCTATGGATATTTTATAGATAGTCTTTGGTGACTAACACTGGAGCACAACTCAAGGTTGTTATGGCGGCATACTCTAGACCAGGGGTCGGCAACCTGCGGCTCGCGAGCCACATGTGGCTCTTTCGATGTAAAGCTGCGGCTCTTTTGTTTTATATAATAAAAAAGACAAGGCTTTCATTAAATTTGTTTGCCCAATTGTTTGTTATTGAAGCATAAGTTAGTGTTGTAAGTAATGTTTGTTTTCATTTTTTAATTTAAAAATAATTAATTACCTAATAATGTTACATGCATACCTATTATCTTTTTATTGTGAAAAACACTACTTATATATGAAAAAATGAATTTGTTTGTTTTATGAAAACACTTAAATTATGTTAGTAATATTTTATTGTTTGCAAGACAAAAATTGTAATTTGCAAGAAAAAAAACTCTTTAAAAACTTTGAAACTTCGCAAATTGTGATTTTTTACTCTTCCGACTGAAAAGGTTGCCGACCCCTGCTCTAGACGACGAGTGGTAACCGTCCTGACGAAGAAATACCCTCCTCAATTAAATTGAACGATTTTTTTTTTTGATTTATAATACATTTGGATATTCCATACCTATCTCGGTCGGGTTTTTCTCTCAGTGATTCGAAGGACTTCTTCACAGCAGCCCATGTCAACTTCAGGTAGGATTCGAATAAACTGCCTTCCACAACTTCAGCCTGGAATCATATTATAATCGTCTTCTTTACTATAGTGATTTAATTATTTCTATTAGGGTTCCGTTTGCACACGTCATGTCCGTGTGTTGCCAAAAAGAAAAATGTTTTAAGGTCTACAGTATTTTGCTTTTGAATAAAACCTTTGCAAGTTCCTAGAAGTATTGATTTTTCCGGTAGTTATTAAAAATTCGCATGTGTTTAAGTAAAACTAACAATATAGTAAAAGAAGAGGTCGATCAGGATCGAATTGAATCGTGAAAATTGGTATGGATATAGGCTTGAAATTTGGTATGGACCTTGCTTATGCCAAATAGAGGTCAGCTAAGAACGGATTTCGGCACGCGAAGCGGGAGGGTCAGCTAGTAGTTGCTGTTTAAATAAGGTGACGTTAGAAAAGAAACTGACGTGTTTGTAATGTTTATCCAACTGCTCGTGTGTGAGCAGCCAAGTTGGGAATCCGACGAAGTTCCTGATCGCTTTCAGCTTGTTAAGGGTCTTCTGCTGGTGGTGGAGTCCATCCAGTCCAGCTGTTCTACTGCCGCTGCGAACGCTAGCCTGACATCCTCTATCATTTCGATTGCCTGAAATTTCATCAATTTTAAGATTATTTAAGGAAACTTAATCTGGTTTAATCCATACTGATGTGATGATATACAAAAGTAAATATGAATGTGACATTGTTTGGATGCTGTGCTATTTTTCAACTGTCATCGTTTGGTCTTGGTTAAAACGTTCGGTCTTATTCATATTGACTTTGAGTAAGGTTATAGGCTTCTTTAAGAACCATAAAGAGCGTTCAAACTTATTCACACACATTATGAATAAGACTGAAGATTATATTCTACTTGAGTATATAGGTTTTTAATTGATTTGTGGGTGAGAAAGGACGTATGTCAGAATAGAGTAGAGACCACAAATAATTGGGAGATGGTGAAAGAAAAAAGATGTTTATGATTGAAGATATCCAAAAATTCATGAAATTTGACACTTGCTAAACATACAAATCATGGAGAACTAGTTAAAAAAGGAATCTCACCTTCTGCCTGGAGGTCTGGTCGAAGTGCCTCTTGACGTACAAGTAGCTGAGGGCCACTCCAAAGTTGCCGTTGACGTTGGCGGTGCAGCTCTTCCAGCGGGGCGTGCGCTGCTGCAGCCCGAACACGGCGCGCGAGAACTCGAAGCCCAGGTCGCGGAAAGCGCTCAGAGTCATCGGAGCCACCGTTGAGAACACGCTCCACCACAGGAACTTCTCTGTAAAATTAAAATCAATATACTCCTTTCAAAATGGTAGCCTCTGTGGTTGAGAGGGCCTTTGCTCGCTAATCTCAATAGAACGTAGACTCCGGTCTCGATTCCTAGCGTGTTATATATCCTAACCCAATTTCCCGTTATTTACTATATATCGGCCCAGAGTGGTACGGTGTATATTTGCTGTAGTGGTACACTTAAAAACAAAAGATGCGCTCTGTAATAATTTAGGTCAGAAACAATTCCGACACGTAAGAAAATACATACAAATTTCCAACAATAATAGATGGGCCTAGGCCTGCGAGGCATAACAATTGCGTCGCTGGAAGATCTTCCTTTGAGACGGAAGAGCATACCATCTTGCTCTTCCACCTAGTAGGGACATTCCTAAATAACCATAACGCAAGTGTAACTTGCTTACCTTGGTGTATGTACAGTATGTGTGTTTTGTCTGCCAATATTAAAAAAAATCTTAAAGACTACTTATTGAGTAAGAGTCATGAGTCTACCATCACTTCCAAAGCTATATAATCAATTGAGAACGGGAGAATTGACATACTTTTTATCATCGCGTGCAATATAAGTACAGAATACATGATTCTTCCACAGTCAGTAGCAAACTTACCAATCATAACAGGCTTCGTGTCAGAGAGTAAAACTGCCAGTTTCTGTAAATATGGCAAATCCATAACTATGATCCGGTCCAGCTTGGGATGAAGCACGACACTCGTGTTGGCGAACACCAATTTCATGTATTGGTCCCAGTCGTGCTGTAAAAAAGATGATTTCAAACCGCGTTTACTAGAGGTACAACCCGCAAGAGTTAACTTGAGATTTCGCTCGGATGACGTTAGTGCGAAGTACTAACGCGTCGATGGTGAGAGCGGTAAGAAGGCGGGGGTCGGGAGGGGAGCGCGCATACCACTCAGGTCTCAAGTTAACTCTTGCGGATAATACTGCGCTTTCTCCTATAGCTTTATCCGTTATATGCGCAGTACGAGTTCCCCAACGGAGAAAATGAAGTGCGCATGCGTTTGGTTGATTTTTGTCAATCAAATTATGTACCTACAACTAGGCCTCATTATTTTCCATCCGGTAAAATTTTGAAAAATGTCTCAACCTAATCATTATAACCCATTTAGTTCTTTGGTAGACAGAAAAATTAACGTGTTTATATAATCACTAGTTGTTTGTTCGTAGCGACTTCATCCGCATTAACTTTCTTTCTGCAGCATTAAAAATTAAAAACACGTATTACGTTGTTTCTTACCCAAAGCCTAAATTTTATTTTTTTACCTTTTGTTCAGGAATTATGGGTTACCCATATACATTTTATTTTCCTATTTCACCTCCTATAATATTTTTTACGAGACAAAAAGTAGCTTAATTAAGTCCTCGAGAATGCAATCCGTCTAACTTTTAAGCCACAGATCGCAATTTGTTTATTTTGCTTACCTCCTTCCACTGTGCCGGACCACCGCTAGAGCCTTGTATTAACTGCTCCACACTGACTTCGTGGAATAGATGAGTTCCACTTCGGCGCACTTCCACTGGGGTCATTATCTACAAAAAAATACAGAGTTAAATAAAACTTTACAAGTAGAAGATCTATACACCTATTATTCTAAGCTTCTTGCGATGCTTTTTTACAAAGCGAAGCGAGATTTCGGACTTTACAAGACAATGTTTGAACCTATATGAAACAGAAGTTAAGTCGCTCAGCAGTCCAGAATATAAAAATTAAACATATTAATAAACAGTTTTTAATTAATGAAATGACTATGATATTTAATCAATTGAGGGCCCAAAACGGCCCTTTCGCAAATTCTTATTACGATTTTTTTTAAACTAAAATAAAGTGGAACTTTATGCCGTCTTACACCCACCAATATATTTACTAGATTATACATGCGTCAATTTCACTAAACAAACAATCGTTTACAGAAGCAAAAGCAGCCGCTTTAGGCGCCTTGATCTCATTTAAACCCATTAGGTTTGTTTTTTAATTTTCTACTCCATAGATCAAAAGAAAGCAGAGAACATTTTCTTACGAATTGAAAAGAAATTATCTTCTCACTTAACAAATAAAACGAAACATTGTCAACTGACCTTCGCAAGACTCTTGCTTATACTGATAATATCGTCGGCGAACTTCTCAGCATCGGTTTCAGGGTCTGCGATGGTGATCATGGCCTTGATGTATTTGTGGTACTGCTCCAGTTCATGGGCGAACTGCTCCGGGAGGAGGAGGTATCTTTCGCTGAAGCCAGGAGATACTTGTTCGATCTGGAATTAAACATGTTGTTGGAGTTCAAAAAATATCAGTACTGTTATATAAAATAAGGTTTTTCACGCGGTTTCGTCCACGAAAGCAATCCCATATTTCATACTATTTTAAGAAGTAGCATTCACACAGGATTAAATTGCCTTATCTTCTTATCTAGGCGCTATTAGCCATTGGAAAACTACAATCCGTCCCGCTAAAACTATCAATTTTTTGGGTTAAAAAATATTCGATGTCCATTCTTAGTCTTTGGACTACATATTTATACCAAAATTCACTAAAGTCGGTATCGTGCTTTTTTTGGAAAATCGCAGCAGATATACAGAGGTACTTTCGCATTAATAATATTAGTGCGGATGAACTGGCTTATTTGATCAAACAAATATGCAAATGCTATATTGTCGGCGTCAGTGCAAAACCTTGTTACTTAATTTTTTTCGACACTATTCCTTTCATATTTTGACGAAAAAAATAATGTTAAATAAATGTACATACTTACAAGGTTCTGCACTGACGCCTGGGATGTATTTTTATATTCCTCGGTCTTATAATATACCGATTATAGTGAAATTCGATACATAATGTGGAGCTGTTGCATGTTACTTTATATAGCCAGAATGAGTATAGGATATTTTATTTTGAAATTTTTTATAAGGTTTAGGGGATAGGGATTCGAAATTAAGACAATTGAAGGACCAAGTGGCGGGACAGCAAATCTCTATTTTATTATCTATTTTTTAATCATTTTAGGTATATGTATTGTGTGATATTTTTGTAGGATGGTGATTACATAGCAACTGGTTGTTGATATATGGATTGTCAGACGTGAATTGTAATATTTTTTTTTACTTGATTGCGTTTTAATTAATAGACGAGTTTGAAGATTTATAAATCATCATTTATTTAGTATCCGACATTTATGTATCCTATTTATGTATGTATTTAATTTGCACACCACCGTCATACACTTGCGAAATTCCCCTTCATAAAATCAATAGCCCGGGTTGTCTGGAAGAGATTGCTTTGACGTGATAAGACCGCCCATTGCCACTACTTTCACCGTTTAATGTGACCACTGTAAATTATTCATTTTATGTGTATGTGGTGAACAATAAAATGTTTTATATTATATTCTTATCCAACAGAAATCTTACCACGACTCTATTCCTGCTGGTATTCCTAACATCCTCAGCCACTTGAACACTCAAGAGTACATTCAAGCCCAGCATGCGTCTGCCTCGTCCGGCTGTCACAACCCAACTGAAATTGCCACTCTCTTCTGTGGGTGGCCGTGGAGGCAAATTCAGCTTCTCCAAGATCTGCTCGATTGGCTTGATACCGTCTTGTTCAAGTTTTTCTGAAACATGGAATTCATGAGATCGATAGTATTTAAATATTTATGTAGATGAATTAAGACGAACGCTCGAATGACGCAGGTTCAAATCCTGGCTGGAAAACAGTTCCTCTGAGGCAGTTTTTTTAGCATATTATTACAATTGCCAGGTGCTGGAGGTGAAGGAAAACATTATGAAGAAACTTGCACATCGATATAACGGATGTGACAAAACAATCCACAGCCAGGGGACAGGGCATTTGCCTGTCTAGATGGCTACCACCCCTGGTCTAGAGTATGCCGAACAACCTTAAGTTGTGTTCTAGCATTAGTGGTCAGGTTCCAGTTTCTCCTTCAAGGTCGGCAGCACATTGGTAGTACCTTTGATGTTACAAAATAAATGTTTACAAGTGATGTTAACCGCTTTCCATTATTTGGGCCATCCGGATGTGTGCTGAACTCACGTAAAAAACGTTTCATATTTTGTATATTTATTCTATGGGAGCCTAATTTACCACCGCTTTGCCACATGTTGTGGCTTGAAGAGACGAAGTGGCATAAGAATTAGAACTATACAAACACGTATAACGCAGGTAGAAATATAAATGGACACAACCAGCACGATTCAATAAGATGCGCAAAGTCCGTCACTATATAGATTTATCGAATGTACACACGTCTTGCCTCGCTTGCGGTTATCGCTTGACTGCCCCTCTCTGCATTGGGGCATTGCTTTATACTGCACAATTGCAATATGTCTCTCGGCCGCGCAGACTGAATTTCTAAGAATCACACCTGGCTAATGACTACCATAAAAGATTATAATGGATGGAATGTTTTTCTAATTACAAATTTTAAGCACAAAGTAAACAAAAGAAGACGGTAATAAAAGCGCTTCAATGTTATTAGCTTAAATGACGCCAGCGGGTAATAAATGTGCTTGGTTTGCAAGTGGTCCAAATTGTAACAATAATATCCCTGATGAAGCAGTGGCATTGGTATTCCTCTTCCCTGCTGGAACCTACCTATGAAAATCCTTCAATACTGGAGCAAATTAGGTGATTAAATGCACATCAACTTACCAGTGTCAATACAAGTCCGGTATAATGCTTTAGCCTTCTTAACACTCTTAGGAAGATCGGTTTCATCATCTTCCTCCAGCAGTTCTCTCAAGTCGGTCGTGAGCTGCTCCCTCAACGCGGCGAGCTGGTCCCAAGAAGATGCCCAATCTGGCACTGGGTTCTTCTTAATCCAACCACCGCAGGCGAACTCGTAAAAGTCTTGGCACGGGTCCACATCTTTATTTAAGGCTTGGAGTATTCTTGATGCTGAAAAAGAAATTAGAGTAAGAATGAATAATACTTTTGACAACGTGTTAATATAAGAAAAACCCCTTCTTATTCAGTATTCCGTAAAAAAATTACTTTCTTATTAATAACTAGCGGCATCGTCAGACGTTGCCCTGCTTTGAAAAAAAAATCTGGGATCCGATCCCAGCGCCACCTACCGGTTCCAATTGTCAATCTAAACCATCCGGGAACCCACTCAAACACACAAAAGAAAATCATCAAAATCGCTCCAGGTGATTAGGAGGATTCTAGAACCCGATCATATAAAGGATAAAAAGTATCTTATGTCCGTCTCCTGGTTATAAGCTACCTCCCCACCAATTTTCAATCAAAATCGGTACAGCCGTTCGTGAGTAATAAATAGTGTAACTAACATGACTTTCTTTTATCTAATATATAAAATTCTCGTGTCACAGATTTCGTTGCCATACTCCGCCGAAACGGCTTGACCGATTTTGATGACATTTTTTGTGCTTATCCGGTATCTATGAGAATCGGCCAACATCTATTTTTCATCCCCCTAAATGTTAGGAGTAGTCCACCCCTAAATTTTTTTATTTATTTTTTAGACAAAATTTTTAATTTCTAATAACCCTCTGCGACAAACCCCTTTTTTTACCGGGCAGGACGACGTCTGCCGGTACAGCTAGTATATAGATAGATATTAGGCCTTATCTATGGGTGTATCAAATCTGTATATAATTTCGATACATTTGGGTTCAATTTTAATCATACAAGTAAAGCGCACAATAATTTTTTATTTAAATGTATCCGTGCAGTAACTGAGAAATAATACAATTTCCTGCGGCCGGTGACCTGTCGTAGAGGCGACAAAACAACCTACAGGCCATATGGTAGGGCATTTGCCCGACTGGATGGCTACCACCCCTGGCCTAGAGTATGTCGCCATAACAACCTTAAGTTTTGTGCCGGCATTAGTCCAGTGTCCAGTCTCCCTAAGAGAGCAGTAGCGCATTTGTAACATATTTGGGGTTGCAAATGTCCATAGGCGATGGTAACCGCTTTCTCTCAAGTGTGCCGTCTGCCTGTCTGCTGATCTCATGCAATAAAAAAAGATAAGTCATCTAATTTTAAAACGAACCACTTAAAGTATTTATATCTCGGCTTATATTATAATTATAAAGTATCAAAAATAAATATTCACTTGTTTTAAACACCGATTCCGCTGTAAACGCGATTGTAATTACCATTAGCAGTAAACTGAACACGATCAAACTTCCCGTTGTCATTATTTAATTATTTACTGTCACTTTATAAAGGCACTACCGCTTTTATACGATATTGAATATAATCTGAGATCTTTAAAACGAAAGTTGTAGTTCCTCCTATTTTAAATAAAAGGTAGAAAGTTAAAAAAGTCTTGAATATATTAAGAATCCGTCCAAAACAACAAATATACCACGACTCAGGTATACGCAATTTATGTAACATCTATATAAAATTGTATATATATATATATACAATTTTATATAGATTAACGTGAAGCAAAAAAAAATGTACCCCTTTTTACGAAAATTGCGTAAACGGAGGCGTATTCAATTTCCCACACTTATAGTTTATGTAGAGTGGAGAATGCTTATATTTTTAAAAATTATTCCAAAAAAACTACATTAAATCAGTAAAAAAACAATAGCGTGTATTGTTTAGTTACATGATTTTGACACACACACGCATATATGCGTTTTTGCTTGTTGTTAAAGTCAAATTAGCAGTGTAGCCTTGGCTCCCCCAGGGGGTGCCGCCCTGGACTCCCCTTCGTCCAGGAAGCGGTACAAGGGGATCCGTCCCCGGGGCCCCGAGCGGCCACTGTCACATTCCCCCCTTCATTCCGTGACAGTGGTGTCCCACCTTTCCGCCTCCTCATCCTAAAAGCCTTCCCTTCCTTCCAAACCTCCTCCCAAAATACTCTTCCCTTCCGCAGTTAGGTGGCCTTCCCCGACTCCGCTGACGCTGCTGTAAGCGCGAGGCGGCGGGGAAAAGGGGAGGAAGGAGAGGGAGGGGTGATGGCGCAGGAGCAATCCTCGCAGCCTCCCCCTCCCCTTATCGCGAAGCCCCCCTCACCGCTGACACTGCTGAGAGCGCGAGGCGGCGAGGGGGGGAGGAAGGAGAGGGAGGGGTGATGGCGCAGGAGCAATCCTCGCAGCCTCCCCCTCCCCCACCGAAGGAGGATAGTGCCCGTGACTCCTGGCAGCCACGGGCGGGCGGCAGCGGGCGTCGAAGTTTGGGGGATCAGAAAGACCACCGCCCGCACTAATGCCGCGAGAGGGCGCGAGAGGCAGCCGCGCGTCCCTCTCAGGGCCGGGGAAACGTCACTCCCCGGCCCGCACACAGGAGAGGCCTCCTCTGTTTACGAGGCGGCCAGCCGCTGCCGGGGTTGCGGGTTAAGCTCGCGCACGTACCGTGACCCCGGCGCTAGGCGGAAATAAGGCTCCCATGGGGTGTTAGTGGGTATACCGGCGCCGGTCGTATTGAATAATCGGCGTCGGGGAGCCCCACATACCGGCCGCGCATGATCCCCGCGCGGCTGACGATGCGACAACGCATTTCCCCATATAAAAAAAAAGTGTAGCCTTGGCGAAATCTGTGATTATAGAACTATAGTCTTTGACAACAGAACCTTAATAATGTTGAAACTTATAATTTAAACTAATTATGTTCGAATTTCAACCACTGGACGACAACTAGTCCTTATAAATATATCTTACACGAGTTATGTACATACTGTTACGCTAGTTTTACGCAGAGACGACGGATCTCCACGTGGTACTATCCTGACGAATAATTTTCGCTTCATCAACTTTCATTAATGTCTACATACATGTTTATTTAGTGATTTTACCTGCTTGTCATATATTTGTTTTTATTTGTTTCTACAATTTACAACTGACTTCTTTGGATCAGCGATGCAAAGTGAGTCTTGGCCTATGAAACGAGAGCACGCTACTTTCTTCAGTCCTGAGCAATTCCTTGTCAATTGCAAGGTCTTACTCCATGTGTGTTAATATTTATAACCACCTATTAGTAATATTAAAGTAAAAGTAGCAGAGTGGCTGATCCGCATTTTATACATTCGATAAATATTTTGCGAATTAAAGTAATACAATAAATTGACTAAATTACATAAAATTGTTAATGACATTATCTTAATTTCATTGTTTTATGAATATATAACTGAGACATTGTAAATTGAATATAAAATATTTTTTGTAATTCTAAGTATAATAAGTTACTCAAATTGCGTATACGAAGACTGGCCTTGAGTACAGAAATAAGAAACTTTATATTAAAAAATATCACTGTATCTAAAAGTCACTGATAAGAAGAGATTGAGAGTTGGAATTTTTCCCAATGTCATGAATCAAGTATTATTATGATAGAATTAACGTTTCATTCAGACCGTCGTCACCATGATTAGATGTATTTTAAATTTGGCTTCCCTCTCGAACGCCGTACAGTTCGGTCGTGTTTTCTGTTTGGAGCGAACTAACGTTTTGTGTTTTTTGTGAAGTGAACATAAATAGGCGTTTGATTTGCCGATTTCGTTATTTTTACTGCTTTAGTAAGACAATGAATAAGATCGAAGAGATTATTAAGAAGTGGACCGCGCAGTTGGAAATAAAATATGATAAATTACTGGAATCTATAAATATAATCAAAGATCAAAACAACTCGATTTCTTCGTCTATTGAGTTTCTTTCTGCTAAGTATGATCAATTAAATAGTGAAGTTGAAGAATTACAAAAATCCAGAAAGGATGACCAGCTCTATATTAAAAAATTGGAACACAAAGTAGAGTATCTTGAAAGGAATGCCCGTATTTCATCCATTGAACTGAGAAACATTCCCTACAAAAAAAGCGAAATTAAGGAAGATTTATGCGAAATGATAAAGAAAATAGGGCAAACTCTAAGTACTCCTATTGAAATGTCTGATTGTAGAAACATTTTTCGAGGATTCTCAAAAACTGAGTCTAAACGGCCCATTATTTTAGAGTTTAACTCAGTAATACAAAAAGAAAAGTTACTACAATCTTACAAAAAGTTTAATAAGTCCAATAAAAACAATAACCTAAACATTTCACATCTTAATTTTGAAGGACCTCCTACTAAGATTTATATAACAGAATACTTATCCTCCAAAATGAGAAGGTTACACTTTTTAGCAAGAGATTTCGCAGCAGCAAATGGATACCGCTTCTGCTGGCCTACATCTGGATGCATCTACCTACGAAAAAACGAAGGCGATTTTCCTATTCTTTTAAAAAACGAAGAAGATTTAAGAAACTTAATGAAAACATAAAAAATCGTTTGTTTTCAAAATTATTCAACTTTTTATTTTTACTTATTACTGTGTTTTATATGTACTTTTTCTTTAGAGTTTTTATATACTACCTACTTAGATATATTTGTAAAACAGTGTGTCAAATTGTTAAATTAATAAGTCTACCTTCCAAAAAGCAACATTTATATAATACTCATACACTAAACAAACTTCAACACTTAGAACGCCAAACAATACCAAATATAACACAACAGATTGAAAACAAACCTACCTCCAATTATGTAATCTTATCAAAAGTATACCTGTATATCTGTCCACTTTATAATTTGAAATATTTTAAACATAATATAATAATATTATTTTGTTTTGCTTTCAAGCTTAATTTAAATATAATTTTACTATTTAGATCCTTAAATCAGCTTTTCTTTTTGAACATAACTAAAATTTGCAGCGATAAGTGACTTTATCGATAGTATTGATAATATTAACATATTGCAGCCAATATCCTGTGAACCAAAGGATTGTCTGTTCTTACTACAAAAACCAGCTACTAGTATAAACATATTACAACAGAATATTAGAAGCCTAAATCAAAATTTTGACACTTTTTGTTTACTTTTGAATAACATAAAAATTGATTGTGATATAATCGTTTTAAGTGAATGTTGGCTATCTCGTGTGAATAATTTACCAATATTAGATGGATATTTTATTCAAAGCACTACTCGCAATTTTAATCAAAATGATGGTGTCATAGTAATGGTGAAAAATTGCCTTAATTTTTCTGTAGAAGAATATAAGCTGGAGGACTCAAATTGTTTACTTATAAAACTCGGATTTGAATTCGTCATTGTCGCGATTTATCGCCCTCCATCGTTTATTATTATCGACAACTTTTTAAATGCATTACAGAACCTACTGTCATCACTTACTCTTTTTAAAAGTATTATTTTAGTAGGTGATATTAATATCAACATTGCCGATACAAATACAGCAACTTCCAATTATCTCGACATTTTATCTTCACACGGTTTACTCCCAGCACATTACTGTCCCACAAGAGGTGATAGTTGCCTTGATCACGTTATTGTTAAAACAAAATATGTCACTCAAACCTTTATTCTAAATTCTAATATTACTGATCATGAACCAGTGCTGTGTAGCATTCAAAAGGAGAAAAAATTATTGAAAAATAATAATAATCATCTAAAAATTAAAATAAACTATGATGGAATAGAGCATTCCGGAGAGCTGGTTGATTTCAGTAATATATGTAAGATACAAAATTTAAATGAAGCAATGCTTGCGTTTCAAAACTGCATACAAAGTCTACTGCACAAAAATTCAACTCAATATAAAGTATCCAAGAATAAAACAATATATAAACCATGGATTACGCCTGGCCTACTGAAATGTATGAGGAATAGAGATAGGATGCATTATAAACTAAAAAAGATGCAACAAATGAATTATTACTAATAACATACAAAAGGTATCGAAATTTTTTGAAATCTATTATTAAAAAGGCTAAACAAAATTACGAAATTCGTGAGATAAATAGTTCAAAGAAAAATAGCAAAAAACTTTGGAGTACAATAAAATCTATAGCTAATTTAAAAACAAGCAATAAAAGTCCTCAAGAGCTTTTGAGTATTGCTGATTCCATTCAAGCTTCTGTTGATACTGTTAACGATTTTTTTGCCAATATAGGGCCTAATTTAGCCAATAAAATTCACCCAACTACGTCTTCTAATCTATTGAGTATTGCTAACCAGGAAACCACGAGAGACTCTTTTGTAATTCTAGAAACCGACAATGAAGAAATTGATTCTATTATTTTAAATTTGAAAACTGATTGTGCTGTAGGATATGATGATATCTCTTCTAGAGTTTTAAAAGCTCTTAGAAAACATATTGTTCCGACGCTAACATATCTTGTCAACCGCTGTTTAAATGAAGGAGTTTTTCCTAACTCCTTAAAAAAAGCTATTGTAATACCTGTACACAAAGCTGGAAAAAGAGATTCTGTGGACAACTACAGGCCAATATCTATCCTCAGCGCTCTTTCAAAAATTCTTGAAAAAATAATTAATAAAAGATTACTAAACTACTTAGAAGAAAAACATATTTTATCAGATAATCAATTTGGCTTTAGGAAATTTAGATCTACTGATGATGCGATAAATCACTATGTTAGCTTTATAGTAGACTTACTGGACAATAAGAAGAAGTGTTTAACAATATTCCTTGATTTGGCTAAGGCGTTCGATACGGTCTCGTTTTCTATTTTATGTAGTAAACTAGAGCGTATAGGAATCAGAGCAAATCAACTCTCTCTGTTCAAAGATTACATTTCTAATCGTACTCAAGTTGTAAAAATAAATGATTCTCTTAGTCATGAATGTCGGCTTACCTATGGGGTCCCGCAAGGCAGCGTTTTAGGGCCAACTCTTTTTCTCTGTTATATAAACGATTTATGTAATATTAAACTGCAAAATTGTAAAGTTTTGACGTATGCGGATGATACAACTTTGACTTTTTTCGGGGATACTTGGGATGAGGTATTTGATTTCGCTCAAAACGGTTTTGATACAGTATGCCAGTGGTTATCTGTAAATTCATTAACCCTTAACATTAATAAAACAAAATATATTCCTTTTGTGTTACGGGACACTATAGATGATAAAATACAAGATCATAAACTTATAGCACATTCCTGTCATTATATAAATTGTAAATGTATTCCATTAGCAATGACAAATAGCACAAAATATCTTGGTATCACTATAGATAAAAAATTAAATTTTAAAGAACACGTAAATAACCTAACACAAAAAGTAAGAAAATTGTCATTTGTCTTTAAGCAACTTCGCGACGTCGTAGATAAACGCTTAATTAAAACTATCTACCTTGCTTTATGTCAATCAGTATTATCATACTGCATCTCATCTTGGGGAGGTACGGCTAAGACCACCTTAATACAGCTTGAAAAAGCCCAAAGACTTATCTTAAAAGTTTGTCATAAAAAACCTCGTTTGTTTTCTACTGAAGATTTATATAGAGAAAGTGAGGTTTTGAGTGTACGAAAACTATTTCTCCTGGAAGTGATACTTAGGAAGCACGCCCTTATGCCATTTATAAAAGATAGTGACAAAACAGACACACGTAGAAACTACATGGTTTGTCAGCAGCCCTCAGCTAAAACATCTTTTGCTCAAAGATTTTTCAAATTTATTAGTGGTAGTATATATAATAAGATTAATAAAAGTTTAAAATTTCATTCCATGAAAAGGTCCCAATGTAAAAAAGTTTTAACATCTTGGCTAATAACTCTAAATTACACAGAAACTGAAAACCTTATAAAACCATTCTAGATTTTTAGATTGTAACCAAAATAATTTCATTCACACTAAAACACACACGCTCATACACACACACATAGTTATATAACTTATAAGTATATACTTAATCAACCAAATTTTCAAATTTTATAATAAGTATTTCAATTAATATTTTGCAAGAGGGGGAAGCCCAGGAGTTCCATAGTACGGGTTTTATACTCAGTTTGGGCTCCTGTCTCCCATTACTTAGCTCTGTTTATCTGTCATAATGTTAAGACAATAATTTATAGCTTTATATATCTTGTTGCTTTTAGTATTTAAGGGAGAAAATAAATAAACATTTCATTTCATTTCATAAACATTTCATTTCATTTCATTTCATTTCATTTCATTCATTTCATTTCATTTCAAATAAGCTTGGCTCGAACTTTCTCGATTTTTTTGTTACCAAACCACTATTTTTGTATAAACATATGCAATCCGGAGACCCTGCTGATAAGCGATATTGCACTGGTATTTTAAACTATTCAAAAATAATCACTATCACAAAAATTTCAACAAAGACTGCATCGAGAGGGTGACAAATAAACTGTGGATTACTAAAAAGGTATAGTAAGCTTTTATTAGTTCGACAAACGGTGCCAAGTCTTTGTTGTTTATTAAACTACGTAATTCGGATGAGGTTATTTATTTTATGCAAACACATGTCTTATTAATGACCTGCGAATCTGTTTGCGCAGTGTAAGTGCCATAATGGTGAGTATTACATGTTACATTATGTAAATTCATACCGTCAGAATATTTTTCTATGTTTACCATGTTTGATATTCACTCCACGTGGCTTCAATAAACTGTCTTATATTTGAATTTCAAGTATTGTAGAGTGGACTAATGCTATATCTTATATACATATAATAAAACTGTAGACTTCGAATTTCTGTACGGTGAAAAAAAAAGCTAACAACCGAATCAAGGGGATGTAAGAAGTCAAACAGAACTTATTTGGTTTTTTACTTTTTTATTTTTTCTGTTTGTTTGTACGGGCTAATCTCTGAAACGACTAAAGAGTTCCCAGGGGTAGTTAAAATAAATTTCCACGCGGAAGAAGTCGCGAGCAGAAGCTAGTTTATTATAAACTAGATTTTTTAAATATAGTAATAATAATCATATTATGTTGTAATCTCCAAACTAAGCAAGTTATGGGTATACGCTTGTGTTATGGGTGATATACAACGGAGCATTCTGGGGACGATCCCAGACATCCAGACAATAAATAGTAAATAAGAGAAAGTTCGTTTCCGTAATTTACCATGCCAGAACCCGGAGACTGCGTTCCAGCACATTCGCTCGGGTAAGACTAAGCCCGCTCAAACACGGTGGCTGTCATAATAATAAATTTAGCGACGTCATAATAAAATGTATGAAAAAATATAATATAAAAGGTAATATTAGAGTAAATGCAGAAATCAATTTCTGCCGTTTACTATTATCGTTTGCGACGTCAATTATTGCACAGCGCCATCTATTGGCTTGTAAGTGTTCCAGCACACTCCCAAATAGCAATTACATGTCTGCCATACAATGAATTTATCTACAATTAATGTAGAGGTCATTACATGTGTAAAATCATAACAACAAGGTCTGAAATGTCCATAAATATGTAGTAGCTGTGCCTGCGACTTCGAGTATTTTTTCGCGGAACCCTACAAAAAGTAACCTAACTCCCTATAACATCAGTTATCGACCTGTGTAAGGCCCTTCAAAATCGGTCCAGCAATTTCAGAGGTTAGCCGGAACATTCATACAGACAGACAAAATTTTGAAAATTTCATTTTCGGAATAATCTTGACATCACAAACAGAAACTTCTATTATATTGTTACATGCCGGCAAAGGTGAGGGCACGCCTGCCTGTCATAAAACGTAGTTTATCACCTTTGCCGCATTTGGAGTTCTTTTGTTTACTTAGTGCTGAATAATTGCAATTAGACAATAGCCTATTATTTTCGACTTTGTTGGCCGTTCGCAGAAATAATTAACCAGGTGTGCAGATTACGGTTTCTCGGACACCTCAGTCAACACAGTCGATTGTTGTATTGTACAGCTTACTATAAAACTACTAACTACTACAAAAACAATGCTCGAACGGAGGGCGAGACATTCAAGCGAGGATTACGATACGAGCGTGACGTACATTCGATGAGCGATATAGTGTTACGAGGCACGTGTTATAGAGTCGTGCAGTTTTTACTAGTAGTGTCTAGTTATATTGTACCTATGTTATACGTGTTTATATAGTTCTAATAAATTCTATAGTAATTCCAGCGGCATTTTAATTCGACTGCTGTAGCTCGCAACAATATTTATCTGTATATATGACGCTTTTACTGATATTACGGTTTTTAATATGATTCACCTTATCCATTGTGCAGAGTAATCGGCGTTGATGCGGCCAATTAGATTAATGACGGTGGCATCTCTTTAGCCGTTTTGAATTATCCCAACTACCGCCGTTACGACCATTAATGTTCACACGGTGAATAATAAGATGTTTTATGTCAACAATTTAGATGTTTATACAAGGCATTGTGTAATAGTGTGACTTAGTTATACTGCCTAATTTAGTATATCACTGTAATTTCACTTATAGCTTACTTTAGTTACTAACGTGGAGTGGGGACTGCGGGGGCCAAGTGTCTACTGCAGGGCTTGAAATACCACATAAAAATGTGGTATCGTTATTTATGATAATGTAATGGTCGTTAAAAGGTCGCTCATAATTATTTTTATAATGTACTAGTGCATTACATTACATTTTATCGAGCAAGTAACGAATGCACTATAAATTCAAAAAAATAATTCATCACGTGGTGTTTTTTATCGATAATATGACTAAATAAAAGAATAATAAAAAAGGAATATTAATATGAATATTCAAAGGTCGCTCGAAAAAATCTAAAGTAATGCACTAATAAATTTAAAAAAAATATGATCGACCCTATAAAATTCAAATTTGAAACTGAAACTTTCAGAAACTTATTATTTTTTGGTCTACAAAATTATGTCATGACGAGAAAAAAAAATGAATAAAAAAGAAATATCGGTTCAATTTTTGAAATCTTAAAAAAAATCGGAGCGGCCTCTTTACATTTTTTCTTGAGCTGTCCTTTGGAGAGAGTTCTTAAAACATCAAAAACTAACATTTTTCACATTAGACTCGAATTTAAAAAAATGATGGTTTTTTTGCGCCATCCATAGACAATACGCCATAGACAATACTAATATGGATTACTTTTTAAACCAACACGTGAGAGTAAATTAACTACTATTCCTTGAACAATAATTTACAATTCAATTATCCTTATGTAATAAATAGCTCATTTTCAATGAGAGAAACCATAGCACGTGTTGCCTTTGTGGCATGCGGTAAACACCATCGTTTAGCTTGTTATTATTTAAACGCAACAATTATTGTCATTACCAATGATACACATTTGTAGTGACAAATTGCATGAATCACAATTAAACTTGCTACGACGCTTTTGTTTTGTTTACTCGAGAGGAGAGGAATTTTGATTATATGTTTATTTTATTCATCAAGTTAAGCGTGTGATTACCTTATGTATGTTTGTTTTTATCTTTTAAATTGTTGTGATTTGAAACTAATAATATAAGTAAATATTGAGGCGATGGTGGAACAATCTAATTGGTTTAAGACTTTTAGAAAAAGGTGGAAAACTCTGGATGGAAAAGACAAGGACGGATATATTTTAGAAAGGGATAGACGATGAACGAAAGTTCTAGAATAGAAAGTTCGGGAAGGAAAAAAGAGATAGATAGATGTTAGAAAGGGATAAATGGTAAACGAAAGTTTTGGAAGGGAAAGTTTGGGAAGGAAAGGTTTAGAGTTGAGTTCAGTTTAAGACACGAAGCGACAAGTGCGATACGGAAGAGTTGGAAGAGAAGTTTAATAGAAGACAGTAACGGGTTAAGTGGTGAATTTTGTGACAAGTTTAGTGGATAGTTAAGTGAAGGAGGAGTGTAGCGTAGTTCGAGAAGCGAGCTGTACACGGTGATATAGGAGGTGAGCGCTACAGTAGCAGGACGTGGTCTGCGCAATATCGGTGACTGTATTGTGAGTGAGTGTGAGAGACACCTTATCGTCGGGACAGTCCATGGTTAGTTGCGCGTATAGGGGCAACTCTACGGAGTGGTATTACGTATGGCTGTGTAAGTCAATAAAAGCTTTTAGCTAAAAACAGGTGTTTTCATTCAATCCTAAGTACGTACACCCGCTCGCACGTAACAATATAATAAAAATAAATAAAGAGCTCAGGCGTACCTTAGAGCTTTGAACTGGGCTTCCAAGAGGAACAACACGGAATACCTTCCATGAACATAAATATTTTAAAAACTTACATTCAATTTCTTCGTAGGCCAAGCAGCAGCTTGGTAATATCTCCGGTTTTGAAAATGTTCATAGGTGACGTTAATCACTTTCCATCAGGTGGGTTGCTAGCCTGTCTGCTATACTTCTACCATAAATAATTCTGGACGTAATAAAGTTAGCCAATAATAAGGATGTGAAGACTTACCAGTTCCAACACATTCCTCACTGATACAAGGCCTCGGGGCCCTGTACTCTGTGAGAACGAGGACTGCAGTGTATACTGCCAGGGCGATTAGGGACAGCCCTAGTGCTGCGATGAGGACCGAAGAACAACGCACCGTTCTCTCTCTGAAACAAAAGATTTATTAAATTCAATCATATTTATTATTTTGTTTAACTATCCGTAAATATTATAATGTGGAATACCCAATAAAACTCTCCTTGCTCCTTCCATTCGTTTTAGCTTGGTCTAATTTCGCAAAGCACACCGCGGTGGCAGACTACGCTGTCGCTAAATACGTCCTGTTTCAAGCCTAAAAAATAACGCAGTTAACGCATAGCCTCTTTAATGTATACATACGTTATCTGTCAATATTTAACGTCATTAGCAATGTCGGACCTCAAATAATGCAATAAGTCTAAATCTTTAACACTAACGCAGACAACGCAACGCATGGGAGACAAGACAGTGGTCCAACGTCTAATGGTGGGCTAACAATCCCCCTCCTAAACCATCCATCATCACTAACACCAACTGAAAAATGTTCAACAACAATTCCCAACCAACTCACACATCAACACATTTTCAAAACAATTAAACAATAAATTATAACACCACAAAAAGTTACAAACACACAACCAACAATTAAACTTACACACATACTCACACCAACGCGCACTACCACCACATTACATTACACACACACACACACACACTTCACAAACCAATAAAGACACAAAGAGCCTAAAAATTAATAAACAAGAGACAGAAGCGGAAAAAGCAACACACGTGGCACTAGTTAGGTTAATATATATAGGTAAACATAAGGTACACCCTGCACATTTTTATCCGTGCAGGAACGGAGAAAGAATACAAATTCCTGCGGCCGGGCGGCCTGTCGTAAGAGGCGACAAAACAACCCACAGCCAGGTGGTAGGGCATTTGCCCGACTGGATGGCTACCACCCCTGGTCTAAAGTATGTCGCCATAACAACCCTTAGTTGTGTTCCAGCATTAGTGACCAGGCTCCAGTCTCCTTCAAGAGAGCAGCAGCGCATTAGTAGTACCTTTGGTGTTACAAATGTCCATAGGCGATGGTAACCGCTATCCATCAAGTGGGCCGTCTGCCTGTCTGCTGAACTCCTGCAATAAAAAAAAACAACATGCACTTCCTCACAACACCAGCATGTACCAGATACACTTTACATTAGTATAAGTTTAATATTAATATAATAAGTTATTCATAAGGTACACCACGACACAAACATACATTCAATAAATGCCACACACAGTATAAAAATAACAAATAAGCGTGTACAATTTCCAAACTTTTTTCTAAATTAAATTCTAAAAAAAGGGTACGGAACTTCGTGAATGTAAAAAAAAATACTAACGCAGATGAAACTGCAGCATTAGTAAAACTAGTTTCATGTTGATGGTAGAACATGGAAGTAAGTTGACTCACGACAATTTAGCGCATTCCGACTAGGACACATCGCGCGTTACGTTGTTATATGTGATTGTTACGATATGCTATTCTTATCTCAATAACTTTCCCTCTATAATGAAGTATTTTATATACTTTCTTCACGTCCGTGAGTATCTTTACGCAGATGGTTTTTAAAATATATAAATAATATACTGGCGTAAAGTCCTTGCTGCAGATTCCTCTGGGCTGTCTGAAATGTGAAATGGAATGGAATGAAGTTTATTTTCGTAAAATGAGGTAAGCAATAAAAAACCTTCTCAATTGAATTATTCATTATATCTCAGAGGACACTTAACTTATGTCTTCTATTAGGATTTAAGTCATCTTGGAACGAGAAGCAAACACCTGTGTGAGGTGACTGCGCTTACTGATAGTCTAGTTGCATAGTCTATCAGCACATTTTAGGGTTCTAGAAACATTCCGGTAAACACTGAACATTTGTATATAATCGTCATGTTCTTTATCACCGGTTTTAGCTTCTTTTTTCGGACTTACGTTACATTTACAAAAACACTAATATCTTGAGAACTATGCATTTTCTTGACATTGGAATTGCAGGTGGGGTAAGTATTCCTCCCTGGCCTAACCCTTCCAAACCTCTCCGCCTCTCCCATTACTTAAAATAAAGGTGCCCTATTCCCGACCTGAGGAAGAGGTCGCCATCTTCGCCATGCACTTCATCTGCAATATCTGAAATATCTGACGATCATGGCCACCCACCAGCAACTATTTGACCGTCCTGTCTCTTGCAGACACGAATGCTAATATTTCCTTGATTATAGTTAGTGATATTAATATGTGTCAATCGCAGGCATTATTCAATAAGAAAGTGAAACTTTTCCGGTATTGTAGACGATTGTTATATCAAATAAGTTCCGTAAAACAGGTTGCAGCGCGGAAGTCTAGACATAATTATATTATTAAATAAGATGTTTCATAAAATATAGGCTCAGATAAGGTGATTAAAGCAGCTGAACATCGTGGATTGAAGTAAGATGTAATAACAAGAGCTGAAAAAGGAATGCTAAGGTAGTTTGGAAATGTAGGAAGAATGGTTGAAAGGAGATTGACAAAAAAAGTTGATGGTAGAGTGTATGTAGACCGCAACATACTTACAACGTACTTACCACGTTTTGAAGAATGGTCAGATAAGAATCATGTATCCATACATACAAACATATAAAATTGAAGTGTCTGTTTGTAATGCCAAATTAACAGCTTTTAACTAAATGCATGAAAGTAAATATGGTACTTGTAACAAAAATGTTTAAATATTTTATTTTTGTCTGTTTGTTTGTTCCGGATAATCTATAAAACGGCTGGACGGATTTCGACAAGACTCTCATTGGAAGATACCTCATGCTAAAAGGTTTAACTGATACTTTGAAATTAGAGTTCCGTGAAAAAACCCGGTGGACCGACGACCTGCGTAAGGTTGCCAGCAAGTGCTGGACTGGATGAGGAAGGCAGGAGACTGGGATATGTAGCGCAAACTTAGGGAGGCCTTTATCCTACAGTGACCTTCAATGAACTGAAGAAGA
The DNA here is from genome assembly GCA_012273795.1 of Dendrolimus punctatus. Lineage (NCBI taxonomy): Eukaryota > Metazoa > Arthropoda > Insecta > Lepidoptera > Lasiocampidae > Dendrolimus > Dendrolimus punctatus. The sequence continues at coordinate 1,069,574 of CM022529.1, read as the reverse complement.
ATGTATGAAGAGATTAGACAAAGTATATGTAGCTAAAGACGTGTGTGGAGATCGGGCAAGAGGAGATCCATTGTCTCTGCTACCTCTATAGAAAACAGACAAAGACGAACTAAGAACGGGGCTATATATACTAAAACAAATAAGTAAAATCTTTAATATTCTTCCAATCAGAAATAATTGTAGATTAATTGGTATGTCATTAATGTTTATAAAGAGTCCATAATAGATTCTAATTCTAATTAATGCAGTGTTCATTGTGTAAAGTCAGTCCTTACTGCGCTTTAAAAATCAGGTTCAGAAATATAACGTTTCTTTTTGTGTATTTCAACGGCCCGCGGTTTCTGAGCTGACCGGGATCTTCAATAAGAGTCTCGATTCAGGATTTAAGATTATATTAGCAATCAAGAGACTTACATTCCTGTGTTTCACTCGCATCAACCCCTAATGCTATTATATAAGTATATGCATGTTTTTATTGTTACGTTACGCTCTTATAGATTGGAAGAAAACACTAGATTTTAATTAAACGCTTATATTGACTTACACAGCCGCACACAAAACCTCTCTGCAGGGTTGCCCCTATACGCACGACTAACAATACCCAGTCCCGACGACAAGGTGTCTCGCTCACAATACCGTCGCCGATATTGCTTAGACCTCTTCCTGGTTCCGCAGTGCTCACCTCCGATATTGCCGAGTGTAGCTGGCTTCTGGTTCGTCTCTCGAGCTATGCTACACTCCTCCTTCACTTACTGACCACTAAACTCGTCAGTTTCTTCTATTAAACTATTCTTCCAACTCTTTCGTATCGCACTTGTCGCTTGACTCATCATCATCATCCGAGCGTTAAGTCCCGGTTGCGTTCGGAGCGTTCACCCCGACGCCCAGGGTCCGCTTTCCTACTTTTTCTACTCCACTTCGCGCGGTTTTCAGCATCCCCCGTTTTGACCATTGGCACGCATGTCATCCTTCACGATGTCAAGCCAGCATTTCTTGGGCCTTCCCCTTCGACCGGGACCTGGCGGAGGCGGCACTTGTCGCTTGACTGTCTTGAACTAAACTCGAATCTAAATTCCTATTCCACCATCATTCGCCTTAATATTTATTGTTGTCTGGAAGAGTTCGCTTCTTAACGATAAGGCCGTCCGGTGTATGTACTATAACATAGTAGTTTTGCTAGTTTGTTTCTTTATGCTTTGGTGCACAATAAATAATTATCTATGCTATTTGATAAAAAGATAAAAAGTAGTTTAAATAAGCGTGTATGTATGAGAAGATTAATGAAAGTTGATGAAGCGAAAAGTGTTTGTCAAGATCGTAACAAGTGGAGATCCATTGTCTCTGCCTACCCCAATGGGAAACAGGCGTGACAATATGTATGTATGTATTTGATTAATTTTTATGGAGGCAATTCCTACATGACATAATATATGTAATAGAGCCATTGAAAAATTTTTGAATAGGAAAAGGACGCGTTTCATACAAATCTTTGTGATTGAATTAGAAACTAAGTTTCTATCTTGTTTTCAATTTCAACCGTTTGTTACGCGATTTGTTTAGAATTACAAATGCAAATAGTGTTTCTTTGGCTTTCGATAGATATCACATTTCTTTTATCGATTTTGTTTCTATTAAATCACAATTATTATCAACCATTATTAAACAATCGACCAGTGCTTTATTAATTTCTTTCTACGGTAAAGAAAAGAACTACTTCTACAGGCTGTTTTACTAATTATTATTTATTTAAAAATGGCAATACAAGCGAAACTTCATTTTCGTTGCCTGATGACACTTTTTTAGTGAATTGAAAAGGCAACATCAAAAAAACATCAGTTATCAGATTTTTCTTAAAATAATATTATCTTAATAACAATTTATAAAATTCACACTTACTGTGTGGTAGTGATTTTTTTAAATAAATGAAGTATTTAAGAAGATTTACCTCATTAATAAACCTTAATTAACTAAAAGTATTAATATATATATAAGAAAGTATCCATTGACACTTTTCTTATTGTCTCTATTAAAGCAAAGACTTTGTTCATGTGTTCTTTATTCAGAGCTAGCACATGCACTACACTTTTGTTTTGTTTATAGCACTAGTTCAAATGGTTTTGTTCTTTTGAGCCTTCTCGTTATGTCCGCGTTGTCGAGGAGCTGGATCGTCTCGACATGTGTTCTAGTAATAACAAGTTTATTTATATGTATATACATTATACATGTAAATATCACGCCTGTTGCCAATACGGGTAGTGGTTGTGCCGAGGAACACCTCCTTGTAAATTCTTCCTCCCCATCCTCGCCATCAAGAATAAAATAAAGGTTTAAATGAAGAATGCGCTAAACAAGAGACATTAAGACAGAACTGTCACGGCTGTCACCGCATATAAAATACGTAACATATAAAATTGTTGGAACACCAATAAATAAATAAACTGTTAAACTACATTTAACTAGCAGAGCCATATCCTAGTGAGTGTGAACCCCCGGGGACGAGCGCAGTGTGGCGGCGGACTGGTGGCGAGGTTAGTTTCCCTTGCTTCGTCTTCCCGTCCCTTTGCCTTCTCCCAGCCATCTCATCGCGCCCGCAGGTAGGCAGAGATGATGGATTTACACTTGCTACGATCTTGACATACATCTCTTGCTTCATCTACATTGAGTAATCTCTTCATAGATACACATTTATGTATGTATGACGTTTTTTACCTGGCCATTCTTTAATAGATTCGCGATATGATTTTAGTAAGTACGTCGCGGTTTAAATCACCCACACTGTTGTCATACATTGGTTTTGTCAATCTCTATTCATGCATTCTCGCTACATGTTTTTATATGTATCCGAAATATAGCTTAAAATTCTGCGACATAAATAATGCATTCAATTTCTTGAAAGCAACACCAAGCCTCATACCTCTTTGCAATTCAATACGGGTATCGAGTCATTTAAATACCAAGAAGAAAAAACACATTTGTATGACATGTGTTCATGAATAACGGTTCAGTGCATGCCGAGCGCCTCATTAAGGATTCCGATGGTGCCCACTGTTAGGGAGCCATACATCAGATATGAGTTGATTGATTTCCACTTCAGACGGTGAGTCGTGGAAATTTTGTAATTCAAATACGTGTCGTTTTTAAGGAAACTTCGTCCGTTGTTTCCTCCACGTGTTATTTATTCATGGAAGAATAACTCGACCTTCCTTTATACTCAAAACACATATGAATATAGATATAGATTATTACATTAATAAATTGTTATGAGCAGCGAGACTCGAATTAAAATGCCGTTGGAATTATTATAGAGTTTATAAGAAATATAGGAACACATATAACACAGGTACAAATATAACTGAACATATCAAGTCCAAAGGTATTGCAGAAGGTCGTAATTCCATAACACGCGCAAAGTCCGTCACTTATTAGATTCCCGATTGTAATACACACGTCTCGTTCGTTCGTGGTTCTCGCTCGACTCGTCTCTTCCAAGTAAACAAAAAAGTCCAAATGCCGAAAGGTAATAAAATGTGTTTTTACAGGTATGCAGGTGTGCCACGCGCCTTAAAAATATAGGTCCCAAGAAACGTGAACGGTACATTTTTGTAAAAAAATCTTCATAAAATGAAAACCACTGGGCCAAACTAAATTAGTTAAATTTTTAGGGGACCAAATGGTAACTATCAAACTAGAAAAAATCACGTAAATCGGATCACAAATCTCAGAGTATTCGGTGTACATACATACAAATAAAAAATTAGAATACCAAACAAGTTGAGAACCTCCCCTTTTTTCAAGTCGGTTAAAAAGTAAAAACAATTAGAATTTATTCGCACTTTAAGGAACGACTCAACCAATGCAAATGTAAATCAAACTTAAGTACTGTGACAAAACTTAATAAGAAAAGGCTTTCTTTTCTCCTAAACTTAGTACATCTCTTCACCGAAAACAAAACAGTTTAATGTATTGGAAAGTGCTATTCAAGTGGTTCTTTGTTATACATTTGTAGCGAAGTATCACTTATGCAAATTAGTTTTAAACTGTGTTATGTTAATCGGTCGGTTATGTTCACGCCGAGAAACATTTGTTATAATATTACGTTAGGTTACGGTGATTTTAATTACTTTAACTGTAATAAGCACCTGAAATTTTACACGTTCCTGATTTTGTTTTACATGTATATTATATTAAAAGTTTTGTAGTATTATTTATTTTTGTGAGCAATAAAGTGTTTTCTATCTATTATTGTATGTTATATACTATGTAATTTATATATGTAAAGAAGGCAAGCAGCTGGCTGAGAATAGAGAGGATTGGAGGAAGCTGCACAGATAACAGCTAAGCTCTTAAACACTATGATGATGGTATTGTGGCGACCAAGGGCTTTTAGAAAAAGGTAGAAGATTCTGGAAAGAAAAGACAATGACTGATACATTTTAGAATGGGATAGATGATGAACGAAAGTTCCAAAATAGAAGGTTCGGGAAGGAAAAGACAGAGATAGATAGATGTTAGAAAGGCATAGATAGTGAATAAAAGAATAAAGAAAAGAAGATCAAAATTATGGGTTCCAGAAGATTCTTCCGGGTATATTAGCAGCGTATGGCGCGCCTACCAGACAGTTGAGTTCAGTTCAAGACAGCTTAGCGAGAAGTGTGATACGCAAGGGTTGAAAGAGAAATATAATAGAAGACAGTGACGAGGTTAGTGGCAAATTTAGTGGAAAGTTTAGTGAACAGATCAGTAAAGGAGAAGTGTAGCGTAGTTTGAGAGAAGATCCAAAAGCGAGCCACATGCGGTAAATTCGGAGGTGGTCTACGCAATATCGGTGACGGCATATTGAGTGAGTGAGACAACTTATCGTCGAGAGAGTGCGTCCTTAGTGGTGCGTGTAGGGACGACCCTGCGGAGAGGAAACACGTACGGCTGTGTAAGTTAATAAATACATTTAGTTAAAAAAACTGGTGTTTTCTTCCTATCCAAGTGCGTACCCCCGCTCGCACGTAACAATATGTATATGAGAACTAAACTAAAAATTGCATGTTCTTGTTTTGGAGGCCAAGATACACTTTAAGTCGCTGAGCCAATGGAGTAAAAATGTAAAAAAAAATATTCGTGAGATCTAGAAAGAACTAGCTTCATAGTATTAAAATAAAATATTATAGTATATTATTACATCATATACGAAAAAATAACTGAGCTATAATGGTTGATAAAGAAACAAAGGTGTACTTTACTTGAAACAATACGACGGACCGGTTTTGATTCCCACTGAATACTAGATAACATTTTTATTAGTAGTGGTCCAGGAAGAGTAATTTCGTGAGACGTTCTTAGAATGCTTAAACACCTTCCCGATCCATTTGAAGCCTAAAATGTTATTTATTCAATTTAAAGCGTTTAAATTAGAGTCCTAAAAGTTTTATAGGTTTTTACTTGTTCCATAAAATAAAGGATACTAGCTATTGCCCTCGGCTTTGCTCGCGTAGATTAAATAGTTAAAAACAGTTCACCACCATAAGGGTTGAATTTCCAAATACGCTAATACACATGTATATCAATGTCTAACCAGAACCAGGTACAAACAATTTCGTGCTTTTTGCTTTGAAAATGAAGATTTTTCATACAAATTTCCATCACCTTTTTACCCTCTTAGCGATCGAATTTTCAAAATTTCTTAGAAATAGTAAATAAGTCCTAAATCACCGTCAGTTGGGAAAGTCTTCAAAAGACTGGCTGCGTTGCTACGTTGTAAGGTAACGCTTATGCGTTGCCCATGCTATGACATAAGGTTGACAACGCGTTAGCAACGCCCCTAGTGTTGCAAACGTCCATAGGCGACGGTAACCACCTTCCATAAGAGGGCCTTCTGGGTGTTTAGTTGCTAAAAAAGAATACATTCTTCTCCGGTGAAACTTAGTTTGAATAAAAACTGTCTTTTATTTTACCTACTTCTAATTATTTGGGGTCGGTACAATATGTCATTTCCTTCGATATTCGTCTATTCTGACGTACATCTTCTGTCACATTACAAAACATCATATCGTCCTTCACACATTGCATCCATCTCTTTTTGGTCTACTTTTACATTTGTACCCATCAATTTCGTAGACCTCATCCCTCCTCATTACATGCTTATAATATTTTGAATCATCTTCCTTTCAATTTCTTCAGTCAGATTATAAACTCTGAAGTTGTATTAGTGACAGGTCGTGGTCATAAATCACAGTGGCCACCTGCGCGCGCAATAGTCCGCAGTAGGTTCATTGGCTTGGCACGAGCGCGCGCGCAATCGAAGGCGGCTCACGTCCGCGCCCGCGGCTTTCCATTGTCACGGTCAGACAACGTCGGGGCGGTGGCGGAAGCGCATTGCGCAGCTTTCTGCGTTTACGCATCGTTTAGGACCGAAAATACTGCAAGTGGACGATCATTGGACGATTAAAGTATTGTTTCAACTTAGGTTCCGACAAAAATAAATTCCACTCCTGATCTGTAAAAAAACACATTTTATTACCTGTCGGCATTTGAACTACATGTAATTCTTTAATGATCGTTTCTTTTGTTTACGTATTTATTAGCATGCGTTTCTAGAGAAAAGCCTGTTGTTCCATTGCCTCTGATTATGGCCCCTTGCGGCTGAATCATAAGTAAGCAATTCTGCGACAAATACTATCAAGGCGTGATGTGTGTACGTACAATCGGGAATCTAATAGTGAAGGACTTTGGGCGTTTTATTGAATTACCACCTTCTCCATTACAATTAGATTTGTTTTGTTGGTTTATATTTGTACCTGCGTTATACGTGTTTCTATGATTCTAATAAACTCTATAATAATTCCAATGGAATTTTAATTAGAGTCTCGCAACTGAACACAGCCAGCCCAAACGTAATCCACGATTTAATAACACGCGCAAAGTCCGTCACTAAATAGATTACCGAATGTACACAAGTCTTGCTCCGCTTGTGGTTATCCCTTGACTCCTCATCCCTCCATTGAGGCATTGCTTTATACTGTAAAAATACAATATCGCTCGACCGCGTGGACTGAATTTCCTAGAATCACACCTGGCTTATGACTACGATAAATTATTACAATACACAATGGGCTGTTTTTCTAAACACAAAGTAAAACAAAAGAAGTTCAAATGCCGCAAAGGTAATAAAATGTCTACAGGTGTGAATATGTCTTTGGTCGGTATTCAGGTCGTAACAATATTATAATCTCGTAATGCGATGTCGCGTGATAGTGTTGTCAAGAAGAGCGCTGCAGGTTCACCGAAGCTACTTCTGACGTTATGCCATTTATCAGTTCCTCCACTATGTGCCTGGCTAAGGCAAGCACGGAGGCGGGGGGCTTGTCTTAGCCCTCATAGTCAGGTCCGAGGTATCGTTACTCACCTAAGGCTTCGCCACAAAGCCTCCCTGCGGTTATTATTATGTCACGGTATGACTTTAATTCAAAATTGTAAACTTCAAGAGCTCTTCACTTGTACCATTCGCTAATGAGTACAAAATATGGATCCGATTGGAGCGAACAACGCGCCGCATAATCGCACCATAATAGGGGTGGTCACTTTCCCTCTTAATCGCACATTGTTTCAAGTTATGAACTTTCTTACGCTGTTATAACATGTTGTGTTTTTCGAAGTATTATTACGGTACAGATTCATGTTTATTATTAGCAAACGACATGAGGCTATCCAATCCGAAATAACCCTCGTTTACATACATTAATGAACATATTTTATACGTAATAAAACTACTTTTTAACTATTTTAATTACAGTAATGTATTTTTGTTATTTCAACGTTCGACGACAAGTTGGCGGTAGGCTAAATAAAACTTTAACAATAGTCGTTGAGATTTGACATCTTTGTCTTCCGTGATCACGCCACTGAATAGTGGCCGAACCGTTGGACTAACAAAAATTAGATAAATTATCGCGCCTAAAACCGTTAAAACGTAGTTTTATTATGTATACAAGTTGCGAAAACTTAGAAAATATTTTGTTTTGAAATGAAAATATTAATTTCTTCAAAAACTCATGCACAATTTGTTAACAGTTGCTGGAATCTTCTTTTAAGCAAAATTTACTTGTAGCAGAAGATCCCGCTCTTCCATACCTTAAATATTATTGTATTAATAAATATCGAAAATTATAATATGAAATTAGAAATGTTTTACACGTGGTGATTCATTATTTTGATTACTCTTGATCCCGTATCTCTATGCCACCCCTCCTATCCGATTCCGTTTAGCCCATCTCCCTTATTGAATCCCTCTGAAACATCTCTCCTATCGCATCTTAGAGGATTGGCAATTGGGATATATAAATCATTATATTAATTTGTGAAACAAAAACTTGGTACGCCTTTTTACGAAAATTGCGCTGACGGAGGAGTATGAAATTTAGCACAGTTATTATAGTTTATATAGAGAAGGAGTGCAGAATACTAAAAAAAAATTAAAATTTTTCATGAATAATAAATTAAATAAAAAATATACACTACACACACTACCATGTATTTGATACACACACGCATATATAATCTTTTGTTTATTGTTAAAGTCAAATTAACTGTGTAACCTTGGCAAAATCTGTGTTTATAGAAGTATATTCTTTGACAACAGAACCTTAATAATGGTAAAACTTATAATTTAAATTAATTATAACTTTACGGCAACCAGTAAATAATAATACATAAAACATTATACTTATAAATAAGACCTTCGGAAAATGTATACAAAATATTTAGAATTTAGTATAACACATGCAATTATAAAAGAAGATAAATAAGAGTAGATATATAAGAAAGACATAAAAGTTAAAATATTGTAAAACACGTTGTGATAGAAAATACACTTTAAAAAAATATCACCCATACATTCTTGTGTATGGGTGAATTTTTTTTTGTTATTTATTGTATAACTAGCTCAGAAGCATGTATTGGATTGTAAGAACATTCTGTAACTTTGAGAAAAATAAAGAGAACAGAATAAAAAAGAAACGTGTGCGTCTCGGGACGCCCGACAGAAGTGATAACATGCGTGAGAGAAAGGGAAGCCAGATAGAATGGCGCCGTAACGAGTTACGTAATGAAGCGGTTTACCCTCTCATAAGAAATTAATTTCAATAAATTATACCTTTTTGAAAATCGTGAAACATAATTTTATTTAATTTCGCCGTTTACCCACAGCCAGCCCAAAACATGAATAAAAATATATTAAAAGACTAAGCTGATCCGGCGAACTTCTTACCGCCATTTTCTGAATTCCTAAAAGACTATATTCCATGACACAAAAACAAAATCACCAAAATCGCTCCCGGTGATTAGGAGGATTGTAGAACCCGATCTCAGCGCCACCTACTCGTTCCAACGGGATAAAAAGTATCCTATGTCCGTCTCCTGGTTCTAAGCTACCTCCCCAACAATTTTCAGCCAAACCGATACAGCCATTCTCGAGTCATAAATAGTGTAACTAACACGAATTTCTTTTATATATATATAGATAATAAAATCTAGGACCCGATCCCAGTTCCACCTACCGGTTCCAACGTGATAAAAAGTATCCTATCTTTTAAGTTGGATCAAACTGCACACGGTGTGCAAATTTGATTGAAATCGGTTCAGTAGTTTTGCAGTTTATTGGCAACATCATCGTGACACAAGATTTTTATATATATAAGATAAGAACTCTAAACCACGTGAACACAAACACATGAACAAAGTATAAACACGTACCTTCAAACGCTGAGGTACAAAAAACCGACAGCGCAATGTGTCAAGGAGATATGACAAAGGCACGGCGATCAGATGCACGAGATACGCCGATGAGCTATTTTTTAAACAACAAAAAATTTGAATGGGTCTAAACGGACGGATGAGTCATTGTTTTAAATTCAGGTCACCTATAGAACTTTAGGATTTGTAATGCGATATACCTCTTTGTTTAGCGGCCGGTTCCTGTATCCTACAGACCGTTCATTTGCCTAACTATCGGTTCAAATTTCGGATAAGCTCCAGTATACTACAGGGTAGTTATATGTTTAGTAATTTTGAAATAAATATATTTGTCAGTATGTACTATAGAAGAAGTGAAAAAAACTCCAAAATTGACGAACAGTATCTACACAAATTTACATGAGGATTTTATAATAAAGTGAGTAAGCCACGGTCACTTGCAGAAGGGTTTCCCGACCTTTGTGCGCAAACGAAGGTTACAAGCACCTTTGTATATGAGTTGTGGTTGAATTATTAGAAATAAATTATTCATAATTAATGTCGTTGGAGTTATGGAAAACAATTATTGTATGCCAAGAATTTATAATTAATCACATATCTATAGTGCCAAGATTTTTAATTTCTTTTCTTTAGTAAGTTTTTTTTTTAATATGGAGGTATAGGTTTGCGCTTGACCACCGTCTCGCTTGATGTTGAGTGATGAAGCAGTCTAGGATGGAGCACGCTTACCTAGAAGATACCTTCACTCGTGACTTGGAGACTTCAAGATTGAACTTGTCAGGAAAAACAGACTGGCAAATTATTGCACTTTTCGGCAGTGCGCACCAGAAATGATGAAGCGAAACGCTTGGTTTGTGACTAGTGGTGTTTCCATCATGTAACGGTCGCGCAAACCGGCGCGTTTGGTTGTTCAATGGTAAAATGGGTACGGAGGACATTTCGGGGAGTGTTCCTTAGAATTCCAAGGAATACTCCCCGAAGTGTATCCGACACAAGACAATTAGCCCCGTGACCTTGCGTCTATGCTCTAGGACTCTAGGACTCTAGACTCTAAAGTCGAGCATAAAAAAGACGAGAGTTCCTAATTTTTTAGTGTTTTTAGACACAATGTTAGTTATGGTGTGTCTTCAGATGATTCATATTTTCTGCTGTAATATCTAATCTTAAATGTGGCAAACTTGTTTAAGACATTTAAACATTGTTAAATATTTTAATTCATTGCAAAATTCCTGTTTATAATGTACGAAAATAATATAAGATTTTATTTTTATTGCTGGAGCACATCAAGCATGCTGACGGCCCAACTGTAATGGAAAGTGGTTACCAGAAGTTCTGCGAATGCGCTGCCGTCCTTGAAGAGGAAACTGGAACCTGCCCACTGATGCAAGAATACGACACAGTTGTTACGATGGCATTCTCTAGACCAGGGGTGGTAGGCGGACAAATCCACTACCACTTGGATGTGAGTTGTTTTGTCGCCTCTTACGACAGGCCACCCGGCCGCAGAATTTTTATTCTACTTTCGTTCCTACACGGAGAATTTTCCAAGGATAACAGTGTATACTATAGCTTGGTTATTTATCCAACAAACAAATATAAAATTATTAATACATACTATATTAAATCTGTTAACGGTATCGAGTTTGTACAGTGAATAAAAGAAAAATCAGTGTACAAAGTATGTGCAGTAGTCAGCATTTTACAAATAAACAACTGCGGCCTAATGTCTAACAATACATTTATCTTATATATATAAATCTCGTGTCACGATGTTTGTCCGCAATGGACTCCTAAACTACTCAACCGATTTTAACCAAATTTGCACACCGTGTGCAGTTTGATCCAACTTGAAAGATAGGATAGTTTTTATACCGTTGGAACCGGTAGGTGGCGCTGAGATCGGGTTGTAGAATCCTCTTAACAACGGGGAGCGATTTTGTTTTTGTGTGTTTGAGTGGGTCCCCGGATGGTTTAAATCCACAATTGGAACCGGTAGGTGGCGCTGGGATCGGGTCATAGATTTTTATTTTTCAGAGCAGGACAACGTCTGTTGGGGCCGCTAGTATTATATATGTTTAGTATTAAAATCAGTGTCATTACAGCGCTCGTTGGGTTTGGTAATTCTTAAATTTTACCTTTCCCTTCTGTACTAAAACTGTATGCAAACTAAAGTTTTTTGGTCCTTCAAGCCGGATATGAACCAGTGACCTATGGATATTAGAGTCTAATTTGGACTGCGGTGTGATCGGCCTTTTTTTCGAAAACCTTCAGGCTTCTTTCTGATAGCTAGGGGTTCAGTCTACTTGTCTATTTTATTCGTATGGGCAGCAAACACATAAATAATTATCGAAGGTATGCTATTCAAAAATACATAAAAATACTCAAGAAAGCCATTCGCAGGGATGTGTGTGCATCCGTTATTATGATAAATCACAATTGGCGTCTGTCCGTACGTTGTTAAGATGGCCTTGCGATTATGCCGCTTCCTCGTTGTTTGTTTTCTGAGGGGTCACACAGATATTCACTTATTAACGAAGACATACTATATTTGAATATAGTAAAAGTCATTTTTTCAATGCTGCTAAGACTTATATTACCTATCGACCATCAATAGATAGTATTAGTGAATGAAAACACTTTATTATTCACCAAACTACGTTCTTTAAAACTAGATACAATAAATGTTGAACAAAGGGCGGCCTTATCGCTTAAAGCGATCTCTTCCAGGCAACCCCTTAAACTAAGGAAAAAATTAAGACATGACAGTGATGGTGTAGAGAATAAATAATATAAAATTCAAATTAAAATTTATTTAACCAAACTTCTCATGACATGACAATGCTTTAATAAAAGATTGTGCTAGAGTACGTTATACTGGTTGTCACATTCTGAGGGACATATGGCTCCTAAAGGACCCTGCACTAGGCAAAGCCTGTATCGCAGGGATCATATAATTTTATATAACTATAAAAAGTCGTGGTAGCGTAATGGTTAGCGCACGCGCCCCTAAGTCGAAGGGCGCGGGTTCGATCCTGACCGAAACGCATGCACCTCTTAGTCAGTTTTCTGATCTTATGTGCATATTGTTACAATTACCACGTGCTAATAACGGTGAAGGAAAACATCGTGATGCAACCTGCACATCGAAATAACCGATGTGTCAAACCTGCCAAGCCGCCTTGGACAAGTGTGGCGGGGTATACTGTCCGTTCCCCCTATAATGGGAGGCCCGAGCCCAGCAGTGGGACATTTATGGGCTGATGATATTATTTTATTATTTTTATAAAATGGAACGTATTTGTATCGTAGTAGTGTTTATCGTAATATAAAATATATGAAATAAGTAAATGAGAAAAACAAAATTATAGGAACCTCTACTAAAACTTTAATAATGTAACGCATCATTCTAAGTAATTGTTGCTTGAATCAGGTTCTACGAATTTTAGTGAAATTTTATGTGTTTGAGTGGGTGGTTCACAGTTACACTTAGACTCACAATTAGACCCGGTAGGTGGCGTTGCAATCGGGTTCTAGATTTTTAATTTTTTAAGTTAGTTATAATCTAAAGTGACTGTTTACGCCGAAGTGTACGTGACGTGGGCAAACCGCGGGAAAAGCCTAGCATTTTTTTCCACCGAACAAAAGGAAAAATTAACTCTTTGTGTATTCTTTGTTTCGCAAGATTTATTGCTTGTCCCAGTCATAAAGCACAGGCGACGAGTTAACTTGTAAAACAAACAATTATTTGAGTAAAAATACGATATTCTGAATATTCTCGTAATTTTTGCAGCAATTTTTTGCTGAAGTGCAGAACACAATGACGGCTTACCTGATGGAAAGTAGTAAGCGATGCCTATGAACATTCGCAACAACAAAAATGCTGCCAAAACGGTGCCGCCCTTTAAGAGGGGACTGCAAACTAGTCACTAATGCCGGAACAGAACTCAAGGTTACTCTAGACCGGGGGTGGTAGATATCTTGACGGACAATACCCTACTACCGGACTGTGGATTGTTTTTTCGCCTGTTACCGCCTTACCAATAGGCCGCAGAATTATTAAAACGATGTTATTTGAATGAGAAGCGTGTGCACGCTTACTATCGCAGTATCTACTAACACGTGTAATAGGTTTTCTTGCATCAAATTTTTATTTCTAATTTCATACGTATTGTCGTAGTAAGTCGTGGCAGCGTTATGGCTAGAGCAGGCGTCCCATAATCAAAGGGCACGGGTTCGTCCTGGCCGAAATGCGTGCACCACTTAGTCAGTTTTCTGATCTAATGTGCAAATTATTACAATTACCACGTGCTAACAACGATGAGGGAAAACATCGTGATGCAACCTACACATCGAGATAATCGATGTGTCAAACCTGCCATGCCGCCTTGGACAAGCGCGGCGGGTATACTGTTTTTGGGCTGTTATTATACATATTGTCTCGCCTGTTTTCTTTTGGGGTAGACGGAAACGACCACTTACCCACCCATTACGATCCTGACAAACACTTTTCGCTTCATCTAATTTCTTCTAATTATTAAGTTACTAAATAAGAAGACCCTTGTCACTATCTATCGTATACGCCATTTTTTACAATTTTATTGCAGGAGTTCAGCAGACAGGCAGACGGCCCACTTGATGGAAAGCGGTTACCATCGCCTATGAACGTTTGCAACACCAAAGGAGCTACAAATGCGCCGCTGCTCTTAAGGGAGATTGGAACTTTGTCCAATCTTATACTCGTACTAATACATAAAGCTGAAAAGTTTGTATGTGTGCTTGAACGTGCTAATCTCAGGAACTACTGGTCTGATGTGAAAAAATCTTTCAGTGGTTCATAGCCCATTTATCGAGCAAGGATATAGGTTATATACCAACACGCTAAATAGGAGCGGAGTACCAATGAAGTATGTTTCAACACCGGGGAGTTTTTTTTTTAACTATTCCACGCGGACAAAGTCGCGAGCAGGAGATAGTTAATGATAAGGCTGTATAATAAACCTTTATAAATGTAATGGATCAGTTCTCTTGTACTTTTTGAAATTCTTAAAGGGTCTTTGACTTCGTATCGGATTTTAATAAAATTAAGACGACGCAAATTTCAAACTGTCCCACAAGAACGCGAGCTCGTTGAACTCTTTTGTACTGCAGTACGAAATGCAGTTTTGGAAATGTGCCCACTTCATTTGTAAAACGCTTTGAAAACTTTCACATGCTCACAAATATGAATCCAAACTGACAAATATGTGCTTTGAAATATAATGACTAAAATGAAGCAAAGAAGACATTCTTTGTCGAATTGTTTTTTTTAAATGAAATAACGTTTCTATAATACTTATGAATTAAAAAAAAGGGTTCGTCGTTATTATCTACATAGAAAATCTTACTGATCTATTTATTATCATTTCTCTTGACATTAATTGCTTATATTTGATCGAAAATTGGCTTTTTTTAATTAGAATATTTATGTTAATATTAAATTTCATTAATTTTGTACATTAGTACATCTACAATTGTGTAACACCTGTATAATCTACATTCTTGCAAATCAATATATTGATTGATTGAAGGAAGCGGTTGACACCCCCATAAAAAGTTATCACTTCAAATATTGGGTGATAGATCCCATGGGTGACAAATTCGAAAGCTACGCGAACGAAGCCACGTGGAAGGCTCTAGTGATGAAATATCAAAAACATTTTAATGCTTATCGTGCCTGCAAATCGACATAACGCGGTTGCACGATATGCCACAATGGCAGGCTTCGATGGGACGCTGATGTCGTGGTTTGCGTAATTCATCTCGGGTTGCGCTCTTACATAAGCTGTACTAGTGATAGGAGAACAGTAATTTTATCAATCACTTTTCACGTTTTCTTTGTATCGTCTTCCAACCATGTATTGCGGTGACCGCACTCACACGATGTGTTTCTCGTGTTCTTCATTTAAAGTTGGTTATTATCTTAATATATATAAATTACGTGTCACGTTGTTTGTCCGCGATGGACTCCTAAACTGCTTAACCGATTTTAATCGAATTGGCTCACCGTGTAAAGTTTGATCCAACTTGAAGGATAGCTTACATCCGGCAGATGGCACTGCAGTCGGGTTCTAAATTTTATTTATTTAGGGCACGAAATAGTATATCCGTGCAGTAACGGAGAAATAATATAATTTACTGCGGCCGGAAGGCCTGTTGTAAGAGGCGACAAAACAACCCACATCCAGATGGTAGGGTATTTGCCGTCTGAATGGCTACCGCCCCTAGTCAAGAGTATGGCACCATATAAACCTTAAATTGTGTTCCGGCATTAGTCGCTAGGTTCCACTCTCCCTTGAGACAGCAGCAGCGCATTTGTAGCACCTTTGATGTTGTAAATGTCCATAGGCAATAGTAACCACTTTCCGTCAGGCAGGCCGTCTGCCTGGCTGTTGAACTCATGCATTAAAAAAAACTTGATGGTTGGGGAGCGAGCATTTGCAAGGTGTTCCTCGGCGCGATCAGATATGACGTGTCGTGACGCCTCTATGAAGGCCGACTTGGAGGAGGTCTCTCGGTCCAGAACACCCCGCGGCACTGGATGTGGGTGGGCTATGTCGACCCTCAGCCATGGGGTCATTACCCTAGTGCAAGAGCTGCGTTTTGAACCTAACCTAACATGTCATCGTGTAAAATACCATTGTGTATTGTCTTGAGATCGAAATTATCATAACCGCCTCGTCATCGGGGGTGGACTGCTTTTGTAACGAGTGTCAAAGACATTTTGCAAAATAAAAAGCAGACAATGCAGTATTGAGGTTATTGACTGAGGTTTCCTATGTGTACTTAAGTTTGTTTTTCATATTAAATGTGAGATGCGATGACTTATGTATTAGGAGGTACTTGTGTACTTAGTATTGGTTCGAGGTCTAAAAAAACAGGGAAACAGTTTTTAAAATCTTAATTTTAATATTTGGTTAAAGCTGGTGTGCACCGACATTTAACCGGTGGTTAAAATAACATGATCGATGAAATTGTATGCATTAACAGCGATTATTTTATTTTAACCGTTGATTGAATGTCGGTGCACACCAGCATAAGTGTATCAAAATAATGTATTTTTTAGAAATAATAAATCCGACTTCAGAAATAACTAAAAAAGCAAATAATAAATTAAATACTTTCTACATCTTGAAGTAGGTATCAAGTAAAACATAAAAATTACCATATTTTGCAAATTTATGATTATTTATGCTCTACTGAGCTCTAACTTCAAGATGTTGTAGAAAATATTAATGTCTTGCTTTTTAGTTAATGTTAAAGGCGGTTTTATTTTATTTGTCGATAAAAAGAAATACTTTTTGGTATGCAAACACTTGAATACCTTCAGGAAAACTATTTATATAAAATACATTGTAAGTGCCTATAATATTGTTACACGCCGACAAAGTGAATGCGCATCTGCAGTTTATTACCGTTGTCGCATTTGGACTTCTTTTGTTTACTTTGTGTTAAACATTTGTAATTAAGAAAAAACATCATATTGTTATTCTATTCGTTTATGGCCGCTGCACATCTGCAGATTACGTTTTCTTGGAAAACTCAGTCCACACGGTAAATAGTTGTATGCTGTAGCTTAGTATAAAACAATGCCTTACCCCTAAGGCAGTCAAGCGAGGATTACGATACGAACAAGACGTGTACATTCGATAGATTCAATAAGCTATATAGTGACGGACTTTACACGTGTTATTGAATAGTGCAGTGGTTATGTCCAGTTATATTTGTACCTGTGTTATACGTGTTTGTATAGTTCTAAAAAATTCTATAGTAATCCCAACGGCATTTTGATTCGAGTCCCGCACTCGTAACAATATTCAAAGGTTGCTCTCGATTTTCCTGGGATCCACTCATCAGGTCCGGACTTGATAACAATAGGACCACGTCACTAGTATACTTTCCCGTAAGGAGCAAACACGTCACACATCACAAACATCCAAAAAAACATACAATCGAATTTAGAATGTCCTTCATTTTGAAGTTTGTAAAAGTCCATAGGCGATGGTTGTCGGTTTCTACCAGGTGAACCGTCTGTCTGCGGAACTCGTGTGATAAAAAAAGCTTCATAAGTAATTTGTTTTTTTTTATTGCAGGAGTTCAGCAGACAAGCACACGGCCCACTTGATGGAAAGCGGTTACCATCGCCTATGGACATTTGAAACACCAAAGGTGCCACAAATGCGCTGTTGCTCTCTTAAGGGAGCCTGGTCACTAATGCCGGAACACAACTCAAGGTTGTTATAGCGACATACTTTAGACCAGGGGTGGTAGCCATCCAGTCTGGTATGTGCCCTACGACCTGGCTGTAGGTTGTTTTGTCGCCTCTTACGACAGGCCGCCCGGCCGCAGGAAATTGTATTCTTTTTCCGTTCCTGCACGGATGAAATAACATGCAGTTCATGTTCATGACTTTTTTTATGATGCAGCAGGTATTTCTTGGCAAGCTCTTGCTAAGTTCGAAACTTGCACAATTGATACGTTTATTACTTATATGCAACAGCCATTGCATTGGTACATAAATAGATGCCAGTGAAATTATCGTTCTTTTGTATTATTTACTTTCCTTATTTTATTAATAATTTAATTACAAATTATGACCGTTATACAATTATGACACAACTTACTTAAAGTCTTGATGCAATTCATTTTATACCTAAACAATTAAGTTTGCATAAATAATGTCTCAATGCTTTCAACGTATTCATTTCATATTGGTAATTAATTTAAACTAATCGTTTTCATTGAATTATCTTTATTAATAAACTAGCTTTGCCCGTCCCTTTGTTTGCGCATAACTTCATTATAAACAAACTTAGGCTGGGTATTTATATTTTCTGAACAAGCAAATATCGTTTTTATTGTAGGAGTTCAGCAGACAGGCAGATGGCCCACTTGATGGAAAGCGGTTACCATCGCCTATGGACATTTGCAACACAAATGCACTGCTGCTCTCTTAAGGGAGCCTGGAACCTTGTCACTAATGCCGGAACACAACTCAAGGTTTTATGGCGACATACTCTAGACCAGGGGTGGTAGCCATCCAGTCGGGCAAACGTCCTACCACCTGGCAAGTAGTAATAGGATGCTATATAGAAAGAAAAACTTTATTTAAAAGATAGCGACGGAATTAAATTGCTTGCAT
Organism: Dendrolimus punctatus; assembly: GCA_012273795.1. Lineage (NCBI taxonomy): Eukaryota > Metazoa > Arthropoda > Insecta > Lepidoptera > Lasiocampidae > Dendrolimus > Dendrolimus punctatus. The sequence goes on along the minus strand of CM022529.1, from coordinate 1,050,655 downwards.
ATTTTATTATGTAAATAATACTAATTTGTAAGTATTTAACGCAATTCTATTCTGTAATTCTAAGTCTGTTAATTCTTCAAAAGTTATTCTGTAACATAATTCTGTATAAAATCTTTTTTTTTTTAAAGTACTTAAATATAAAAAATAGAACAACAAATATAATGAAAAACAATTTTTAGCTAGACGTGTTGCTGGGGAGTTTCTTGCCGCTTCTTCTCCTTAACAGCAATAACACGTTGCGAAGCGGTGTACATAGACTAGGAAGTAAAATTAAATTTTAACCTATATGTATGACCTTCAAAAAGTGTTCTCCAGTGGAACTTATTTTGAATAAAAACTTTTGAATTTGAATTTGAATAAGCGATAATACCGACGATTGTGCTATTCAAAATATTGTAAAACTCATATTCATAATTTGTTCTGTTCTGTTCTATTCTATGCCGCATTTTTAGCAAACAAAATTTACATTCAGCTTGTTGCTGTGTCGGAATTATATCCGATACAATGCTAAGAAACGTACAAAACTAGGAATATAAAGTTGCATGTTTAATTAATTAAAGCATTATTCGTTCTCGTGTAAATTTGCTATAAGATACGAAGTCGGTCTGCGTGTGCGCACGGCTGGTTCCGGTACATTTTAATCAAATTCAAATTTGGTTTAGTTAAGAATTGATATGACTGAATTATGTAATATAATTTCATTATGTTTTATTATAAATCTTATAATAATTACCTTAATTCAATTTTGTTGTGTTATTTTTATAAAAATATATTACTTAACTAGTTTAACAAATTACGTAACATTTATAATATAAGTACGATGAAAAAGAAAGAAATAGGAATAATTAACTAACTAACTCCATTGGCTCAGCGACCCAAAGTGAGTCTTGGCCTCCGAAACGAGCGCACGCCACTTTCCTTTGTCCTGCGCAGTGTCTTGCCAGTTGTGGGCTTGTGGTGCGGTCAGGTCAGCTTCCATTTTATCCTCCCAAGGATACTTGGGACCACCAACCGGTCGCGGACCGACTGGTCGCCCCCAAGTATGCTTTCTTCAATCCACTATCCTCCTTCATCGGCTTTACATGACCAAGCCAGTGGAGACGGTGAGATTTTATCACCCCAATTATGTTGGGCTCGGCCACGTGTCTTCCAAAGAAATAGGAACAAAATATTTAATATGTAATAACATTGTGGTCTTTTTTAAAGTTGTAATTCTATTCAATTTTAGGACTTACTGGTATTTATTTTTGTCTGAAATCTACATAAATAGTCATAATTACAATTATAAAAAATGAAAATCTAATTTACAATAAACATTCTTAACTTTACAAAAATATGTCAACCGAAAGGTAATTTTTTATTATTATATAAGCACAAAAATAATCGTCAACTGAATAGAAGTAGTACTACTGAACTAGTAGTACTGAATAGAATAGAAGTATATTGATGCATTTATTTTTCTCAGTATTGTCAAAATGTTTATTCGTCTTAAATAAAATAATTCTTTCTTTCTTTACGTTTGTTATAATTTAGTTTTTAAAATCTTTAATAGAAAGAAGGGGGAGGAAAGGAAAATATTTCCTTAAGGAAAACCCAAAAATGTGTATATTATTTCACTGTCTATTCGTGCACGTGTCACATTCACAAGGACCTATTCGACCGATTTTGGTGAAGTTTACCTAAATTATCTCAGTTCAATGGATTCGAAGTGTTTCTTATACATCGTGTTTCCACAACAGGGTGTTTCGTTGAGTATACCACATATACCGTACCAATTTTAAATTGCATTTTTTACAAAATAAAGTGTAAAATCTTGTACTAATATATGAAGCTGAAGAGTTTGTTTAATTGATTGAACGCGCTAATCTCAAGAACTACTGGTCTGATTTGATTTTTTTGAAATATTCGATAGCCCATCTATTAAGGAAGGCTATAGGCTATATATCATCACGTGAAGACCAATAAAATAAAAATAAAATAAAATAAAATTCATTTATTCATAGCCACTTTAGATAACAATGGAGAAAAACAAAAATATTACTTTTGAGCCGTCCATCAGCTATTAAAGTCCCATAACTAGGATTCAACCTGTAAATTACAGTTCCAAAGTCAACTGTAATTTCGTCAACTTTCAATAGGAGCGGAGCACTAATGAAGAATCTTTCAAAATCGGGGGGTTTTGAATAAAAAATTCACGGGAACGACGTCGCGGGCACAGCTAGTATCTTATAAATAATAAAAACAGATGAGTATCTGAAATTCGAGCCGTGAATGTAGGAAATATTGAAGATCAACCGCAAGACTTCATCCGCAAATATTTACCCACTTTTATTGCATAATAATATAGCGGTTTGATGGGATTTTCTATTGTGAATAGAATTAATAATCTATCTATCTATCATTGAAGAGCTATGTTCTTGTCTGTGGAGTCTCCTTCTATCTTCTCTATTATGGTCCAGTTATTTTACTTCTGTATAAGACACGACACCCAGTTTTTTGTTTTATTTGATCCATGAATGCTCGCATTGGTCTTCCCTTCTCTCTCCTTGCTTCGACTTTCCTCTTGATTAACGTGCATAAGACCAAACATCTATCCCCTTCTTTCAAGAATTTACAATATTCTGTTTAAATTTGGAAACAAAATGGTTAGTGTTTCCATTTTGTTTCTTGTCGTTTAGTAATAAAGCGAGTTGCGAGATGGTAGGAATTTTGCCCCTCTGGATGACTACCACCCCTAATCTAGAACAACCTTGAGCTGTGTTCCGTTATCAGCGGGTCGTCTCCGGTACCCCCTTTAAGGTCAGCAGCACCTTTGGCGTTGCAAATGCCCATACGCAACGACAACGACTTTCCACGAGGCGGGCGGGTTTGTCTTCTGTACTCCACCAAGAAAAAAGATGACCATCAAACAATGAAACTAATAGACAACACCAGACTTATCGAAGGCCGATTAAAGAAACGAAAATTTTCACATAACAATGCCTTTCTGATTTCTGTAACGTTTCCTTGGGCAAATGTGCACAAGTGATACAATTGCGCAAGCGCATGCACTGCAATAATCGCAACGCAACAATCCAATGTTGAAACTATAGCAACCACCATGTGACAATACTTAAAATCGAGATTAATTTTGGCAACGTATGACAATATTAATTAAACAATTAATTCACTTAAAAACAAAACTCATACACTGTTATTGTAATTAAGTTCTCACAGAGAACATTTTTTTAATTATATTTTAATTTTGAAATTAATTACCGAGTCATAATTTAGATAACGAAAAATCAAAATTACGACCGTTCTTTTATAGTTAATCTTTTTTTTTGCAGACACATATATTGTATATCTCCAAATTAAGCAAGTTACGCTTGTGTTATAGGTAATATACAAGGAAATACTCTGGAGCCGATCCCAGGCATCTAAACCATAGTGTTATAATTGTGTTTTGTAATTGTGCAGTATAAAGCAATGCCCTAATGGAGAGATTGGCAGTCGAGCGATAAGCACAAGCGAGGCAAGACTTTTGTACATTGTGTACATTCGATAATCTTTTTAATGACGAAATTTGCGCGTGTTATTGAATCGTGCATTACGTTTGGACTGATAATGTTCAGTTATATTTGTACCTATGTTATACGTGTTTGTATAGGTATATCTTTTCTTTACTTTTATTGTATCTCTGTCTTATTAAATATGCACTGTTTGCTACAACCCCATTAAATCTTCAATAGTCTTTCTGTAACATACTTCTGTATAAAACTTATTAAAAAAAAGAACTTGACATATAAATGGAATAAGAGATAAATATGAAGCAAAAGTTTTTTTTGCTAGACATCTTGCTGGGGAGTTTCTGGCCGCTTCTTCTCCTTAACAGCAATAACACGTTGCGAAGCGGTGTACATAGACTACAATATGTAGTCTATGTATAGTGTGAGATAAAAGGGTACGCACCTTGCACAAATTGTCGTGTCCTTCGATAGCTTAATGAGCAGGCACCAGTATAACACTCTCTCACATCTTCTAGTTTAAAAATATTAATGTTTTACACACGTCGCGGCGCGTCTGGATTGATTTTGAGCACTTATTTTAAATATTTTGTGGTGAAACTTTTAGTTTTTGTACGTGCTTAGCGAGGGAGTTTTGCAACATCTTCTTTTTGTGCGGTAGCGGGGTAGAGGGGGGAGATTTTGAATACGGAACGGGAAGGAGTGAACGAATGGAATGAACGGCCCGTACATATAGGAAGTATAACTAAATTTTAACCTACATGTACGACCTTCAAAAAGTGTTCTCCAGTGGAACTTATTACGAATAAAAACTTTTGAATTTGAATATAGTTCTAATATATTCTAAAGTAATTCTAACGACATTTTGATTCGAGTCCAGCAACTCGTAACAATAGTAAATAACGAAGTAAATTCATTTCCGAAATTTACCATACCAGAACACGAACACAGAGCCACTGCGTTGCAGTGAGGTTAGCCGGCAAAAGCTTAGATCGCTGCACCACACAGGCCGTCATTAAAATAAAATTACAAATGATTAAATAATATAATAAAAGTCACGCTAGCGTAATGTCTAGCGCACGCGTCCTTCCTGGCCGGAACGTATCCACTAAAACATCGTGATGCAATCTGCACATCGAGATGACCGATGTGTCAAACCTGTCTGTATACGTGATAAAAAAATGGACGGCCCGAGATCAGCAGTGGGACATTTATGGGCTATTGTTACTTCATTTTTGTTTATTATACATACATACATAACTTCACGCCAGGTCCCCTGCGGGGTAGTCACGAACAACAAAGCGCCATTCAGGCTTATTCTTACACACCTCACTTGCTTCTTTGACATTCATAGCTCTTCTCATGCACGCTCGTCTGTTCTTAAGGCTCCTAACATCACCTTCTGCTAACACATGATCAATTTGATCATGGAAGGTGTGTCGTGGCCTTCCACGACTTCTGCATCCATCCACTTTTGCATTGTATATCTGTTTAGTCATTCTTCCATCATCTTGTTTATTATAATATTAGTGTAATAATTATAATATTAGTGTGCGATTCAACGTACAGCGTTTTTCTTACGGTATGGCCTGCTTAAGGCTACTTTAATATTCTGATATTACTACAAGTAACCCTCACAAATACTTTAGTCTCTACTGAGGTTGTACGAGTTGCTATCAACTAAGTTAAACCCAAGGGATCAGCATCAAAGCTCAACTACGTGCACAAAAACGTCAAATAAAATAAGCATTTTTTAAAACATGTTATCCATACGAAGTAGATTAATTGTATTGTAGGTGTATTGACTGAAATCAAATTGAACATTTCAGCAAATTTTGTGATGAGACGTAGGCAGCGATCTTCGTAGTACCTACCATACAGCAGGACCTTACTTAATAAGGCGCCGATGCCACAGGCCTTGTGAACATTGAACTAGATATTTCAACAAAATGAACATTTTTATCTGTACTGAGACCGAATTCACAAGAACTGCATACAGTGGCCAGTTTCATTGAAGCCCAAAACGACCACATTACGGTTATTCGACCCGCCTCAAGATGTGGGTCTTTGTGAGCGTTGTGTGATCAAAAATAATGACGTCATGAGTGACGTTTTCGCCACTACTATAACGACTGCAGTCGCCTTGTGGGATGACTAACAGAGCATTTTGTGCGTTGTGAGCTACAAAAAAAACGCTCTAATCATGCATTGTGTACCACACTATTGTGTTCGTGAGAACAGTAATAATAGCGATGTTTGTAATTTAATAAATAAATAGTCAATTCGATTTACTAATTAGTAGCTGTAACGCACTGCACTGCGCCGCGATCAGTACCCTTTAGCTGGGCTCAGTTTGAAAATCGGAGACTCGATCCTTCTATTAATGATCTAAGTATAATGATAATAGACTCACAGTTTTTCCTCTAAGCTGTTGTCGGTGACCCGGCCAGAGACCCGGCTCTCGGCGTCGATATCCTTCACCTGTAACAAAACGCCCAGTTTCACTCCATTATACTGTAATGAGCCATTGAAATTATCGTTGCCCACAACAACTAGTAAACAGAATAATAGCATTGAGAAATTTTGGATTAATAAAGGCAAATTGTTCCGCTCAATGTCATCAATAGTCGTCAACATTATTAAGTAATCTGTACTAATATTATCAAGCGGAAAGATTTGTGTTTTTGTATGTTTGCAATGAAATAATTCCTAATACTTCGTTAGTGGTAGTAGTTGATAGTCGGTACAGTTAGGATAGAGTTAGGGCAGGTCATTGTCCAGGCTCTTTTAGCATCGATCAGAATTGGAATTTAGAAATCTAAATTGTTATTTTATAAAAAAAATTATACCAAAACAAACAATAACGAAATAGCCAGTCTATAACTTAAAATAACAACAAGTCATACAAAAGTAATAATAAAATTAGAAAAACAACATTTACAAAAAATATTTATAAAACCAAACGGATCTAAATATCATGATACATACAATGTATAAAATATAACTTACATCATGATTAATGAATGTATAACAGCTTATAAAAAAATCACGTTGTTAACGAGAAGTAATTTGATATCAGTTTCTAAAAAGCATAAATCTGTTAAGGTTTAGAATTATACGACGCATAAAGGGGCCAAAAACTTTCCACGAAATCGGAAAGTTCCGATTTCTATTGAAATAGTCCGGAGTCCAAAGCTAGTCCTTGCAGATGCGACATCCGTCGAACCGTCTTTTATTATATAAATCAAACAGATAAAACAGGAAATTTAAAGCTTCCTCCAACAACACTCTGTTTCGATATCTTATTATTTTATACTCATCCGGTATAAGGGCAAAATACTTGGTTTTTTATATGTATTCGCAAATTCCAAGATACTGTATGTAAAGGTACCCACATATTACGTGACGCGTGCGTTGGATGCGTCTGTCGGACGCGTCCGAAGAAACTGCCTTTGCCGGCCTACATCACTGCTATGCAGGTTCAATTCCTGGTATGGTAAATTTTGAAAATGAATTTTCCCCGTTATTAATCAGGGTGTCTGGAATCGGCCCCAGAATAGTCCGTTGTATATTACCCATAATACAAGCGTAACTTGCTTAATTTGGGGCATATACAATATGTGTGTTTGTCAGCCGATTGTTATTATTATACTGTAAATCTTAAAAAAACCACGGGCCATAAAAATGGCCCGGATTTTGGAGAGCTTGCGTAGGGCCATAGGAAGGCCAGCACGTAGAAGCCCCTTGACAAATTTAATGTAAATGTGGTGTGACACTTTCTGTGCGATTATCCCTGTCTACACTATATACTAATGTATCCAAGGACAAGTCCCAACCAGTGTAGAACTATTGTGGGAAATGAGAACAAAAAGAACCGGGCTATTGGACTGAACTGCTAGTGGTACTAGAGGTCTGTGAATATGGGGACTAGGGCGTCTGCCCGTCGCAATGTTTGAGGAACATGGAAAAATGGGCAAATGGTGACTCGCCACTCCCTGCATGGTCCCCAAAAAATGCCATAGAAGACAGGGACAGCATGGGTGTGAGTGGCTAAGGGGTGTAGAGAGATGGGCTGCAGGTTCACCAAAGCTACTTCTGACGTGATGCCAATTATCACTTCCACCCGTGGACCTTGAGTCTTACCTCTAGCGATCTCCACTCTGTGCCGGTTGGTTAAGGCAAGCACGGAGTTGGGGTCTTGCCTTACCCCCGAAGTCGGGTACGAGGTGTTGCTACTCACCTAAGGTTTCGCCACAAAGCCCCTCTGCGTGTTTATTATTATTATACCTGAACCGTAACGCACTTTCCAGATTGCTTTAGAACGACGAAACGCACAAGGTCACGTCCGCGACTTACAATGTGGACACTTCAATGGACTTTCGTTATCCAGATACGTTGTAAGCCTAGCTCCTCAGCCGCGTCCGTCAGTCGCGACATAGTATATGCACACACCTTAATGCTGACTTGTTTGCTGAGAATTATTAATATGTGCGGATTTGGCGAAACAATTATTTTCTTTTGTTGTTTACTTGATATAATAATCGTAACTTTAAATGTATTTAAAACAGAATAATTAATAAAATAAATTAATTCAGATTTACATGACAACAACAAAGGTGACTAACTAATTAAAATATTTAAAATTACATTTCGTAATAAAACTGTACACAAAAACGGTAATTTCTGTAAAGACGTCTCTTCAGGAAACATTAATATTTGTTATTTTGGAAGGTATGAATTAAACAGACATAATTTCATGTGACATACAGGTTTGGAGAAGATCTGTGGTGTGACGAGTGAAAAACGCAAGTGAAGCTAAATGAACTTTTTTTAAATTATTATTTTATAAATAATCGGTAGACAAACACATACATTGTATAGGTAGGCCCAAGATAAGCAAGTTACTCTTTTGTTATGGGTATAATATACAGCGGTACATTCTGGGACCGATCCCGACACCCAGACCACAGTAGATAAAGGAAAGTTCGTTTATACGAAATTTACCATGCCGGGAATTGAACTCAGAGCCCTTGCGTTCCATCGAGTGACTTAGCCCGCTTAACCACAGAGACTATCAACCGAACTAATTATCCTGCTTTTTAGGTATATATAACTTACAATAAAAAGTTTCAATATATGTATATTATAGTCAAAGGTCGATATGCAATCATCTAAAATTCCTAGTCATAACTAATAAAAAACTACTATATAATTGTCAAAATTTAAAAATCAAACTGTCATATATAGATACATACACTTTATGAAATATTATAAACGCGAAAGTTTGTAAGAATGTATTTATGTTTGTTACTCTTTCACGCAAGAACTACTGAATGAATTTTGATGAAACTTTACTTTACAATAATATAGCATACACATCACAATAAAAATTTATAAAGATATAGTGTGAATTATCCAAAATAAAACGATATTCCATTACCATGCGGATGAAACCGCGGGCGCAGCTAGTGATTACAAGAATGTATCTATATGATCGTAGCAGGTGGAAATCCATCGTCTCTGCCTACTCCTACTCCAATGGGAAAAAGGCTTCACAACAAATGGGCGTATACGCAACAAGCAAATGGCATATTTGCTTGTTGTTTACTAAAATCTATGCATGTTACAATTTAAAAAGTCTTACCAGTATGCAAGTGACTAAATAGAAAGCTCAAATTTCAGCCCTATACAATCAACTAGTTTTATTGTATTCACTCCTTTTGTCTGTACACCCATTTGTTATGAAGCCTCGAATTTATGCATGTATGTACGTAAGAGATGAAATAATTACATGTGATAACGTAAACAATAATTGATGATATAACGGCTGTATTGTGCCGAAACAATGAGGGTAGATACGATTGTGATTGATCACGTAATATGAAACAATACACGCATAACGTATTTTGACTGCCTATCATCACAAAGTTACCTAATACCATAATACATACGTTTATCATAATACATACTATCATTAGCACTAGCATCCGTAAATGCGAGTTTAATCAAAGCCTATTTTAATGATAATTAGTTTTCTGATCACAAAATTTTCGTATTATTATCTTTTTCATAAAATAACTGTACTATTATTTTTTGTATTTCTCTGCCATCTGTGGAGGTTTATAAATAGCTGATCTTAAGCTATCTTTGTAATGGTACTTTGTTAAACTTTAGTTTGTAAGATTTCAGCTGTTAACCCCCCAAATAAAATAAAATAAAATAAATTAGACCTGTCATTTTGTATGACAGTGAAGCGTGGCCTGTACTTGAGCGACACAAGCATGAGTTGCTGTCACGGATACGAATATGTGATTTTTCTTAATACTACTTTTAGAACTAGTCTGTCTGTGAGAGCATCACGTGAGAACTACTGAATTGAGTTTAATGAAACTCGACACATAGCTAGCTTATATCCCGGATCAAAACTTAGGATATTTTTTACCCCGATTAATAACATCATTTCCGTAGGAGAGATGAATGTAGAAAAGAGCACACTATTTTGATGTCAACTTTGCAATAAATACGTCGACACGACAACGCGAACAAAGTTTTGCTGGTATATGCGAGTAATATTTAATGTGAATGACGATGATTGTATCCAAATGCAACTAACATATAACGTTAAAAGTAACGCCGTTAATAATTAGCTACATGAGTGATTTAACATTATGAGCATTAAACATTTAGCTACATCAGCTTCGCATAGTTATTAATATTATCCCAGGTGAAGTAGGGACTTTGGAAGTTGTTTAAAATGCATGATATTGAGTAAAGTGGGCGAGTGCGAGTGTTATAAATAAACGACAAATTCAAAGCCAATATATTGACATTTAGAGACAGGAAGAAGTCTATACAGTTCTCAAAGGTCTTTCCTATCACGACGTATTTAATTTCCTAGACCTTAGGTTAAACGAAATGTACATATAATAAAAATATCATTTACATTAGTGATGTAACGAATGTCAAAATATTGACATTCGCGAAAACGAATGCAGATGAGAATTTTTATCTGTACAAACTCTTTGCATGATTATTTATGGCCGTTTGAGTTAATATAGAAAAACATTAGAACGCAATATTAATCGGTACAAATTATATATAAAAGATGTAATAATTTATTTTGGAATTTTCTTCAATGAATTTATCGAAATTCGACATAACCATCGTCCCTAAGTCCACACGTCTCCAGTGTTTGCGAATGTTGACCTTTGTAATAAAGCCCATATTCATTTGATAACATTCAAATTAAAATGTAATATTGAAATCAATTGTTCGTGGTAGCGTAATGGGCAACACACGCGTCCTAAACTCAAAGGGCGTGGATTCGATCCTGGCCGGAATGCGTAAACCACTTAGGCACTTTTCTGACCCAATGTGCATATTGTTACAATTACCACGTTCTAACAACGGTGAAGGAAAAAATCATAATGCAACCTGCACATCGAGATAACCGATGTGTCAAACCTGCCAAGCCACCTTTGACAAGCGTGGCGGAGTATACTGTCCGTCCCTCTATAGCGGGAGGCCCGAGCCCAGCAGTGGGACATTTATGGGCTGTTATAGAATTATATATTGAAACCAAAGCTTAACCAACAAAGTTTTTCTGCGTGTCCCATTACCGTTGGATTCTCTGTAAAGGGCATAATGCATTATTATCCCATATGTATGTATGTCTTCTTCGTTTACCAAATACATTCGCCGCAAAATTTGAAACGTTTCTTCCAGATACGAATGTCCAGAATCATTCGAATATTCGCAATTCAAATGCGAATATTCGTTACATCACTATTCTACATATTCCAATTTGCGTATAAGTATATAGTAAGACACCAATTGAGTTGCTAAGTTGCTTGTCAAAGGGACCTCGTCCTTATTGCTATATATAAAATGGCTATATATAAACGACTATATTTTAAAATTGTTTTTTAACAATCTCCAAAACGAGTTAACGAATTTAAATTATATTTTTTGGAATCAAAACAGATTTTTATCTTAAAGTGACATGTAGGGTGGTATGGAAGTGCCCTTATAAACTGTTCTAAGGTTAACATTAGAACAGTTACAGTCTTAGAAAAAACAATTATAACAAATTATTTGAGTTGTAATTATAAAGCCACAGTGTGACCATACCTTATTAAATTGATTGAAGCTGTGAACTTTAACAGACAATTTTACTAACGAATTACTGGAACAGATATCTCAGAGCCGTTATAGTAGATAGTTTGACACACGACCGTAGCGAGGAAGCTAACAGTTCGAGTGCTAAATAAGCTTTTCATCCGAGAGTAACACTCTGCTTTTCATTTCGAATATGAGGAAAGCAAAAAAAACGGGTTAATAAAACAAACAATTACTTATCTAACGAAATCAGGCTTTAAATCCATATCTAAATCAGATAAACTCATTTAATATTTACAAATGAAACATCAAGTAAATTTGATTTTTCTATGCCTTTCTACTATCCTGTATCTTTTTGTCACTGATCATAGTTAATATTTAGCTCAAATTTATGTAAATTGAATAATAAATTAATGAAAAGTAATTTATAAGTATAAAATCAACTTACCTATATTTGTATTTGTATGTGATATATTTTATTATAATTTACGCCGCGATTGAACAGTGGCTGTAAAAAAGTTGTGACACGAGTCGCATGTGTTATTTACTTATCTATGAATGCATAGTTTAAAAAAATTGACAGCAGGGATAATCGTTTCCCACGGACGAAATGAACTGTTACTCATCCCTGTGATCGAGTACTTTCGGAATGCGAGAAATGAAAAAATGATTTCCATAAGTAGCACTAGCCAATTTAAAATGTTAATAAGAATGTAATAAATTAATTTTAATTTAACATCGATAATGAGCAGCATAACTTTTGATTCCGTTTAGAAACTAGCCTTTGACAGGTTTATAACCTAAAGATTGAACTTAAACCTCATAACCTCTAGCCGATATATATTAACCCCTAACTGTAAATAAATTGCTTCGCATGTTGTTTAATTTGAATTAAATCCCAACTTTTATCACGTTTTATCAGTGTAAAATTCTATATTCATCCTTGGTCTCTGTCGTAATTGTATAGTATAGTAATCGCCCGTGGTCGAAATTCGACCATAATAATTAATTTATAGATAGAAAAAATAATAGATAATCTACATATATAAAAATTAAACAACAGAAATATATGTGCGCGCATTACTTGAGAACTTGTTTAGACGCACAATTGGAACCGGCAGGTGGCGCTGAGATCAAATTCTAGAATCCTCCCAATCACCTGGACCGATTTCGGTGATTTTGTTTTTGTATCATGAATCACAGTCCTTTAGGAATTCAGAAAGTATGACGGTACGAAGTTCGACGGGTCAGCTAGTTTATGATATATGAGTATGTAGCTACTATGGCTGTCTATATGCAGTTTTCGTCACGGACTACTTGTAAACTTTCCACGACATAAATATTGTACCCTCATTTTCGTTATAGAAATTACGAACAATTTTCATGGTAATTGATATAAATATACCCTAGTGTCACACATATAAATAGTCATATTAACAACCAAATATTGTAACGTTTATATTCATTTATTTGATTTACTTATTTTGAAAACCTGCAGCTAAATTACATTTATTTAGATAACTAAAATTTACAAAAGAAAGCCAATGACAGGTTTTCTTGAAAGAGCATTGGTTAAAAGTATAACAACATGCTGTAAAAAAGCTGCTTGGCCCCTGAAATACTGATTGCAAACGGGTCGATGTCATCGTATTTACTTACATTATTTAAATAATTACTTGCTCGCACTAGAAATGACTCTTGTCTGTTATATTTAAAACTTAAAGGTACATTTATGGGTGGATTAAATCAGAGTTAATGAATAGAGTTCGTTAGAATATTAAAGTGGACCTTAGAAGATCTGGACAATCAATATCGGAGGAGATAATTTTTAGAAGAAGTGAAAAATCAGCAATATCTCGTCGGTCTTTAAGTGGCAAGAGGTGAAACTTTTTGCAAAGATCAAAATATATATAAAAATTACTAGCGGCCCCGGCAGACGTTGTCCTGCTCTGAAAAAATAAAATTTAGGACCCGATCCTAGCGCCACCTACCGGTTCCAATTATGGATTTTAATCATCCGGGGACCCACAGAAAAACAAAATGACCAGAATCGCTCCCGGTGGTTAAGAGGATTCTATAACCCGATCTCAGCGCCTTCTACCGGTTCCAACGGTATAAAAAGTATTCTATCTTTCAAGTTGGATCAAAATACACTCGGTGTGCAAATAGCGGCCCCGGCAGACGTTGTCCTGCTCTGAAAAAATAAAATTTAGGATCCGATCCTAGCGCCGCCTACCGGTTCCAATTATAGATTTTAATCATCCGGGGACCCACTCAAACACACAAAAACAAAATCGCTCCCCGTTGTTAAGAGGATTCTAGAAGCTGATCTCAGCGCCACCTACCGGTTCCAACGGTATAAAAAGTATCCTATATTTCAAGTTGGATCAAACTGCACACGGTGCGCAAATTTGATTAAAATCGGTTTAGTAGTTTAGGAGTCCATCGCGGACAAACATCGTGACAGGAGATTTATATATATTAAGATATACAATTTCTATGTATTAGTATAGGCTGAGTAAATTTAAATTAGAAATTTTAATTTGAAAACACGCGATCAATGTCATACAGAACAGTTAGTCATAAAACTTGAAATACACTGACCGGAAATATATGATCGTATCTATATTTTGTATTTGTTTATCTCTGATCTGGTCGTCGGTACTAATTTTGATTGTAAAATATTTACTGGAAATAAAACCAGGACAGTTTTTTTTTTTTAACTCATGGCTGCAATGCCGTTTATGCATTGATTTTGCCAATGTCGTGTGAAACGGAAAGCCAGGTGAAAAAAAAAATGGCTAAATAAAAAGCAATTTGGCCGGTAAATTAAAAAGAAAATTCTGCATATCTAATACAATATAAAAAACATATTAACTACAAACATACTTAAAACATAAGAGCAAAGGACAAAACTAAATAATAACTAGCTTCAAAACAAACTCCAGGACAGTTTGAGGTATAGGCCAGTGATCATAAATAGAACACTTCCTTGTCATTGCATGTGTGCAATTAGACTTTCCATATAAATTATATTGCCATCTTTTAGATTGTAAAAAGTATTCTCTTTTTAGGAGGTTGGTATACGCTTCTTCAATAAAATTCCGAATGGAATGTTAGATCTGCTTTCATTAAATTAACAACCAAATTTAAAAGTATTTTGGTTAAAAAGGGCCACTATCGAAACTTATTAAAAAAAAGAACTTGAAATATAAATAGGATAAGAAATATAAAGTAAATATAAATTATTGCGCTTTGTCTTATTGAATATGCACTGTTTGCTACAACTCCATTAATTCTTCAAAAGTTATTCTGTAACATAATTCTGTATAAAATCTTTTTTAAAAAAAAGTAATTAAATATAAAAAATAGAACAACAAATATAAAGAAAAACAATTTTTAGCTAGACGTGTTGCTGGGGAGTTTCTTGCCGCTTCTTCTCCTTAACAGCAATAACACGTTGCGAAGCGGTGTACATAGAATAGGAAGTAAAATTATATTTTAAATTATATGTTATGACTTTCAAATAATGTTCTCCAGTGGAACTTATTTTGAATAAAAACTTTTGAAATGCCTTATTTTTATGTATTATATATTAAAATCGAATTACTAAAAATTTTGATTTAGGTCTGTATGATGTTAAGCATGCAATATGAATGTTTCACAGTAACTTATAGTATATTTGTTATTATATACAAGTTTTTGATTTCGGTATAATAGCTACAAAATTATGCAAGTTACTAGGACGTATAAGTGTAAAAATTACATACTCCATGGCCATAATGATCAAGATGCCGAGTCTGCTGAACCGTATCTGAAATATTAGCCTAGAAATCATCTCGTTTTCGAAACGTGGGGCAATGTAAGGCTCCACTGCACTATTCATTCAAGTCTTGAGTGAGGTCAGGACGGAACTGATTAAGATTGCATCAAACTAATGTTTCTAAATCATTATGAAAGTTAAATAGAATGACTAGGAAACTAAATTATTTAATTCAAATATTGTCACTATGGTCACGACAGAGGTGATATTATAATATCAGCTGTACCAATGGAAATATTTTGGAAATAACTATCATACAATAATAAACTTGTTGTTATCTTTTTTGTGCAGTTATGATACTACAAAGTTGTTTATTTATGCACAACTTAATTAAGACAGTATAAAATTTGCAGAATGTTTTTCATCTTAAATACTTAAGTAGTTTTTTGTTTCGTTTTTTGTGAAGTTGCCATAAATACAATTTGGTTAGTTTCTAACTACAACCTTTAGTGGTGTTAAGAGGTATATAGATCTTTTAGATTTCGTAGAAGTGTTTTGGTGTACCATGAGTAATCGGGCAGATTGACGTGTGTGATGACACCGTTGCTGTACATTAAACTATCGGTCAATTAATTTAAAATACGGCTCAAGAAGTGGTTAGTTGAGTCATTTTATAGTCATGAATAGTAAAAACAAAAATAAGAAACATGACAAAATAAAAATGATCTATGAAAGTGAAGTTATGTCAATAGTTAGACTATACAATGTTCTATGGTTATTTTTTCATTTCTACAAATAGTTTTTCTTCCAGCTTTGCGCCTTTAACCAAGTTTATTTAATTCAGTGAATTATGTAAATTCAGAAGTATTTATGTAAACTAATTTCCACTGGAGAGCATTTTTTGAAGTTTATATATAGCATTACTTTTCTATTGCCTATAGTAATTCTTAATCTCTTATATATATATATTACATATATGGATGTGTATATTGCCATATGTATATACAATTATATTGTGTTTGTATTTATATGCACTGTGTATACGTATTATCATTATCCCTGCCAAGGGTTGCCTGGAATAAGGCCGCCCGTTGTACTATCTTTTGTATGTTTTCACTTGTTTGTCTATGCTTTGGTGTACAATAAAGAGTTACCTTACCTTATATCTATACACAATTATATATATATTAGGGTGGTCGTTAAAAATTAAATTTCCGACGCCCCCTAAAAAGCTTCCTTTTAATGAAAAACACTGGGATTTTTTTCATAATTTTTTCAAGTCAAGACAACACGTGCCTCAAGACGATTCAAGTTAATTTTTGGGTAATATCATGTTTTTTCAGGAAACTTC
This sequence comes from Dendrolimus punctatus, assembly GCA_012273795.1. Taxonomy (NCBI): domain Eukaryota; kingdom Metazoa; phylum Arthropoda; class Insecta; order Lepidoptera; family Lasiocampidae; genus Dendrolimus; species Dendrolimus punctatus. The sequence continues at coordinate 1,033,917 of CM022529.1, read as the reverse complement.
TTCATACTTAGAAGTAATAATTCTTTTAAGATTGGAAAAGTTTTAACAATGAAATACCTTCCGTATTATCATTCTCAGTGATGAATTTCAAATTATAGTTTCAGAAAAAGTTTAAAATTCTTCGTGATTCAAGCTTATCTTTCAATTTTTCTTATATTTTTAGTTTTAACTTGAATCGTCTTGAGGCACGTGATGTCTTGACTTGAAAAAAATATAAAAAAAAATCCCAGTGTTTTTTCATTAAAAGGAAGCTTTTTAGGGGGCGTCGCAAAAAAAATATTTTTTAACGACTACCCTAATATATATATATATATATATATGTCGTAGGGAAGCTATGACTATGACGATATGACGATGTATTGTTGACTGGATGTATAACGCGCAATATCATTTGTTTACATAATAATTACTTCTAAAATTATTAATGTAATTTAATTAGATTTGTTAAATGTTTCTATAACTTCAAGATCGTTCTAACCTAATAAAAGTTATGAATATTGTAATTTAATAAACGACCAATCGGAGCAGAGCATATGGCGGAGCAGAGCATATGGCGGAGCGGGGTCAGAGACGCCCTCTATACTTTGAGTAGTATCTACTTCGGTAGACGGAGGAGTTTTTGTGGCACATTTGGTTGATGGCAATAGGTCGAGTTGGACCATGGAGTATTTTAAAGAAAGTATTGTAGTTGGAAGTATGAGCGGGTGCCCTGAACCCGCTGCTCGGTCTAAACTATGTCATAATGTTGATCAAATCTAAATTAAAAGTGTATAAATCGTGGCTATTGTGTTTTATGCTCGCATTTTATCCTGATGATGCCCACTAAACCTGCAGTAACTAAAGATGATGTCGTGAGAATGAGGCCGTTCTGCGACATATATATAATATATAATAAGTATAAGTAGTAAGTATAAGTTATAATCTTAACCATCTTAAAAATGTGAAGTTTAATTTTTACACACATTTTACATCAAAAAGCTTAAAATTCAATACTATTATAAATATATTTACAAGTAAACAATGTAGTCCTGATCGCTGTTGGTGGGGAGAGTTCCCAAAATGCTGGCCGCATTCCCACGTTAAAATTAACTCTATTTTATATGCACCGCAACGTGTTATAGCTTTTTAAGGATAAGGAAAAGCAAGGAAATCTCCAACATAACGTCTATCTAAAGAGTCGTTTTCTTTTTCTTTTCAAGTACCTCGGCCTCTTTTTTATTTTATAACTAGGAAATACCCGCGAATTCATCCACGCTTGGCTTGAAATTCCCTCGGGATTCACAGAAAAATTCTTGGAATACAAAGTAGCGCAATTTAAGTCTAAGATTTAGTTGTCGATCAACGAAAATCGCTTCGAAATCGGCCTAGTGGTTTTTACGCAAATCCCGAACAAATAGACAAAAACCAAGAAATACCTCAAAAAATATTGCATAGAGTTTTTCGTCGTTTATACTCGTATAGTCTATTCCAGTTGGGTTTTTTTAATAGCTTCAATCATCCATGTACAGACACTGCATGTTTAGAATTTTATAATATTATAGAATGCATTATTACTACAATTATTTTTTGAAGAATTAATGGAGTCTTTGCTACTAATATACTCAGCATTGTTTTTATTGCAGGAGTTCAGCAGACAGGCAGACGGCCCACTTGATGGAAAGCGGTTACCATAGCCTATGGACATTTGCAACACCGAAGGTGCTACAAATGCGCTGCTGCTCTCTTAAGACTGGAACCTGGTCACTAATTCTAGACCAAGGGTGGTCGCCATCCAGTCGGGCAAATACCACCGGGCAAAATTGCAATATTGGCTTTACATGTAAAATCTTGTCATTGTCAACTTTTTGTAGTAAAAATGGATTTCTTATCAGTTAATTGTCAAGTACGGCTGTATAGTACCATCGTATCGTTTCGAAAGGCAGTGTTCAATGTCGCTCTATTATCAAATAGTGCATTATGTCATTCTGTTCCACTTGCAGTGTGTTGTGCTACTTGTACAGCAACTATTTCATGTCTTTCAAGCTGTTTTCTTTTTTTCTGGTGTCCGATACCAACTTTACACATTGGAAAGGTCTTGTTGTACAGAAGTGCCAAACTTTAGGCTCTTTGATATATAATAAATAAATAATAACAGCCCATGGACGTCCCACTGCTGGGCTCGGGCCTCTTACTATTGGGGAACGGACAGTATATCCGCCACACTTATCCAAGGCAGCTTGGCTGGTTTGACACATCGGTTATCTCGATGTGCAGATTTCATCGTGATTTTTCCTTCACCGTTGTTAGCATTAAACTGCCCAAGTGGTATATACGTTCCCGCCACGATTCGAACCCGCATCTTTTGAATTTGGGACGCGTGCGCTAGCCATTACGCTGCTACCATGACTTATCTTTTCTTTGAATTTTAAATAATCGGCAGAGAAACACACACATTGTATACACCCAAGCTAAGCAAGCAACGGAGCACTCTGGAGCCGATCCCAGACACCCAGACCATAGTAAATTACAGTTTGTTTCCGAAATTTACTATGCCAGGATTCGAACCCGGAGCCTCTGCGTTTCAGCGAGTTCGGCTGGCTAAGACTTAGCCCGCTTAACCATAGAGTCCGCCTCTTTTATCTATGGCTTAACTATTACATACAGATGTGATATTTAAAATAAATAAAGTACTTTTCTAATATGTATGTATTTTGTATTTACATACATAGGACACGTTCTGTAGTATCTCACAACGCCCAAAATGCTCCGTCTGCATTCCACAAGGCGACTGCGGTTGTTATGGTCGTGACGAAAACGTCAATAATGACGTCATCATTTTCGACCACACAGCGCCCACAACGGGCCATGTCAAGAGGTGGTTCGAAGTGGGCGTAGACTACAGAGCATCAGTTCTCTCTATCTCTTGACATTGAAAAAGACGCGATTTTCAAATCAACCAATGATATTTGTGTATTTCGTCATTTATAACATCAACGCCCCCTAATCCGTTCCACTAGAGTTTATCATTTTAACGCCCGCAAGCAAGTGGAACGGGAACGCTGTGAGTTCCTTCTGGTACCGACGACTTATGCAAGGTCGTGTAAGTAGGTCCTGGATGAGGCAGTCAGAAGACAGTGATGATTGGCGCCAAATTGAAGAGGCCGACGTTCAACAGTAAACTGCGAATGGCCGACGACGACAACGAAGAGGTTACCATTAAACATCAAAAAGGTTTAGCACTTCTGGTTTATGTTACTGCATCTTCATTGCAGTAATCTTAGATCTTTGCTTTTTTTAAACTTATATAACAAGCTATAATATTTGTTGTGAAGTACTAGTAGGATTGCAGTTGTATTTATTTATGGATTTACTTGATTGGGTTTAATATTGTTGGTGTTCACTCTTACAGTAATCGGTGTCAACTGCTGAGAAACAAATAGATTTGAGACTCTTTAAATGTAGGTTTACTGTTATTTCTTACTTTTATCTGTTGCCGATGTTGTGTTTTGTTTATTTGTAGTTATTTAATTGATAAAATCTACCCATAATATTTCTTAAGTTTTCGCGACTTGTATATATAATAAAACTATGTTTTAACGGTTTTAAGCCATTTTTCAGTGGCTGTGATCACGGAAGACAAAGATGTCTGAAAAGTGGCCGAAACGTCGGAATAACAAAAATCAAATAAATTCCGCGCTTAAAATTGTTAAAACGCAGTTTTATTATAAAATCTACCCACCCATATTATCCATGTAAATAAAATTGTCCGTCTGTGATTTAAGTGAAAACTGCTATTTATACGATGCGAAAGTGTTTTTAGAATAACAATTGTTGTCTGTCAGTGTGATTGAAAATGTCTGACTATATCAATTGTTGGATTTAAATTTTGTAACAATGTAGTTTTTTGCTGACACATGAAAAATAATGTCATGAATAAATTATAAAATAAATAATGAAAAATAAATTTGCGCTTTTGCCGAATTTTCCCTAAAGTACTATATTTTTAGTAGTTCAGCCTAAAAACATAATACTATATTTTCTTTAAAAAAAGGTGGCATCCTTAGCCACTAAGCTACCACAACGGGAAGGCGGTTGTCGATTTCAAATTGTTAAGTATTATGTGTCCCTTATGGCTATCATATCAATCTTGAAAGTCGGTAACAAAGGGCAATATTAACAATTAGTAGAAAGTGTACAAAAGTTCATTATGTTGTACCTACCAGTTTCGCAAGAAATTTTGTTTGCGTAAAATTCGTTTATTTGTTTAATTTATCAAATAACCAGCAGTTGATCGCGGCTTTGCTGCGTTAAAGAAGACGTATGTCATGAAGTGAAAAAGTTATAACTCTTGGAAATGTCAAACTTAACTTTTAACCGACTTTAAAAAGGAGGCTGTTTTCGATTCGGCTGTATGTTTTTGAAGTAAAACATTCCTTAGAAGTGCTGTGAATTGAAACTCGATGAAACGGAAAAGCGATACTAAAAGGAGATAAACATATTAATAATAGGACTAAGCCTGCGAGAGAATGATATAGAATACATTTTCTTACTAATATTATAAACGCGAAAGTTTGTAAGAATGTATGGATGTATGTTAGTTACTCAATCACGCAAAAATTACTTAATGGATTTTGATGAAACTTTACAATAATATAGCTTACACATCAGAATAACAACACACAGTCTATATTTTATAAAAATGTTGTATGAATTATACAAAATATTACGATTTCAATTGTGGACCGATTTTCAAATTTTTATTTCAAAAAGTATACTCTTGACGTGGTTCCATTGTCATATTTACGGCTATATACGTCTATCCTGTGGGAACAGTACCTTTTCCTTGATGAAATACCCTATATGCTTTTCGATGCCCCTGACAATGACAATGTGTATATAAAAAATCGTGACGATATGTTGCATAGATAAGGCGTGAAGAAAAATCAAACTCGCATTCCTATTTATAATGTTTGTTAGTATATCGTCGTGATAGAGCCAAACGTGGGAATGCTCGACTGTTTTTCTCAACTTTCCTTTTTGTGGTTAAAGTATTGTTCTCAATCAATCATTTTACAGATGAGGTTAATACAGCGTTGCACAACTCGAGTGATACGATAACAATGGCTGGTGTGTGATTGGTTTTATTTTTTTATCAAGCAGTTTATACTAAGACTATCAATTAACCAATCGAGAATATGCGTGCAGGAATGGAGAAAGAGAACAATATTCTGTGGCCTATCGTAAGAGGCGACAAAACAACCCACAGTTACAGGTAGGGCGTTTGTCTGGATGGCTGCCACCCCTGGTCTAGAGTATGTCACCATAACAGCCTTGAGTTGTGTTCCGGCATCGGCCAGGTTCCAGTCTCTATTTAGAGAGCAGCGGCACATCGGTGTTTACTTTGGTGTTACAAATGTCCATAGGCGATGGTAACTGCTTTCTGTTTGGTGGGCCGTCGGCCTGTTTGCTGAACTCATGGATTAAAAAACTACAGTACAGTTAAATTAGAAATTATTCTAAATAAAAATTATTTTCTTTCCTTCTTTGTAAACTTTGAGTACATATAAGACTTGTGGCGGGTCTCTGACAGAGTTTTAGGTACAACGCTGTAGAAGGCGTTGCTGGGATATATTAATTAGTTTTCACGTGATGGTCAAAATAAACAGTCGAATCTTATATATAAAAATAAATGTTTGTCTGTCCTTTATAGGATTGTAAACTATACATTTGATCGTGTGATGATGTTTAGCAAGGTTGTTGTGCATGAGCCAGAGAAGGTTTCTGAGTTGGCTCACAATTGGACCCGGTAGGTGGCGCTGCTGTCGGCATATCGATTGAAGCTTTTCCGAGCAGGACGACATCTGCCGCGACAGTTAGCATTCCATAAATTGCTTTTTCAAAATCTGCAGGATCGAATTAGTCCCCCTGATTTTGACCCATTTTAAATTCATTGTACAACAGACATGATTATATAAAGCAGATTTAAAATACCATTTATATTACTTCGGTTATGGATGTTGTTAGGCCATTGAAATGTGTTATTTTTTAAGCCTTAGCGTGCGTTTTTCACAGAACGCAATTTTTTTTTTATGTGCACGACAAGGGTGGCCACCCTATAAACTTGGTGTTATGCTGACCCTAACCCCCCCCCCGTACACATCAAAAAATAAATAGAATTGCGTTCTCTGAGAAACGCAACCCTAAATGTAACTTTTCAATGGACCACATAGCGGAAATGAGAAAGGATGGGAAAACCAAATACACATTCGATGATCAATCTTAGGATAAAAACAATAAAAAAGTTAAGTCACTTTAGCATACCTTATACATCTATCTCTTTTACTCTTACTGAGGTTACCTTAAATAAAATTTAAAAGAATGCCGAACATCCTAACTAAGAAAAACAAGTGACCTTCCATGATATAATTTTGTTTTTAACACTGAATAAAAAAAGCCTTTGATCGTAATCTTCGTTTTCCACGATATGTTGATTCATACATCCTTAATTAAAATAGGGTTGGCACACCCAATTCCCACGGGCAACTTTAGTAAGTGGGATACATGGTTTTTTTAAAATTTGATATTGTTTAATATTACAGTCGAGTTTTTAAGATCAAATTCCGATTGCTAGCAATTCCCTTTTTTTCCTTTCTACAAAACATAACAATAAAGTGGGATTTTTTTTAAGAAGATTTGGAAAATCCGGGAGCCCAAATTAGGCAAAAATCCTGTCATTATGGCACTCCTGATCCCTCACCTCTAACTTAATTGAATTTGATTTCCAATCACTTGAACTGTGAAGATAATTATTTAATAGGTACTATAAGTAAGTATGAAATGAAATCCTTTATTGTGATACATTTAAATATCTACATAAATCTGTGTATTTAATTAAAAATCAGGAAGGATTTTTATATGATTGTATTGAACTTTACTCATAAAATATATAAATCTATAAGTAAAAAATTTACTCCAAATCCAAAATTATTGTTTCTGATCACATTTCTGGCGGGCGATAACCCTATTTTTACAGGTTCGTGTGTTAATTTATAATTTGTACGTTTTTCTGATAACATCGGGCATTCATACATCAACTAAGACTGGCAAATAAGAGGCCGAAAATACAATCGCTTGACAGCGTCTGATCTTTTTAGATAACTTTGTACTTATACCTAATATTAGCTATTATCTGTGTAATAAAATTAAATGTGTGACGTACATATAGAAAATGAAAGACTAGAGCAATTCAAAGAGTGTGTTTACCTAGGGTGCACATTTACCAGAGATGGAAAGCATGAAAGTGATATTGAAAGGAGAGTAATGGCAGGTAATAAGGTGAATGGAGCGCTCAACTCTTTTATGAACAGCCGGAAAGTGTCTGCAAAGGCACTTATGACTGTCCATCAATGGGTGTAAGTACCAACGCTAATGTAAGGCAGTAAAAGATGGATATGGCAGAAGAAGTATGAAAGTAGGATAAATGCAGTTGAAATGTGAGTTTTGAGAAGTATATTATATTAATGTAAATTATGGTTAATGTAAATTATATGATAAGGAACAGTGTGATAAGAGAGCGTTGTGGATTGAAAGAAGATGTAGTGACAAGAGTTGAGCATGTAGAGAGAATGAACGATAGCAGAATCACAAAACAAGTAGGTATATGACAGCAATGTGAATGGTGTGAACCCGGGATTTTTCGAGGTATACCCTACAGAGGCTTAATAGAATAGCGATATAATTTTCCAAATCGTCAAGTTCAAGATAAACATGTAACTGTATTGTTGGGATCAATAGAGCGGATAATGTGTACGAGATTTTTGTTTAATGGAGGTTGAAATTATTGCCATTGTCTTGAAGTGGTTGCACGCTATGTTTGAGGGAAGAAAGTTAATATAATTTCACAGTCCTTTGGTTTTGGATTTATCGGCTTTTGAAAGATCATTCAGGTCCTCGTGGCCTGTCTAAATACATTGTTATACATTACTAAGCCCTGCCTTATACTTGCAAATTTTGCTTGCGTAATTCTCTAAGGCAAATGAGATTCATCAATACCGGTCTAAACTGAAATGAAATTTATTTACATAATAAGTACAGGGAACATAATATTATTATCAATACGAGGACAATTTTATAGGAGCGTACAACATTTACTTTGCTACCCGCGAGGTTTCTATCGACCCTGTGTGGCGGGCCGCTAGTGAAAACCGCTTCGGTTTTATTCATATTTCTCTCTCATTGCGTGGTATCATCATACTAATAACTAATTACTGTACTAATAATAACGTGTCTAGATAAGTAAGAATCAAAGTGATGTATATGGGAGTGTGAGTAAAGATTAATGTGTGAGCAAGCTTCTTTGTGTGAATGTTTGTGAGTATATACGCGAAAGTGTTCGTTTCAAGTTAACAACAATTGATGAAAGATTGTTTAACTTACAAAATGTAACAATTCTTTAGCCTTGTTGTACATGGTAGGGTGCAAGAGTCTATTCGGAGCTTTTCTTAAATTGCAATGTGTCATAGTTCCTAGATTTAAATGTCCACTTATCACAGATTTAGTAGCCAAGGTATGACATTTAAGTTCTTGGAAAACTAGATCTTCCCTATGCTTCGATTTCAATTCTTCTGTGATCTCTTTTGCAATAGAAATGTTTTGTTTTATAACTACTGCTCAGATGAATAGTTAGGACTTTGCACTCATTTAAAAGCAACTCAGTGGAATATACGTTGAGTTTGAAGAGCATGTATTGTAACAACGCTCTTTGGACACGTTCAAGTACTAAAAGATGTGTTTTTGCTACTGAACCCCAGGATGTATTACAGTAGTATAATACTGATTAGGCTAGGGCACTTTTAGTAGAGAATCGCGATCGAGTATATGGCGGAGTTTTTTAAGTATATATGAGCTTTAATGTCCTATTTGCTAGATATTTTATATGTATTGTCATGTTAAGTGTCTATTCAATGGAATTTCTAAATATTTAATATCGTCAGTTGAGATAATACAAATAGTACAATTTCATCTCAAATACGGGGAGTATATTGATTACAGCTTGACTCATGCATTCTAAGATAAAGCTATCTTTGTGGTTGAATATACGAATTCATAGTAAAAAGAAGGTTTTGTTGCAACCATGTTGATACGGAATGTAATCCTACGTTACCTGTACGTTCAATTTCTTCGCTACTAGCACTATGGAATAACAATATTGTACCTTCTGCATAACGGCCAACTTCCCCATTTGTGAGATTAATAAGTATAAGTCTTAAGTAAGTAAGTAAGTATAATAAGTATAATTGATATATGCTAGGAAAAGGGTAGGGCCCAAGATACTTCCCTGAGGAACGCCGGATTTGATAATCGCGTCACACTTTTCATGGGTACATACATTATAGCCTATTCGACTGAGTTATCACAAAGCCTAAGACTTGCTGAACGTCATTTTATCAACAAATGTAGTTCTTTACGAGTAAAATAATTAATCAAAGCCGCGACTTCGACGACTATTAGGTTAAACATTGAGTACGAATCTCATGGGCACTATCATTCATATCATTTCCAAAGCAAAACTCATAGGTTCCGATTTCACGACGATCAGCCCCAATTGATAAGTGGTATAAACGCTAAGCGAATAAAATTTAAATGTATGGGAATGACATAAAACTTAGCGCGTAATTATATGTCATTCTCACATTTTATATTCTATTCGTTCAGTTTCAGACAGATAATTTTATTTTGAAAGCCATGATGAACAGCCAAATCTTGGTTGTATACGACATATTATATTGATGGAGTTTTTTAAACTCCTTTTTATGCTATACTTGCAGTTTAGGAAATCATAAAACTACCTACATTAGCAAAATATATTCGCTCTACAAATTCAATGTCCTTTAAAGAGACACTGCGGATCTTGTTAAGCAATAGACAACATCTTTGGAGGGAAAGTTGCACGTATTGCGCTGCCCTATTATGTATGTGTTCGATTCTAATCATAGATAATAATAATTATGGAGTAATTTATATTCTGTAAGTATTGTTTCGAGTTTATTTTTTGATGCCCATGATCACATATTGAAGGATACTGAAGACTATGATGAGTAAAGAAGAAAAATTGAACTTCCAGACGTAAAGAATGTACTGGTAGGTTAAAAATATTTTTAATGAGATTTATACATGTAATAAGATATGGAAAGAACTAAGCTCACAATTTTTTTTTCTTTTTTTAAATGGCTTAACTGACTTCAGGTGATCGAAGAGTTGAATCTTATCTTCAGCGGATGAATGTAGCGATCAAATAAGGTAACCAGCTTTCGCCTGGACACCTTACCCATAGAAGATGATGACTTACGCATTGTTTTTATGTATTATCTTAAGGTATGGTAGGGTTAATTTAAGAAGAAAAGTTTTTATAATATTAAAATTTTATATTCTTTTTCTGTCTTCTTTTCTTTGAATTATACTTATTCCATGGGAATATATAGGGTTCTTTATTCTTGTAATTTCTATTTCTTTTGAAAACTATTATATTTATTACAATTTATAAAATAGATTACTGCCTTCTATCTTATTATTACTATATATCTTATTTTTAATACATTAAAAAATGCCTAAAATGAAAACTACTAAGCCAAACTATGTCAAATTTTAGGGAAGCAAATGGCAACTATTCCTCGTCGAACTAAAAACGAATCACGTAAATCGGAACCTCCTCCTTTTTTGAAGTCGGTTAAAAAATAGAACTACGAAGTTCATTATAGTACAAAGCCGGTCAACAAAGACACATGTATGTATGACGCCCTGAGTCATAGCGGCTCATGAATAAAATATACCGGTTGCATTATTCACCGTAACATCTTCATGATAACGGCATAACATTTTGCTTAATATTGTGGGAAATATATTCAACACGTGTTCAAACTGGCTTAAGGCTTCATGAAGACATTGTATGTATAAGATATTTATTTCGTTTATATTGTTACGAGTGTGGGACTCGAATTAAAATGCCGTTGGAATTACTATAGGATTTATTAGAACTATACGAACACGTATAACACAAGTACAAATATAACTGGACTAATGTAGAGTACCTGTTACATGCTGGTGTTGTGAGGAAGTACATGTGCAGTGTGTGCCTTATACCTATTTATATTATCCTATCTAATGCCATGTGTGCAATGTCTAGGTTTAAGGTATGGTGAAAAATAAAGAGTTTACATTCATTCATTGATGCAAATGTTTGCAGGTGAACGAATCAGTAGACAGAATACCTGATGAGTGATTACCGCCTCATATAGATATTTGCAAGACTAAGGTAGCCGGTGCCGAGTGCTATACCTACCACGTTGGGACATAATCGCTTGGTATCGTGTCGCTTTCAAATCGTTATTAGTGAGAAACTTTACTTACGTAAAATGAGAGAGTTAATGTCAATTAAATATCAATTGAAGGTCGAAATATATATTTTAAATAACTTCCGTTACTACTAAATTTTTGAAAACGTTTTGGCAATCACTTTAAACATGAGACGTAGAAAGAAAAAATATTTGAAGAAGTAGCGACGTACTTACATTGCCAACATGTACTATTATATTTATATTAATAAAAGTTAGAGAAGAATTGTCTGTTAGTATATGAAGTTTTACTGACATACAAAGACACAATTTTTATTTATATCTAAAACAAAGAAAATTCGTTTATTGTTAGTACAGTACTACTATCAGCACGTTCTACTAGTAGCTCACCACGTCCAAAATGCTCCGGTGGCAGTTCCACAAGGCGACCGCGGTCGTAGTGGACGTGGCGAAAACGTCACTAACGACGCCATGCTCACAACGACCCATGTTAAAAGGTGAGTCGAATAACCGTTCCACTTGGGCTTACGATTGTAACGCCGACAAGGAAGTGGAACGGGAAAAATCGCGGCCGTGAACGTGGTCGTTGTGAGTCTCTAATGGAACGCGCTGTTGGCAAATAAAGGCTGGCTCATATTTCGCCCAGCAAATAAGCATTGCCATACAGCGTGACGATGCAGTCAGTCTTCTAGGCACGCTCCCCACTGACAGTGATCTGCTACATAACGTGCTTTAGTTTTAACTATTTATTTTATATTTAATTTGTTATATCAAATAAATAATTTTATGAATCCATCCCACGATATAAACATAATACTAAAAGATGCGTGCGAATTTATATTATAATCTCGTAAATAATCGATTAAAATAACAGATTGTATCGCTTCCTCAATATTCGACGAAAGCTGCACACCAGTTAACCGCTTCCGAACAATAACAATTAGCAAAAGAAATTTCAATTGTTCAACTGTTCCACATTGGCACACGTGATGTATATGAATGGCCAGCGTTTAAGAGAATATTAAACGCTAATTTAATTTTCATATGTATTTGTAGACAGTTAAGTCTACATCACAACTGAACAACGTTTTTATGTAGATTTAAACGTGTTATATTAGTAATTAACGCACTCGCGCATCTAACTCGCGTCTCATTCAAATCCTGGCCGCAGTGCCGTAAATAGCCCATTATGCGCCCTATGCGAGATTTTATAACTGCGCTGCGCCCTTGTATTTTTAAAAATGCTGGGACCCTAGCTAGAGCAGTGCTATGTATAGGGCTACTTTATTGCATTCAGGGTGATAAAATAACGCACTAAGACCTTGGTGCTGGTAGATCAATTATCTGATATTTTGGAAGAAAATTCTATTTTTTCAAAGAACTAGGACACAGATATGCTCGTGTGCTGCCAAAAAAATGAGCGCCGTGTTTTGTCTAATTTAACAGATGTTTTTAATGATACTGGCATGTAGGTAGATACGAGTTGGAAACGAGAACCAAAACGAGCAAAAAATAATAATAGTCCTGCCTGGTCTGGCCATTCTTGCAACCCCCAGAGTCTACGCCCTGTGCCTGGACACCGGTGGCACCAAACATTTGCGGCACTGCCTTTCCGGTTATTTAATTAACATATTTTAATAAACATAGACATTGTAAACGTATATAATAAAGGAAACTTAGTGATATTGTATTCTACCTATAATCCCTCAACACTTTCTTTTCTTTCATCTTCTCCCAATCATTTGTGGTTGGCACAATATATCTTTTCTTCCTTCCTAGCATAAATCTTCTCTTACACTGCAAATCGTCATATCATCCTTCACACAATCCCTCCATCTCTTTTTTAGTTTACCTTTACATGTGTACTCATCCATCTTGTAATTTAACATTATTTTTGTCATGTGAATTTCATCCCTCTTCATTACATGCCAGTCATCTTCCTCTCAAATTTTCAGTCACGGGTGCTACTTTTGAAGATCACTTTATGTACTCATTTCTCACCTTATCTATTCTTGTCACACCACACATCCATCTCAAGATTCTTATCTCAGCTGAGTATAGACGTATGTGGTTTATCAATTTAGTGCATATATGTATAGCATGACAGGTCGTATGACAGATTTATATATTTGACCTTTTAGTTGCAGCGGCATTAGTTTGTCGCATGTCACACCGGTTATCTGTCTCCACTTTAGCCATACTACATTTAATCTTCTCCTTACATCCTTCTCTCACAATTACAATCTTAACCCCTCAAGACTTTAAGTATAATACTGAGAGTACGTCACATTATTCTATAGTACGTTTAAGTGCATATGACACTGAACAGAAACTTATTAGCATTTCAAATGCTTTACTAATTTCTTGATCACTTAAAATTGAAAATTAAAAATCCTTCAAATCTCTAGAAGATTACTCACCAGTTCTACATAAGATAGATAGTACATAAGTACAACTGGTGATTTGTGTCAATAATATTGATGTAATACAGTTTGAGATAATAGTACGTTCTTAGATTATATTAATTGAGCAATTGAAGCTATTATAAAAAACACCATTAAAGCGAAACAATGAAAGTGCTTAGCAATTTGTTTCTGCTGTGTACTAAGTCAAGGCATTCTAGTCTCATCTTACAATAAATTCAATACTCGGTTGTCGTGCAGTATGCACGGAGTTTTGTGCAAGATACATAATGCGCACTTTAGTTCTCAACAGTCGATTTAGGACAAGTAGTTAACAGAAAGTAATTAATCATTCTTCTGCTACACCTGCGGCGTAATGCTGTAGCTAACGCACTGATAAAGTCTGACAGAGCTCTTTTATAATATTTTATTTGGGGGCTAACAGCTTGTCTTACAAACTAAAGTTACAGAGATAACTAAAGAATGGCTATTCATAAACCTCTACAAGTCAATACAAGTCGTAGTAGCGTAATGGCTAGCGTACGCGTCTAAAACTCAGAGGGCGCGGGTTGGATCCTGGCCGGAACACATGCACCACTTAGCCAATTTTGTGATTTAATGTGCATATTGTTACAATTACCACTTGCTAACAACGGTGAAGGAAAACATCGTTATGCAACCTGCACATCGATATAACCGATGTGTCAAACCTGCCAAGCCGCCTTGGACAAGCGTGGCGGGTATATTGTCCGTTCCCTATAATGGGAGGCCCGAGCCCAGCAGTGGGACATTTACGGGCTGATATTATAAACCTCCACAGATGATAGTGGAAATATAATTGTACAAAAATGCTACATAAAATCAAGAACATTAAATACAAGTACAATCGGCGGTCTTATGGCCCATGGCGATTTCCTCCAGACAACCTTTGGATGGAGTATAGGAAAGACTACAAAACTCGGTAGTTGCTAATATACATTGGTTTAAGAAAAAAGAACAAAAACTTCTGACCCGGAACCTAGTTATTATTAAAATAGTTTGATTAATTTCGCATTTACAGATGTTACACTACCCACAAACAAGTCAGTCAGTCCACATAATCTGACTTGCCGAGTTTTTTGAGTTTGTTGAATTTGTTGACTGTACTGACAAAAAACGAGTGGCGTCTGCAAGCAGTAAGTGTCAAGGGCAAATGAAGTATTTTCTAGGGCGTATAAGACTAGGGGAACATACAAATGTGATTTATCAATGAGACTAGCATAGTCAATTTTGGACTACAATTTTCACCAAGAAACGTATATTTCTTCGAACTTTAAGTAATTAATAGTTTCTTAATTATCATTCATTCTTTTATTATTTAATGTCCCTGCTCTACGTGGGACGAAGTTAGTTCTAGTGACTGTGTAACGCAGGTGTAATGCCGTATTTCATGTGCGAGATTGTTAATGACCATAAACGTTAACCGACAACTTACATACATTACTGTGTTATTTTTAAGGCTATAAATAAGGCGCATTTGGACACAATCAGCACTAAAACAGGTGGAACTGGGGCATCGAGCTCTCAAGTTTTATCGGCTCGTTAAAATGAAGTGCAAAAGTGTTTTTCGTAGTTGCATTAGTGATGCACATCATTTTTTAAAACTTCAGCTGCGATAGCACCAACAAGTTAAAGTTAAATTTTGTGCACATTACAAAAAGCAATCAATAAAATAATTACTTTCACTTCAAGTTAATTGTTCTTTAAACTATCTGAGTGCAGCAGTATAAGTCAAATCCAAGTGCTGTCTATAAATTACAGACATAGACGTGTTGCCATGGATGGTACAGACATGGTGCATGCGCTAAGCAAGGACGATATACCTCTGATAACAAATTGGAAATAAGCATGTGAGTGTGCCTATTTGACTTCGCTATTTAAATCATATAAGTGTACTTAGAGGGCCTGGTAACAGTTGTCCTGCCCTGAAAAGAATAGGATTAGAACCCAATTACAGCACCACCTACCGGGTTCAATTGTGAATATTAGTCATTTGAGGACCCGGTCCGGGGGTTTAGGTTCACCCACAGAATTGAGAATTTTTATTTATCAAGATTTGTAAGTAGCCATAAAAGAGGCGTCGGTGCTCTGAGCGTGTTCTACCGTCTGTACAACAGGAGTGTTGAGCTATTTGATTTCGTGAATGCGTCGCCATTGGGCTGTCCAAAAAGGCGTGAACAAGTACTTAAAGTGTATGTTTTTTATGGAGGGGAAATCGATTAAGGAGTGCCCATCGCTGGGGAAGCAAGGCGTGGCGTGTGGTACTCGCCACCCTAGGGTGGTAATGATATTGTTATCATGCCCACGTCTGGGATTATCTGGGGGATTCGCGATGTTGAGGCACTCATACCGCCAAAGTATTGATCCCGAATTAGACATACTCACCAAATCCCCTTGGTGTTCCTTCCTTCACCTTATGCCGTGACACGGGAAAAGCGGAAACTCGACCAACCCCGGGTGCCGTTATTTAAGGTTATAATTGTTGTCTTAATAAACTCCAATTAAGTCTGCCAAAATGCAGTAGCCTCAGTTTTACCAAAAACATAAACCTCATCAACAATGTCTACACGTTGTGCAACACACCTCTTAATAAAGTTACCTCTATAAGAGATCTCGGTATTTTATTTGATAATAAATTATGCCTGAACCTTCATGTGGATAAAATTATTGGCAAAGCTTATCTAATGTATGGATTTATAATGAGATCGACAGACGATTTCCGTAGACCGTCATCATATCTATACTTATATAAAACACTAGTTCGTTCACAATTAGAATACGCTGTAACTATCTGGAACCCATTTTACTCCAAATATATAGACGCAATTGAGAAAGTCCAGCAAAGATTCCTGCGAGCCATGCATTTTAGATGCTTCGGAAAATATTTGACCTATGAACAACTGCTAAGTAAATATAACCTATTGACACTAAAGAGTAGACACATATACCTTGAAGCTGTAACATTGTACAATATCGTATATAATGTTTTTGACTGTATAGAGCTAAGTAACACTCTGTGCTATGCTGTTCCAAGAACTGTCCACAGGAGAGGTGCGCACGGGTAGACTTTTTGCTATAAGTGCCTGCCGTACGAACTGTGGCCTTCGCTCTCCTCTCACACGTATGGTCGACACACATAATAAACTCTTTGAACACATAGACATATTTGCCAATTCAACTTCTAAATTTAAATTCCTTGTTCACAAAACACTAACACAACACTAATTCCATTTCTATTTTCTCCTTGCTCTTCTTCTTTTTTTTTTACTAACTTTCATTTCCTTTCCTGCATCAATAAGCATATACATATTTTATATTAAAGCCTAGCGATTACCAAAATTACCAAAATTGCCAAAATCGCTTTAATAATATTTTCATGTTTTAATCTGTGGACAGCGCTGTGGGCTGCATTATTGATTAACATTTAAGTTGTAATTTTGTGTTTAATTTTAATAATGTAGCCGTTTGTTGTTCCAATAAAATAAAATAAAATAAAATAAATCAACGCGATATTGTCAACGTACTCGTACAAGACATACGTGTGCTTATATATAAGTCCTACTAAACATCACACAAACCTTAAACCCAAAAGCGGATGCATCAGATCCCCTGGGGATGTAAAGCTACGATGCTCAACGCGATAAAAGTTAAAATATGTAGTTAAACACATTCAACAAAGGAGGTTAGTAAACATACCATAAAAAATATGGGACTAGTCGATCACCTTACAGTTATTCGTTTTGTTGAATTGTTTTGTACACGAGGAGATAAATACAAAGTTAAGATATAACAATAGCTCATACTGATAAGTCGGTCAGTAGATGCTAATACAACTTACAATTATCAAG
Organism: Dendrolimus punctatus; assembly: GCA_012273795.1. NCBI lineage: Eukaryota > Metazoa > Arthropoda > Insecta > Lepidoptera > Lasiocampidae > Dendrolimus > Dendrolimus punctatus. The sequence goes on along the minus strand of CM022529.1, from coordinate 1,016,298 downwards.
GCACGAACAAATCTACAGTTATGACCTTATGACTATGACACTATTGTCACAGAAAGGTTTCAAGGAATAATAATAATCCACACGTCAACCCAAGTGGAACAGCTATAGGTCCCACCTATTGACATGGGCCGTTGTGAGCGTTCTGTGATCGAAAATGATCACGTCATTAGAGACGTTATCTGATAACTGAGCATTTTTGGTGTGAGCTACTAATGGAACGTTCTGATTGTATATCCTCAAGCTGAGCAAGTCACGTATAGGCTATGAGTAATGTACAATGGACCACTCTGGGCCGATCCCAGACCATAGTAAATAACGAAAAGCTCCTTTACGGAATTTGCCATGTCAATCACTGGTCAACAGTGGTTTTGTTGCCCTGGGTATTATAATAGCTTCGAATAATTTTATCTCAAAGTTAAATCAAACTGTGAAATATTTTGGACTACAATTTTTTTTAATTTCCATTTTTATGCAACACCAAAAACCAGTAAGTATGAAATAAAACATTACAATTATCTATATATTAATACGTGAAACAAAACTTTGTACCCGTTTTTACAAAAATTGTGCGGACAATTGTGGTGTAGGGTTATGAAATTTCGCTCTTAACGAGCTTTGAAAAGCGTACCCCAAAACAAGTCATCGACCGATCGACTTCTGTCATATAGAGATGAATGACATACCGGTAGAACAATGGCTAGCGACCAAAAGGAGCAACATGGCGAACGGCATTGATATTGCAAATCCTGATCGGAATTTATAGATAGGAAATATCTTCCACCGGATATTATGTGCGGTGACATTTTCTTTTGAGTCAACAGAGGGTAAAGACTTTTAAGTTTTTAAATTACGGTTTTAATTTGTATTTATAGTCATGTCGTACTCAGAAATCTTAAGGACGATTAATTTGAAAGATTAAAAACACTATCGTAAGTAGGGTTGCCAACCATGCCAACCATAACGTATCCTACTTTTTTTTTGGTTAATATATAAAAATATATATATAGGTATAAAAACAAATTATGTAAAAATACTCCAATTCCAATCTTTACGTATCTTCTTATATGGAAAATAATACGTGAAAAAACTTCGTATCCCTTTTTACGAAAATTGCTCGGACGGAGGAGTATGAAATTTCGCACACTTACAGTTTATATGGAGAAGAAGAGATGAATCATTTTTTAATTCAACCTTTAATTTTAATTTTACCTAATATTTTTAAAATTAAATTATGCATCATACTACCATGTATTTGACACACACACGCATATACAGCGTGTTTCATTTCAAATGACAATAAATCATAATTTTAGCGGTAGTACTACATACAATTTTTTTGGTACTATCAAATCAACCGTAATGTCAAAATTAGAAAAAAGTAATTTCCGAACAAATTAATTACTATAAAAAGGGAATAAAAACAGAACTTCTTGTAAATATTGCTTCGCGAGCGAGAGCGTTAAAATGAACAACTTCCGCGTTTACTGGTGAAGAGACGAGCTGGCAACATGATACATTGGTCACTAACCTACCGATTTAGTCACAATAACTGATACATGTTGTTGTGAAATTCTGAAATGAAAAATGAGGTCCTGTGGCTGAACCAAAGAAGCTCGTTTTTGTATTTGGGCAGAGGACGCCATGAAGAAAACGTGGTCTGATTTATTGTCGTAAGGTCTGAAACACGCTGTATATTCTTTTGTTTATTGTTAAGTCAAATAAACAGTGTAGCCTTGGCGAAATCTGTGATTATAGAAGTAGTCTTTGACATTAATTATTATAGTCGAATTTTGACCACGGGCTACCACTACATTTATTCTATGCTCTACAATTGGCCCATCTTTTCTCTTGTATTTAAACCTCGATTCATCCATCTCCTCTTACACGAATTATAAGGAAGTTAATAAACGATTTATGAAAAGTCTTTACAATCTGAGAACTTACAGAGGTGGTTTTCGCAAATTCTATGTTTTTCGTGCGGCAACGGAGAAAGAATACAATTTTCTGCGGCCGGGCGGCCTGTCGTAAGATGCGACAAAAAGACCCCAAAACCAGGTGATATCACCCCTGGTCCAGAGTTGGCGCACTAACAACATTGAGTTGTTGGGCAGGTTCCAGCCTCCCTTTAGAGAGCGGCAGTGCATTTGTAGCACCTTGGTGTTACAAATGTCCTTAGGCGATGGTAACCGCTTTCCATCAGGTGGGCCGTCTGATTGTCTGCTTTAAGCAATTTATAAAAAAAGCATCTTGTTCTGTTGACTAAAAACGAGCAATCGTTTTAATTATAACAAAGAGCAGTTTGTATGTTTGTGCATTGTGCACTGAAACTGAGATTTGTGCTGTGTACCGTTCATTTATACTTAACATTTTATTTTGTTATGAAAGTACAATACTGTAACCATATTTGTATACTACGTAACGGTTTCTTTAGCTGTATTTTTAAAATAAAAATAAATTATGACAATTTTGGTTACATTTCAGCGTTGACTTTCATGCTTAGTTAATCGCCTCAAATTTCGTATAAACCACATTTTAGATATATTTTATTACGGATATAGTAATTACACAAAATAGTGGTGATGTATAGCCAAGAAAGTGCTTTAACAATTTTGACAACGATTCATAGTTTATATGATTTTCACTAAGGCTGCGAATTGGAATATTTTGTTACTGTCTCTAAGATTTTATAAGTGAAAATAGACCTTGTCATCTCATAATGCAAATGATAGAAAGACAACACTTTATTGCTCACCAAAAAAAACAAAATGTATAATTACATTACTTAATAGCGGCTTTATCGCGAAAAGCAATCACTTCCAGGCAACCAAGCTTAAAAGAAATTCTTAACTAATCTGGCGATGTAGGTGAAGCAGAAAAAAGATAGGACTGTACAATTTAAATATACAAACTTCCACTAATTTATAAATTGAATACATACATTGATCCCGACACATTTATAGCATACCAATATATATTAAATAATCTAAATAAATATATTTATTAACTTTATATATGACAAGCAACAAATGTTTTATATATTAGACATATTTATTTAAAAACAGATAGTACTGTCTAAGTGAGTTCCGAAATGTAGATAATGATATTCAATCTTAGGCTGATAAAGGACATTTTTGGCTGATTAACAGCTGATTTCTATATCTAACCGACCCTTGATCTGCGTTACTATCGGTTAAAATTTAACATACGCTCCATACACGTTAAATGTCAAAATTCAACTGATGGTAGGGTAAGTGAATGAATATAGGAACCTGCCAGAAGATTATACGAAAGCCAAATTAACAATAACACGTTTCCTTCTACCTATACGACACCGGCCATACTTACTCGTTGCAAATGTTCGTGTAAATTTTTAACCCAAACCGCAATTGGTAAAGGCTAGCTAAATAATATAACTTTATACTATATGTATGTATTTAATGTAAGTTTTCTAATCTAATGTACTACATATTGTAGCGGAGTACGACAGACGAACCGGAAGCGAGCTACATGCGTCAATATCGGAGGTGAGCACTGCAATAGCATGAGGTGGTCTACGCAATATCGGCGGCGGTATTGTGAGCGAGACACCTTGTCGTCAGACAGTGCATCGCTAGTCGTGCGTATAGGGGCAACCCTGCAGAGAGATATTGCGTGCGGCTGAGTAAGTCAATAAAAGCGTTTAATTAAAAAAACATTATTACAATTACCATGTGCTAATAACGATGAATGAAAACATCCTGATGAAACCCGTACATCGAGATAACCGATGTGTCAAACCTGCCAAGCAGCCTTGGACAAGTGTGGCGGGTATACTGCCTGTTTCCTCTATAATGGGAGGGCTGATCCTAAATAGCTAAACGGTTTCAGATGCCTATCATCACCCTAGCGTGTTCCTACTTTTTTCTTCTCCACTTCATTTTCCCTTAATGTAAAACCACTGACTGGCACTCGAGTTATCCTTAACAAGATCAACGTTCTATGATGACCTTAGTACCTTTTAGCTTTCGTGGCGACCTTAATTTAATACCTTTGGATGGTCATTTTCTAAACATAGAAATTATACTCGTCGTATCTACTGTATGGGAACACTGCATATCTATGGCCATACTGTGGCGGTATCAATTGACGGAATGAACCCGAAACAATGAACTTAAATATTTGGCTAAGTTATTGTTACCAGACTACGCGTCGCCATTGTTAATTTGACCGTTACGTATACTTAACATAACAATAATTGCATCACGTACATGAATTTGGATAAATTGTGAAATACTATTGACCAGCGGTCATATTTTCGGGCTTTTGATTTCAAACTAGCTCTGAAAATGCAAGTAGAGTAGATTGGAGTAGTCTATTGTCTCTTAAGTATATCTGGTATGGTCCAGACCTTTTAGAATGTATAAAGTATAAATCGCTTCTTTGCTTCAATAACGTGACATATCCTATACTCACTTGTTTCACTCACTCACTATATTTTGCTAAATTTATCATATTATCACAACTTTCTCATGTATTTCAAAAAGCTTAGTAAATTTACACTAAATTTAATTGTAAAAAATATTAAAAAATGTATAATATGTTTGGGTAAAATCTTTTTTTGAAACTTTAAAAGTGGCGTACTGTAAATTTGGGTTTTTCAAGATACCACGTTATCGAAGCAAAGAAACGAAATAATAGGATTTGAAATAAAATTTACGAGTATTTTTTTTTGCAAGAATTTGTGGGGGGGGGGGGTGTCGCTTTGTTTTCAAAAAATATAATAGAAAAATAAACTTCTGAGTCTTAATTATATTCCTAATTTTCATTTTTTGTTTATTTCTTTTTAGATATTTTTTAACCGACTTTAAAAAGGAAGAGGTTATCAATTGGTCTGTATGTTTATTCATTTCATTCGTTAATTTTTATTTCACTTCCAAGATGTTGGTGACCATTACGATCTGGTGAGTGGATTCCAGGGAAATTGAAAGTAACCATTACTTATTAAAAACACTGTGCACCTAAATTCTTAGAAAAAGCTTGTATACGCATGATATATTACATTTTCTACAGGCGCCTAATTTTTATATGCATGTTACGCGATTTCTTCATCAATTGTGGATCGATATTGAAATTTATTGAAGTAAAACTTCTTTAGAATCGTTGTGATTTGAAAGTAGATGAAACGCAAAGCGACAATAAAAAGATAATACATGAACACTATAAAAATAAATTACTAAAATAAATAATTAAAAACTAACAAGTTACACAATGACACTTCCACGAAATCTAAACCCTTGTTTTTTTGGTTCAAAGTAACAAGCATGTACAAAAGATAAATCAAAACTGCCAACAGTTTTAGTGTTTGTCCTTTCTATCTCGTTACAAATTATAATTTTCAATCATTTATCAATGTTTTCATAGTTAAATTGAAATGTAAATATTCTTTTATGAGAAATAAAGTTCTTTAACCATAATTGGTTTCGTCTATATAATTAATTGACCTATTATTCATTTAATTAAAAGTTATTCATTAAGTCAACTTGCACGTATAATTTTGCTAGTTCATTTATCTTAGAATAGTTAATTACTAATTGTAAATTGTACTGATAAATTTCCTTATAAAATTAGCCCATAAAGACCCAGTACTGGGCTTGGGCCGCCACGTTTTTTTAAATATGCATTAGCGAGTTTCATTCATAGGTTATCTTGATATGCAAGATTTATCACGATATTTTCAGTTGTTGTCACTGCTTAAATCACGTATGCTTACGAAGATACGAAGCTATGTCATTGGAATACGAAGCGGACACCTTGGCCACCAATGTTTTATGACATTTCCATAGAGATTTACGATCTTATTCATATTTAGTTAGAGTAAGTTTTTTGGCTTCTTTAAGAAACTTAAAACTCAGGATGATTAATATTAATTAATTAATTTATTAGTGGTCGCCCGTGGTCAAAATTCGACCATATTAATTAATGTCGAAGATTATATTTCTGTAATCACAGATTTCGCCAAGGCTGCACTCAAAGGAGTGTATGCGTGAGTGTGTCAAATTCATGGTAGTAAAGTAGTAAAAAAAACACACAATTTTTTTAAATTGATTAAATTAATTTTTTTATGTACCTATAATTTAAAATAATAATATTAACATTCTGCACTCCTTCTCTATATAAACTATAAGTGTGCGAAATTTCATACTTCTGCCTCCGCGCAATTTTCGTAAAAAGAGATACAAAGTTTTTGCTATTTTTGCTTCACGAATTAATATATCGCGGGCTTCAAACCAGAGGGGCGATATAGATATTACCTCTGAATATCTCTATTAATGCAAAAACAAAACTCACTTTTTTTAGATATTTGGAGGTTTATTTGTATCTTCTTCATGGCCTTGAGAACGAACTCATTGTAATGAAATTTATTACATACGTATACAGGTACGCTCGATGGTGAGGATGTGTTTTTCATCGACGAAGGTAGGAAATCTTTGCAATCGAAATTTTTGTAAGGGACACTATTTCGATTTCTGGATACAATTTACATTTTTTTTTTATCGCCGGGCCCCCGTCATGTGGTAAGACGGGGTCTTAACAATTTACATATTACATACATTATACTTATATTACTGTATATTTATACTTTGGTTATGTGTCGCTATGAGAATTATTATTTTTTCTTCTTGGATTTCGAATCTTTTTTCAAATTTGAAAAATCTTTATTACTTTTTGAGATATTTGCAAAAAACGAAACCCCCCTTTGTTTAGTTAATTATTAATAACTTTTACAATTTTTGCAAGCGGAACTTAATTTTTCAAACATCACCTAGATGCCATTCCGAATCGAATGACACCTTATTTATAATTTTCGTAGACTGCTGAAAAAAGTTGGTCCAAAAGGCACTTGTTTACTAGTCTAGATAGCTTTAGTGCACAATATTTAATAACAAATATTTCTAGTATTTAGGTGAAGTCTTTAAACCTTCATATTTGTACTTATTTTATAGTTATTTTTGCAGACAATTATCTTCGTTTGAATAAAGTTTGAAATTCCCTATTCTAAATGATACATTTATAAAACATAATTCGCAGCGTTATCGTATTATACTTACTTAAAAAATAAATAATAGCATAAATTATACTAAAATATATTTAATAATAATCTTTACATAGCATCATGATGTTTATTTCTCTATTTGCGTAGTTGCTTCCATACCGTCCTATTTGAAACAGACTTTAATTATGCTAATTAAATTATGATGCTACTTTTAGTTTGTTTAGAAGAAAGCAAAATGTGCTTAACCAATTTCAGTCTATAAAAACTGTTACAATTTCATAACTACTAAGTAATAATTATATGTAGATATTTATTTCCTTCAAGTTAAGTATTCTCTTAATTTATGAGTTTATTTAGAAACAAGCTTTTTATTTAAGTCTTTTGTAGGGTAGATTGAAAATATAATATAAAAATATATATTTAATATATTTTTTGTTACTTATCTAGTATATAATGCAAGAACATATAATTGTAATTTTTGTACTTTATTGTCTTCAGATTTAGTTATTCTTACTAAATAATTACATTAACGAATAAAACGAACCACACGGTTTTAAATTAAAATGAGTGTAAAAAATTAAAAATAAACATTATCTTACCTTATATTTCATGTTTGTTAACATTCAACACAACACAGACAATTAACCAAGATATTATAATTTATAAAAAAAATCTCGCCGGCCGGTGTTTATTTTGACGTAAATAATTTCGCGCGTTATCCGTTACATCCGCGCATGCGTGCAGTGCGGTGCCGCGACAATGGCTGCGCTTCGGAAAGCGCGCCAGTTTTGCTTCCCCGCCAAATCGGTGCAACGACCCATGAGACAATGTTATGTTTTAAATCTCCATTGGACAGAGTGCGAAGGTGAAGGCGAGAAAAAAAAGTTCAGCCCGTTATGGATGGTCGCGCAAATTGCACATTGCTCCGATCTTTTACCTCGATGCGTATTTCACGCGTTCGTAAATTGTAACATTTCTTTATTTGAACCTCAGAACAATAACTATAGCTTTAACTAAGTAAAGTTGTACGAATTTAACAAAAAAAATGTGATGAATATATTTACAAAAAAATAAAACAAAAATAAGTTAAACATTTCGTTTTGACCGGATTCTCATGAGCATTGACGAACCCGGTCATCTTTGGAGTGCTGTAACAGCGTTTAAAATGAATGATTTAAAAAGTTATAGGGAAAAAAATCCTCAAGAGATCATCTACAAGATTGGTCTGAAGTATTTTTTTTGTAAAATGTATAACAAAAAAGTTATAGAGCAAAAAATAAAATCTTTATACAAAATTTCTTAATTTTTTGCTTATAACTTCTTTAATTTTTAATTTAGGGCAAAACGTTATAAAAACATATTTGTAGGCAAAAAATTTGCTACAAATGATGACTTTACAAATTTTTTGTAAGACGCATAGTTTCCGAGATATCGCGAAAAAAGTGTTTTCACCCCTTTTTCCAAGATAGCGGCCGGGGGACAAGGGTGGCAACCCCACAAACTTGAAGCTAAGCTTCTATTGACCCCCCACATATGTCCCAAAAATATAATTGCGTCCTCTAAACAATGCAATATTCGTTCCTTAAGTTGTAACATTTCAATGGACTGATACGATTTTATCATTCAAGAATGCAAGAGACGGTCCAGGATTCTGTAAGGCATTCTTAGGTAAATCACAATTACTCTACCAGAAAAAAGCAGGAGACTCTGGACCTTGAAAGACATTTTTGGGGCAATAAAAATTTATACGTTTTTACCGTTTAAGAAAAGCAAGAAACATTCTTGGATTCTCTAAAGATTCTTGGGTCGACAAAAATGAGTAACCATTTAAAGAAAGTAAAAGACAGTCCTCTATCGCCAAAGGCATTCTTGGGTCAACCAAAATGGATACTCTACTATTTTAGGAAAGGAAGAGACAGTCCTGTACTAGCAAAGGCATTATTGGGTGAACTAAAACTGATGCTCCATCATTCAAAGAAAGAAAGCTACAATCCAGAACTCCTGAAAACTTTCTAAGATTTGTATCTGATTATATCTACCCTTTGTGAAGGCGTGAATTATTCTAATTTCGGACAACTGCGTGCGCAACGACTCAGTGAAATAATCGCTGGTTGCGAGACTTCTTATTAAGGCCATTATTTCTGCTCTAGCGAAGGTCATAGAAAATAATTTGCCATACAAAATGACAGCTGCAATAATTCGATGAAATAGGATGAAATCTTAATCTGATTTGCATTCAGTGGACTTCATCTAGCTAGACTTAAATGTATACGAAACCCACCTCGGAGGTTTCATTGTGCAACTATCTGTCTGGAACTTCGTCCTCAAGCGTTAAAATTACTTAAATAATCTAGTTGTTTATTTTTCTATTACCTTTTAGCACTTTTTTGGACTACTAGCAGATTTAGTATTAGATTTGAGGTTTAAGGCATTTCTTTCCCAAAAGATTAAATACATTTCAGACAAATAACCAGTTACCTTTAAGTATTAATTCAACCGTATTAGCGCATCTGTCCATTTATTATTTTAATATGTAAAATTTTACTTCCAAATTTATTTTAAGACATAATTTACATTTGAGGGTAGTCTTAAAAGTAATGTTTGAGCGGTACAAGTTGTTTATTAAGTAAGAAGTAAGGGACTTAATAAATGCGTAGTGATTTTTGAATGAAACTTTTTAGTCAAGTGTTTTTGTGAAATTTCCAAAATTCTAAAATATGATGAAAGTATATAAATACTAGCGCTACAGACATTTCGTCCGCGTCGCCATGATGGCCACGTATTTGTTAGTAAACTGCTTCAGCGGCACCAGTGGCGCAGCTTGTCTTAGTATCAAAATGTGTTTTGGCAAAGGATGGATAATTGTTTTAAATAAAAGAAACAAAAAATGATTGAATTGAATTGAAATAATTAAATCTATACATATAAATAAAATTGGAGTGTCCAAAATAAAAGAATTTTTCTGAAGTAAAAGTAGCCTAAGCCGGTACATACACCGAAATAACATTTTTTTACAATTTTTGTGTCTGCCTGTTTGTTCCGGCTAATCTCTGAAATGGCTGGACCGATTTTGACGGGTCTTTTATTGGCAGGCAGCTGTGTAATAAGGAGTAACTTAGGCTACTTTTATTTTGGAATTATGACGACTTTCAATCACCACGTGAGACCGCGGGGCGCAGTTAGTATTGAATATAAGTTATTACTTATACCTACTGCTCCTAAGAACCAATTGAGACAAACAATTCAAATAAAAGATACAGTTCTCTATGGTCTCTCGCCTTTTTATCGGCAAACTGATTTATCAGATCATTTATAGTTGACGACGATTTCAGTTTTTCTAGATTTTCTGCCTCTATAGATAATAATGAGAAGTCTGATAGCCGTTTCTGTTGGCTCAGCAGTTGTTCTCAAAAAGGTTAGTAATCTATAAAAGATAGAAACAATTATTAACAGCAAAGAATTAAGAACAAACGACGAACAAACGAATTAATAGAAATAAAAAATGAAAACTGAAAACTGAAAAAAAAACATAATTTTGGGGGGCCAACTTTGGTGACTATCAGATTGATTGATTTGCTTTAAAAATGCTTCAGGTAATAAATAATACGCCAAAAAAAGCTACAGAAAGCATGATATGGCGCCATCTACGTAGCGAGGGAAAATGCTACCGATTTACGCACAGAATGGGTCGTTGCTAGGGAACGACACACGTCGGTCGGGTGAGGCATCACTGCAGCAATAGTATGCTCTTGACAGTGATCCGCCTGCGATCGACTCAGCTAGTGTGGAAAGACTCAGAGGAAGCTGCACGTGCAAGAGAGCCCAATACCCACTAAAACCCCCTCCTCCCTGTCGACCCAGCGCTTCGTTGTGAAGGAAAGGCTGAGATTTAGAACATAGTTACACCCAGTCGATCCAGCGCAATAAAGTGACTGGAGTGTGCCCTGGGAAAACACACCCCACTTCGTTAAACGGTGGTCAATGGTCCCTTGCTTTCCTAGCTAGCTAAGGGCCCCCCGTAACGGAACCTAACTCAGGGAGGGAAGTAGGGTGCGTACCTGCCTCTCCGGGTGCCAGCTGAAGGCCGGCGACCTCAAGTAGACGCATTAGCACGCGCAGTAAGGCTTCGCTCCCTGTCCCACTCTGCGGCCTCCTTGAGAGACATTACTGCCTTACAAAAAGTAACCGCAGCTCCCCAGGCGTCGCTGCTTTCACCAGGTCGCCGAGCGAGTCGACCGCTCCTACGTGCGTCTCGAGCTCGAAACGCTGCGGCGCCAATACCGCGCACTCGACTAGCGTATGAAGCGCCGTGTCGGGCGCGCCGCATTGGCGACAGTCCGGAGAAGGCAAGCAGCCGGCGCACGTAGGAGCGGTCGCCTCGCTCGGTGACCAGGTGAAAGCCATGTTGCAGAGCGACGACTGCTGGGGAGCTGCGGTTTCTTTTTGTGAGGCAGTAATGTCTCTCAAGAAGGCCGCAGAGCGGGATATGGAGGGAAGTCCTGCAGCGCGTGCTAATGTCTCTACTTGAGGTCGCCGGCCTTCAGCTGGCACCCGGAGAGGCAGGTAATACGCGCATTACTTCCCTCCCTGAGTTAGGTTCCTTAGCAACGGCCCAGATTGTGCGTAAATCGGTTAAGCATTTTCCCTCGCCTCAAAAAAAATAAAAACAAAAAAAAGCAGCCCACCCGTGTCCGGTAAGTATTTGCGTCGTCCTGAAGGTCAGGATGCCGCTGGTGCGGTTGACTCATTCCGTCAGCTGTGGCCTGATTGCATCTAACGTGCAGCCGCCGGCCACAGGGTTCTTTTTTTTTTTTTTTATTGCAGGAGGTCAGCAGACAGGCAGACGGCCTACTTGATGAAGAGCGGTTACCATCGCCTATGGACATTTGCAACACCAAAGATGCTACAAATGCGCTGCTGACCTCTTAAAGGAGACTGGAACCTGGTCCACTAATGCCGGAACACAGCTCAAGGTTGTTATGGCGACATACTTTGGACCAGGGGTGGTAGCCATCCAGTCGGGCAAATGCCCTACCACCTGGCTGTGGGTTGTTTTGTCGCCTCTTACGACAGGCCGCCCGGCCGCAGGAAATTGTATTCTTTCTCCGTTCCTGCACGGAGGAAATCGAGCTCTTGAGACCAGATTGCGATCATGGATGCGGTTTCCCGCTTCCTGATCGCTTCGATTTCGACCTGACAGAAGGTCAGGCCTCTAGCTAGGGCATCCTGCCGGGTGCGACGCACTGCTGTCAGGATGTCCGCCTGGAGATGCCAGGGCAGATCGCCTGAAAGAAGAGTCGCCGCCGTCCGCGACACTGTGCGATACCCCCGTATGGTCCTCACGTCCAGAACCCTCTGCGCCTGGTGCAGAAGAGTTCTGTTGTGGCGGTGAAGTGCCAACGGCCACGACTTTGTCGCAACGAACGACGACTTAATGCAGCGCGACGAGCGAGCGCCGCATACAACGATGTATAAATAAAAAAAATAGTGAAACCTGTTTTTTTTTAAATATTTCTTCACGTGATTGTTGTAACAGTGCCAAATATTCATGTTTATTAAAGTTTTACAATAGTCTGCTAGTAAATGCCTGAGCCAGTTAAAATATTATTTAAAAACAGTTAATTTTCTACACATTGTTGTCTTTTAATTAATAAAAAATATGCAATTATTGAATATAAAACTACATGGAAAACATCTACCTTCAAGTAAATATGACAAATAAAACTGGAGAGGTATTGCCTAATATAATTATATAATTTCAAATTCCCTCCAAAACGATGCGAACATTTATACTTAGATTGTCAAAACTTTATTTAAAAAAAAATAGCTTACTCGTTCATTCAAGTGAGCACTCTTTTCTGGTTCAATTTGATAATTAAATTACAATCGTTCACTAACAGTAGTATTAGTTCTATTCTATCTATCTTATTTGGGTCCAAATTAATATTAGTTCTATTCGGTCATGAAACCTTTTCATCTGTCGATAGTTCTAATCGATACAATTGTGAGTTTTGACGCAAAATTATAATTAACAGTTAATATTGTTTTTTTTTAAATAATATATCTCGCTCCCAGTTTTAAATTATTATCAGACTTTTCTCATCACTTTATTTATTAGTTTTTTACTAGTCTCACTTTTTATGTTCTATTTTATTTCTAAATTTACATATTGTCTTACTTTAGCTTAATGCTTTTTCCATATACTACTTTTATTTCAATCTTTAGACAGTAATTTAATCATTATTTCAATTTGTTAGCAATCGAATCACGGTTCCTAATAGTTCATTGAACATGAACTACATCAGACTGTTGGATCGCTGACTCAGATCATAACGCTGCCAGCGCTGACCAAGTGATGACTGGTTCTAGGGTTCTCAACCATTTAATATAATTATCAAATATATAGTATCATACTACATTTTAGCCAATAGTACTATATAGTAGACAAAAATAATACAGTATGAAATGTGCTATATTTTCATCGCTAGTTCAATTGACGCGCTTTTTATTCAGATTCTTACGATTATTTTAAATACAACAGAACTTCCAGGCCAAAGCAAAAGTAGTAATAATTCACATGGAGATTCAATAATGAAATATAAAATAGTTAATGAAAATAAATTTGGAGTATTTTCTCTTAATTTTATCAAAAATACTATGTTTTACGGTCAAAAAACAAATATATTATATTTTTTTCTAAAAATAGGTGGCAACCCTAACCGGTTCCTATATCTTACTGTCCAAACCACATTGGATATATTCTTTTTAAATTAGTAGATTCTTTGAGTGCATTTAAGTCCATTATTATAACATTTTTCCTTTAATTTAATTAAATATTAAATACATATACCAATTTAAACATTTACCGACCGCTCATTTGCCATACCATCGATTGAATTTTAACTTTACCAACTTGTTTGGAAATTACGTCAAATTTTAGCCCATAGCAAGGCAAATGAACAATCGGTAGGGTGGGATATAAGAACCGGTCCTTTTTTTTTTTTTTTTTTTTTGATATCGCAGGGGGAATGTCTTTGGACACCGTCCTCGGGTCCTTCGGGGGAAGGTCCAAATGCAGCGTAGAAGCATACAACGAGGGTGTGTGGGACTCTCAGCGACCGGTTCTCCACGCTAGCTTCAAACAGAAGCAGTCGCGAGAAACCGATCGCCAAACTACCCACCAAACCTCAACCTGCGTCCCTATATCCGCGCTTTTACGGGGCGTCACGGGATTTAGAACAGAGTTACTGCACCGCGACGCCCCAACGCTCGGCAATACTGGGCCACCCCGGTGGCAGAGTGACCCACTTCATCAATCAGGGGGGGGGAAGTCCACTGCTACCCCCGTAGCAGCGGCCCCCTGTGACGGTAATTATGGGAGGAGGAGATGCGCGTAGCGGCGCCTTCGACCGCCGGTCCGCCTCCTGCGGATAGGGTCCGCGTACACGGCCTCCTCCCTAACTCTTTCTGCGGCCTCCTTCTGCGCCATGACGGACTCGCAGAAGGAGGAAACCGCAAGCCAGGATTGCTGGCTCTGGAGCATCGCCTCGACCATGCTACGAAGCGAGCCCACAGGGCCAACGACGTTTTCTATGAGAGCCCTCTGGGGCCCCCAGGCGGCGCACTCCACGAGCGTGTGAAACGCCGTGTCTTGGAGCGCGCCGCACTCATGACATTGCGGGGAGGGTTCCCGCCCCGCGATTTGATGCAGATACTTACCAAAGCAACCGTGCCCGGTAAGTATCTGCACCATCCTAAACGTCAGGGTCCCGTGTTTCCGTGAGACCCAACGAGCTAGGTGGGGGCGGATCGCCTCCACCGTCGCAATCCCAGCTTCTGGGGACTCCAGGTCCCTCTGCCAAATTCGAATTAGACCCTCGGTCGCCTGGGCCCTGATTATCCGAGTTTCTGCCGGGCACGGCACCTGTCCTCTCGCCCGAGCATCCTGCCGAAAGCGGTACACTGTTGCGAGCACCTCCGCCTGGAGATCCCAAGGCGGATCACCCGCCAACAATGTCGCCGCTGTCCACGACACAGTACGGTATCCCCGTATGGACCTCACCGACAGGACCCTCTGAGTCCTCCTCAGCAGCGTCCTGTTTTTGCGGTGAAGTGCATGGCTCCATACAGGGGCTCCGTACAGTGCCATACTCCGGAGGATGCCGGCGTACAATTTTCTCACCGCCGCACCCGGCCCTCCCACGTTCAGAAGAAGCCTGGCTAAGGCGGCAGCGCATTTGATCAACCTCGGGGCCAGCTGGGTGAAGTGGGCCCCGAAGCTCCACGTTCCATCGAGGACAAGCCCCAAATATTTCATCTGGGGCTTTAACGCTACTGCAACGCCTTGGACAGTGACACGCGCCTCCCGGGGTGCACGTCTATGTGGTCTGCGGAACATGAGGGCCTCCGTTTTCTCAGGGGAGACCCTCAGACCAAGACGCCGGATACGTTGAACTACCAACGCCGTTGCGGCGTTGGCGAGCTCCACAGACTCTTCATAGGTTCCGCCCCGGGCCGTGATGAGGGTGTCGTCTGCGAAGCAGAGCACCCCCATCCCAGGCAGGACTGGCTCGCGGAGGAGCCAGTCGTAGCCAATGTTCCACAAGGTCGGACCCAGTACCGATCCTTGTGGAACGCCACACGCGACGCGTCGCCTACCTATAACCTGGCCAGCTCGGCCGCCCTCCCATAGGATGTACCGGTCCTGGAGGTAGTCCTCCAACAGCCTCGTGAGGTACGGAGGGACTCCATGAGACAAGAGCCCCGCCCTGATCGTCTCGTGAGGGAGACTGTTGAAGGCATTTTTGATGTCAAGAGAAACCGCCAGGACGGACTCCTGCAAGTGTTCCGCCTCTCTTGTGAGGCTCCGTAGTGCATTCAGGGCGTCTAGCGTTGAGCGCCCTGCTCTGAATCCAAATTGAGCCTCAGAGAGTCCAGGCCCATTCGAATCAAGGTGACGAACGAGGCGGCCGGCGAGGATTTTCTCGAATACCTTGGCCACCTCGTTGAGCAAGACGATGGGCCTGTAGGCGGACGGATCGTTGGGAGGGCGACCCTCCTTCGGGAGTAGACAAAGCCGGCCCTCCTTCCATTGCTTCGGGAATACACCTGACCTGATGCTGGCATTGAAAAGTTCCCGAAGCTGGCCGCGTAGGTGTTTAGCGGCCAGGAAGAGGGCTCGGCCTGGGACTCCATCAGGTCCCGGTGCTGTTTTCCGACCCCGGAGGCGCTCCAGGGCCACATCTAGTTCCTCTTCGGAAACGAGGGGAGGCTCCGTCTCCGAAGTACTGGAATGTAGAGGGCTCATTACCGGTGGGGTGAAGGCTCCCGGGTCCGGAAAGAGTCCATCAATAATTGAATTGAGGACCCCCTCCTCGAGGGACGCCGTAACCGGGGTTGTGCAAGCCCGCATCTTTTTACGGGCCACTCGGTATGGACGCCCCCAGGGGTCCCCGTCAAGGCTTTTTAACATCTCTTCCCGAGCCCGGGTCTTCGACTGGATGATCTCCAGCCGAAGAGCCTTTTTGGCAGCCCGATACTCCCCAACAAGACTATTTTCCTCCACATAGTCCGGAGGTTGTCGGCGCCGGCAGCGTCTCAAAGACCGGCGCGCTCTGAGGGCTGCCTCCCTCAAATCACCGATCTCTGCGGTCCACCAGTAGACCGCCTTCCGCTGCGGGGGCCGGCGCGACCGAGGCATCGCTGCATCACATACCCTTACAAGGGCCTTGCGCATGCGTTCTGCCAGAACCTCCGGACCTCCAGTATTAATGGGATTGACCCAGCTTTGGACAATAGCCATCTCCTCGACCAGCTCTGGATTGAGCCGACCAAGAGACCAGCGCGGAAATTGGTTGTGTCCGCGTGGGGGAACCGAGGTAGCGCTCTGAGGAGGGGAGAGCTCGAATCTGATATAGAGATGATCAGATAGAGTCTCCACCTCCTCCACGACTCTCCATCCGTCCACCCTACGTGCGACCGCGTGGGTGGCAAACGACAGGTCGATGACCGATCCACCCCGCGCTCGCACGCAAGTATGGACCGCTCCCCGGTTCAAGATGGTCAGACCACATTGGAGCGCCCACGCTTCCACGGCCTGTCCCCTCATGCCGGTGACAGGGTTACCCCAGGAACGGGACTTGGCATTAAAATCGCCGAGAACGAAATACGCCCTCGGCGACAACCTGCCCGCGGCGGCCCTGACGGAATCTAAGAAGGTCTCAAACTCCGCCAGGGTACGGTTGGGGGAGAAGTACACGCCTATGAAGGCATGCTGACCCCAACCTGCCACCGCGTAACCCCGTCCCCTCTCTATGACAGAGAGTGGGGTGCCGGAGCCCGATCTGGTGACCACCGCCACCGTCTCGTCCAGATCCCCGAACCAGTTGTCCTGGTCGGGGACGTAGTAAGGCTCGCTTACTACGGCCAAGTCAATCCCCCACTCCGCCATCGCCTGCATGGCCAGATCCTGCGCACCGGCGGAGTGGTTTACATTTGTCTGGAGGAAGCTATGTCGTACGGGCATTTTTAATTGACCGACATAGCCTCCCCTCTAGTCGAGACTGCTGTCGCCCTCGCCGGGGGGGCGAACTTGCCCCGAACGATGGGAGGGAGGCAGACCCTCGCCAGCATCGGGTGCGTTGCTATCTTTCCCCCCGCCGCGCAGACTGCGCAGTGGGGGACCGAAGCTGTGCAGTCAGGCATTGCGTGTCCGCTCTTCCCACAGCGGAGACACAAGCCTGACCTGTCAGGGCAGGATTCCGGGCACATCTGTGTGCTGTGCCCAAGCCCGTAACAACGGTAGCACCTTATTGGTCGGGTTTCTTTTGCCTCGACTTTCGCCGAGCTAAAGCCCACCAGCAGGTAGCCTTGCTCGGCGAGTATCTTGGCCAATGGGATTGGGCACAGTACGTACGCTGAACCCATCCCCCCCGGTCCTGAGCCAATTCTGTTGGCGACAATTCTGTCGAGCTGGCAATTTCCAGCTCGGGCGACGGCAGCTCGCAGAGATTCGGGCGTGACTGAGTCATCCAGCCCAGAGACGTAAATCTCTCCCCTTTTGCAGGGCCGGATGATTTCGGCCATCCCCTCGAGCGGCCCCCGGAGTGCTTCTGCCAATCGGTCCGCTTTCTCGGCCCCCTCTGGGCCAGGTGGCAACTCCATGAGCCGGGTGTCGCGGACGGTACGTATTATTTTAAGGCCCTCACGGAGGCCCATGGCAACTAAGTCTACTGCCGCGGCGGCTTTTTGAAATACGTCGCGGTAGGTGACGCCCTTTTTCTCTGCCTCCGGCAGCAGTTTAATAATCACTGCTGCCGATATTGGCTCTGTAAAGACCACAGGCGGCTTCTTTTTGGCTTGTGGTTTTGGTGGCGGTTTCCGTGTGGTGGGCGGGGCGGACGGTTGCGTGGGGGGAGGGGGTTGGGATGAAGCTCCCTTTCCTTTCCCCTTTCCTTTTTTCCTGCCCGTTACCACCGACCATGCTTCCTCGGTCCCCTGTAGGGGAGCGAGTGCAGGTGCGGTGGGAGAGGCGGTGGCCTGAGCTTGAGGCCCGGGCTTGGCCCTCAACATGGGGAACTCCGTTGAAACGGAGTCCCCAGAGGGCCCGGGCGCTGTCATCGTCTGCGTCGCAGCGGCAGCAGACGCTGTTTTCGATTTTTTCCCCTTCTTTTTGGGGGGAGGTGGGGGAGGGGGACCCATCACCTCCACGGGCTGCGGCACCACGTCCATTGGGACCGTGCCATCATTGACGACGGCGGTCGCATGTGGAGCCGTATGTGACTGGGGCGGCAGAACCGCCAGACTTTTGGCTTTATCCGCTGCGGCGAGCGGCGGGCGAATAATTGGGGGAGGCAGGAGGCGGTCCTCAAGCACGGCAAGCCGGGCGTTTATTATTTCCCCCATCGTAACTATGATGGTTCGCTTAAACTCATCTAAGTCTTGTGGGGGACTGGAGACCACCACCGTCTCGCTCTCTTTACCGCGGTTGTCGGCCTTTGCCGCAGTCCGCATCTCTTCGAACTCCCTGCGATGGGCCTTGACTTCCATCCGCAGGGAGTCTACTTCCCTTTTCAGCCGGAGGTTCTCAAGCGTGAGTCTCCGGTTCTCTAGATCAAGAGACCTTGCCGACAAGCTGGACACTATGTCAGCGAGTTTCCCCGCGGCCTCTTTAAGTTTTTTAATATAACCGCCTTTAAGGTTACCCGAGGTTTGGGCGACATGAAAAATGTCCGCCACATGGGAGCCCGCTAAAACGCGGAGCTCCTCAGCCCCCATTCTTTCTATGTCACCCTCCCTCGGGTCGACGGGATCTTCGGCGGGCTCAGAGGCCACACTGTCCTTTCTACGTGAGGCCAAGATCTGGTCTATTTGTTCGCAGATGGCCTGACCACGGATGACGACGTCCACCGGCTCTGACACCGGAGTCGCCCTGCCTGAAACAGCTGCGTCGTTGGATGACCCCGCCGTTATATCCTGCGGCCGGGCCTGCGACGCGGTACCTTTATCCACTGCCGCTGCGGGGGTTGACCGCGCAGGCTCATCTTGCGGGTGGACCTCCGCTGCGATGCCCTTTTTTTTCGCGGCACCATTAGAGGCCGCCGCTTTTGTAACTGCGGCGCCTTTGGCCTCCGCGAGGGTGGCCTCCGGCGTCGCTCCTATTTTTAATGCCTCGCCGGGCGTGATGCTCACAGGTTCGTCCTGCGAGCGGGCCCCCGGCGGGGCGCCTACTGAGACGGCTCTCGCCGCCCCTCTACCTCGTCCCGCGGTGCTCCTACTACGCCGCGTGACGTGTGCTTTAACCGCCGGTAAGTCGGCATCCGAGGGATCCTGGTACGGTCCCCGGGAGCGAACACGGGAACGTTTCCGGACCGCGCTCGCCCCCCTAGGGGGTCGAGGCTCGGGGTCCGCCATCAGCGGAACCCCATCCGAGCTCCGACTCACCTAGTCAAACAAGATAACGTAGCCTAGCCGAGAAAACAGATCAATAACCAATTAACGCGCACAGTCTTTTTAAAATGGACAGAACCACCTAACCAAGAGCAAGCCGAGTCAATAATAAGAACAGAAAAACAAACCAATAACAAAAGCCAAGTCAATATGCAACGCCGGAATCGAACAACCAAAGAGCAAGCCAAGTCAACGGAAAAAACCAATGAATATCATACGTAAACAAGGGAAATTTCCACGGTAATCGCATAAGTCGCCGAGATGCGTGTACACGTCCGCTCTCAACGAGATTGGCCGCGCCACTCCATAAGAACCGGTCCTAAACCAACACCACACAGCCGATTAACGTTGAAACATGAAACGTGTCATTATTTCAGTGGAGGGGTTCTTAATAGCTCGAACTTCGAAGTTCATTCGTTCATGAACTACACAACACTATTTTAAAGAGACAAGGAGTGCTTCTGGCTTAAAGGCCTAGTTGCCAAGCCATAAATATATGTATTAAAAAAAAAAAAAAAAAAAAAACAAAGCGTGGTTTGAGCTTTGCGTCTTTGTTTATTTTACACGACGCAAATCAAATGGATTAAAATAAAGAAACGTCTAGTGTATTTTGTGCAAATATGTCTCGAGATATAAGAAAAGATTTTTACAACAGAGATAGAGATAGGGATATTCGAGATCGAGACCGCGGACGTAATTGGGATCGTGATCGTCCATACAGGCCGGACAGCCGGTCAAACCAGAGAAAAAGAAGCTTAAGTAGAAGCAGGGATGATAAACGCCGAAGCCGCTCCCCAAGAAAAAATGACAAGGATATAATAGATGACAATATTCTTAGTGAAATCTCAAAATTACCTGAGCCAAGTGAACTTTGGGATAACCAGTTTCCGGACAATTTTGTTCCGCCACCGCCGTCATTTACTCAACCACAATCGGTAAAAACGTTTTATTATTTATATCACAGAATATATAGAGTTTAGGGACTTAAATAAAGGGCTGTGATTATGCATATAATAATAATACCTATATTAGATGTCTTGTAACCTTGTTAATATTGACTTTTCTTTCCTCCCAAGTAAATTCCGTTTTATTCGACATTCAGAAAGTAGGATTTAATTATTTTTTCTGCAGTACATTTCATGCTAGACTTTTCCAAAATCATTTTAATAATAAGTTAATTAAGGTTAATAATGGATGTCTAAAAATCACATAATTGTAAAATGTGATAAATGTTTCTACTATTCCTGTGCAATAGGACAGGTGAATCTTCTGTACATCATTGTATGCAATCATGTTTTTCTAAAACTTGTGCTCATTCATTTCTGGCTACAGTATCAATAATTTATAGGTATAAATAGCAATTTTCAATTTAGGTATAAATAGCAATTTCAATTTTCTCCAATAGCAGGTGTTATTGGAGAAAATTGGTGAGAACTTCACTAAATGGCATTTACTGAAGTAGCCCTATACCAAGGAGGCAAGCTGACTGCGGTCATATATTTAAAAAAAAGATATAATACTGAATATAAAATCTATCTCTGTGTCTTTATTTAAGGCTCATTGTTATTATCAAGAAGGCACTTTTAAATGAAAAATTCTTAAGAAGATATAGGAGTTAAAAAAACTAGGTAGTGGCTAATGATGCACTCTGGAGATTCAACTATACCCATATAGACGGATGTTGCTACATACTGAAATTAAGACTATTTTCTTATTTTCTCTATTCTATGTTAATAGCAGTGATTAAAAAAATACTACAAGTCAAGTGTTTGCTGGAAATATAAAATTTTAATTAATACAAATTTTCAGGCAGCACCACCTTTTGGAGGGAATTACCAACCTAGTTATTCTGGCATCTATGATGATTTTCCATCACTCTCAACTGTTCCACCAGTTACACCACTGCCAGATGTATCTGCATGGAACCAAATGTCTCTCCCACCACCTCCTGCACCACAGACTTATAACATTGAAGATCAAATCAAGAAAGAAGGTAATATTCGTTGTAGATTTGGTCAGGAAAATATTGGATGTTTTTACAGATTTCGAGATTACACAATCACAAGGTGCTATGATGGCTGTGTTTGGCCTAAATTGATCTTTGTATGTAATGAAATTATAAATAAACTAGAGTTTACCCCGCAGCTGAGCTGTGGATCAATGTCTCATGCATATCTCTTGATTAAATGAGCAGGTGTTAATACAGGTTATGTTGTACTAAATTTTTGTTGGTGCTATTTGTCCCTGGAAGATTTACTTCATTTTATATCGCAAACTATCCCATCTACCGGCATTTAAAGTAAGTGTTTATGACCACATTTGGTATTAAAACTATATTTAAACAAAATAACAGCAAAACTGATTCCAGTATTTCTAGTGATTTTTCCATGAAAGCTTAACAGATAGACATACCGAGTTACTATCACATTTTTTTTTTACATACAATGCATTTTTATATCTATACACTTGAAGAATCATAGGTGTTCCAATAGTAACTTTCAACACATTCTAGTTATATATATCAAACATCTATCTATCTGTAAAGTACATAAATCACGAAAATTACAAAAATGACCGAAACAACTAAAACAAGCAAAGTGAAAAATCACAAAACGACCAAAAACTTTCCTACTTTCTGGAATAACTTTTACATAAATCTACCAGTATCTGGGATGAAAAGTTCCCCTTGTGCACCCTCAGTATTAAAATTACATATATGCCGAATTTTAGCTACATTGGTTTAATAGTTTTACTGTTAAAGCATAACAAACAGACACAATAATATTTGTATACCAAAAACTATCCCATTTTTTGGGATAAAAAGTATCCTCAGCATCAAAAAAAATATATATATATATATATACTGAGTTTCAGCCAAATCAGTCCCATAGTTTATCCGTGAAAGCATAACAGACAGAGTTACTTTTTCATATATAATATTAATTAAATTAATGAATTTACTTGTTACACACATAAAATGATAATTCCAACATCTAACTGTCAGTTTAAACAGAACAAAAGGTAAACTAAAAAAACCAAGGTTATTTCACCAAATTACTGAATACCTCTGCATGATAATTAGTCAAAAAGTAAGGTATGAAATAAGTTTAAAACAATCATTGCATAATATTTAAAATGCATGGCTTACAAAACATTGATTACTATATAATGCTTTTTATATACTGTATATTATATTAATATGTGAAGCAAAAATTTTGTACCCCTTTTTACGAAAATTGCGCGGATGGAGAAGTATGAAATTTCGCACGCTTATGGTTTATAAAGGAGTGCAGAATGTTAGTATATTTTTATTACACATGAAAAATACATTAAATGAATAAAAAAACATTACACACACAACCATGTATTTGACACACATCCACATACATATATACTTAATCTGTGATTATAGAAGTATACAGTCTTTGACAACAGAACCTTGATAATGTTCAAACTTAGAAAATTTTAGTGTCCAGAAACCAGAATCTAGTTTCCTCGGAGCACTATAATTTTTGACTCTTTGAAAAGATTGTCTACAGTTTCTGTACGACAATAAGCTATCATCATGGCATCAGCAACAAGTTGAAGAATACAGGCATGGTGACATAGTTATGGCATGCCATAAAGAATATAGGATAAGTCATTATAAAACGTAACTGGCTTGTTGCCAGTCCACCAATCCATGGAGGGAACAAGTCCACCACATCTTAAATTCGTAGTGTAGGTAGTCGTTGGCTCCCTTGCAATCACAGTTGTCCAGATGCTCCATCTGCCAGTTTGCTTGCCTACAACATAAAAGAAAGAGAAATTGTTCTCATATCTGGACCAGAAAACAGATGCTTCCTATTTCTATCTGTTCTACACTACTTCTCGCCAATCACAAACTTGCAGCTTTCATAGTTTCCTAGTACAATTCTTAGTTTCTCCAGACTAGATCTCTTGCAGAAAATTTAGATTTCTTCTTAGAGCCTCCATACATCCATCGGCATATATTCCCTCCTTCATGTGATCCAAGATAGTCTGTCAGAAACCATTTTTAAAAGTAAAGTTAATTGACACTATCTGACCTAATCAACTGATATATGTATATGTATTTTAAATATGTATGTACAGTCAAGTTCATTAATATATATGCATTGAGTTTTCCAAAGTTTTCCAAAATCTTATTTTTTTTAATTCATATACTTTATTCTACAAGTACCGAGTTAAGTAATACAACGAGAACACATTGATTTTGATATTAATCAGTTATAAGATCATTTTCATCAGAATCGTAAAAACGCTAGCTAGTTACGCGACGTTGCCCAGTGGGCAGTTGCACGTATTGGCAACGATGCATTATTACTTGCATATAAAGTACTGCAAAATAAATTCTAGGAAAAAGACAATTTGAGTGAAATTCTCATATCTATAAGATATTTATGAATATTTGTCTAGTCAGATATTTTTGAATCCTATGCTATTGAGTTATATTTGATCATATGGCTGGTCACAAATTATTGTAAAGTGTCCAGGCATATATTATTGAACCAATTACATGATATATTAATGAACTGCAGACAGTAAAGATAATTTTTAACATTCTACTGCATACAATATTTTGAATCTTGTCAATGCATATATATTAATGAACTTGACTGTACTAGCTATGTATAGATACATGTATGTAGTTCATATTGTAAAATCTATTTTCAAGAAGTACTTTTATATACACATGCCTCTTGTTTTCCCACTCTCGCTAAACCCATAGGTTTGCTGGAAGAAAACTCTTTACAATTTAAGCTCGCCTTTGTACATAGCCAAAATATTGCTCCTTTATTTTTTAACCATTTTGTGTACAATAAAGAATAGTTTCTCCACTTAATAGTTATATCAACATCATTGATGGAAAAACCAGATATTGTACCATATATAATTCTCTTTTTTAATCCCTAACCAAATTTCTATAACTATTCTAAACAGACATTTTTATTGACACGAAGACACTAATTGCTTATCTGTCTTGCCCACAGCAAGTGAGTAACTTAAACATAAAAATTTATTGTTAGCTGTGAGATAAGGAACT
Source organism: Dendrolimus punctatus (assembly GCA_012273795.1). Taxonomy (NCBI): domain Eukaryota; kingdom Metazoa; phylum Arthropoda; class Insecta; order Lepidoptera; family Lasiocampidae; genus Dendrolimus; species Dendrolimus punctatus. The sequence continues at coordinate 991,252 of CM022529.1, read as the reverse complement.
TTGAATCGCCTTTTTGAATGCAATTGTTTCATTAATGCATGTAATTCATTGGTGAGTGGAAAGACAAGATATTATAAAAATACGAAAAATTGTGTATAGTTTTTGTAATTCACGAAGGCGAGTGGGCTTACTCGTGGTGGAAAGTGTATTATGTATGCGAGTGTATTGTCCATGTCTGCTTATGGCATCACGCACACACCGATATGTGTTAGCACAATTAAAGTCCCGTCGACTTTGGGAATTGTAATAACTGTAGCTATGTTTTACTTGTTATAGATTATAGAAGGTAAAGTTTCACATACTACATGATTGTAACTACATTACCGACCAGCAAGGTATCTTAATATCTATAGATCATGGATGTACCAACCAAATTTATCTTTATGGCCCTAATTTACACTTTAATAAGCTTTTTTTTTAAATAAAATACCACTTTTCTGACTGTCTTTCGTGTTACAAAGTACCGTATCTACAAAAAAATAATATTATTCTTATGACTTTACAGACTGAAGCTTTATAAAAACGAATATTCCATTTCAGGTAATGATTCAATTATCGACTTTAAAAACATAAATGATTATTCTACTACGAAATAGAGTAAATGCTGAACATATTTTAAAACGACTCTTTGCTGACAGGAGAACTTCAACTTAAAACTGGACGTGCCTGCATCCCTTTCTGCTAATTCTTAGCTCAGCCATTTTTTTTCTACCTATATTTGTGGATGTGAATTATTTACACCTGACTAGTTTTATGCGTCTTAATGTCATATGCCGTAACAAGCAAGCCGCTTTTTACACGAGAATTATGCAGAAATGGGCAGATGACAGCTAAGCTACAATATTTCTTTTATTTGCTATTGTCTATGGGTGTAGTTTCACATAGCTCGCAGAGACTCACAATTTTAAAAATCGAATTTTGGAATTTTAAGGAGGCTATGTGATATTACGCCAGTTTTAAAAGTTGACAAGGAACATACATTGTGCTAATGTCTGCAGCGGCGATCGAGACGGAAATGCGTCATCAAAAAGCAGCACTCTCGAAACAGCGCGAGGACTACATAAAGAAGGCGAGCATACTTAAGAAAGAGCTGGATACATTGAAAGACCAACGCAACGAACTTCGCGGCGATACAAAACGGTCCCCCAGTCCGGACACCAAGAGGTTTTTAAAGGAAAACACTAAACTGCAGGTTTGAGATGCAACTAACAGTATATGTGATATTTTTCAAATAGTATTATTCCTTTAAAATACCGCTGGACGAGCCCCCCAGTTGTATCGAATTTGCTTTAATCTTCATAGTGCTTGGAGGACTGTCGGTTTGTTATAAGATTTAGTGTCTACTGTTGAATTTTCTCGTTTAGTTGGAGATCCAGAATAAATTGAAGACCATGAACAATGTGGTGGATATGCTGAACAGTATCATCGGTGAAGAGGCCCAGGAGGTGCCCGAAACGGACAACGCGGAACGACCGAAGAGGAAATCCAGGTACATACTTGGACGTCTTAATAGAATAATTGCCTATTAGATGCACTTTAAAATTTGTTTTATGTAGTACAGTTGATTAATTTATATTCGGCCAACCAAAGTAAAAAGTACTAGAATATTTTAAGTGAAAACTTATTCTAAAATGTAAAGAAAAGAATTTGTTTATTATTGACATGCTAAATTCCTTTATTAATTCCCTTTGCAATACAGGCAAGGAACTTTTGAAATCGTGTCTTAAAACATTAATACCTTTGATTTTATTAAATAGTGTAAACTCCATGTAACGTCACTCAATTTAACGACAAACTCCTTTAAGCGTCGAATTCACTTGGCTTCGATTGTTTTAACTCGTCTTCCTTACAATGATACACTATATAGCATTACACCCATACTCAATAACGACAATAATTAAGTAATAAAAAGTATCTTTGAAGTTGCCAAAATTAGTAAAAACTGCGCAGTTGTGTACGTTCTTTTATCGCTTTATGATCCTAGCCCGTAATAAACTCGACCGTCGCCATCACGCATATAAGATGCCTCAATATCGCGACATATGAATGTAAAAAGTAAAAATATACAACATAATTACATAATAGTACAGCAAACAAAAATACCAGGCTTCTCACAATTTAACGACAACTCTATAACGCCTTAAAATGCACAGTCGCTTCAGTGTCGTTATATAGAGTTTATACTGTATATACAATTTTGTACATATAAAACTTTTGTCTAGAATTGTAGATATAAAACAAATTTTAAGTGGAACATTCAAATATTGTACATAAATAAGTTTTTGAATTGCGTTATTTGAAATACAAATAATATATTTCTCTCCAACCAAAATATAGGATAGTTCCCTGGACAGCTATTATGAGCTATTGACTTTTCACCGGAACACGTGAAGTTCGCACATATCGATGTGAAGATAGTTGCGGATAGAAAGTATGTTTCATTTTATAAGATTAAATGAAATGATATGCTTAATGTAATTATTGCTATTATAGTTTTTGGAGTTAGTTATCTTATTCATACAATATAGTACAAGGAAGAGGAGCTCAGAAGAATAATTTTGTTGGTGCCCTGATGCAACGGAACTAATGAAGGACAGGAATATAAAAATGCATGTATTAATCGTTGGATATGTACTTGTGTTTATTGTTTATAAATATTGTATTTTTATTAATGAAAGTTTAAATATTACATCACTATTTGGACAACTCAATCATGGAAGAAGAATGCTAAGTACACGTGACAGTCGCTCGATTAAAACGTTACTGACAAAGGCCCTAATTCCTACATTTCGGCCCCTGATCAGAGGGCGTCAAAATACAGTCTTTTTCACGCTCCTAAAACATTTAAATCAGGGAGTAAAAGGATTTAGATTCTTAGTACTCTTCCTCCTAGTTCTTTCTTATTTTAGTGTCGAACGAAATATACTATTATTTTTTAAATTGTGTTATACTTTTTATCGCCTATTATATACTTTTCTTCTTGATTGAGCCATAAGTAAAACAAGCCATGGTGTATTTGTAATTAAATTAGATGATTAAACTTTTATTGAAAAACTACTTTTTTGTATATTTCTTATGTTATTTGTAAACCAAAATATTAATATATATAATTTGTGTTAATCTAAATGTCAGTTAAAGTTGTAAAATTTATTAAAATATTTTGAAAATTGTAATTTATTTCATCGTGATAATTGTACAATTGTAACATGAATTTTTATTACAGAATAATAATTTTGAGCAAATTATGTTGTATGTGTGATTAATTCTAGAGTATAAAGTCATACCATTTTCGAGATTCAATAAAAGCTCTAAGTGCAAATCGTTTTATGTCTTAAGCTTGTCATATTTCTTAAAACTACGTTTCAACGGTTTTCAGCTCGGCATTTTATTTGATTATTATTTCAACGTTTCGGCCACCGTTCAGTAGCCGTAATGGATTTGATTAATTATGTGTGCTCGTTGCGAAGAAAATACTATTTCTCATATTTCGTTAAACGTACCACGGTTAATTCTTCGATGAAAAACTTATTCCCAAACGCTTTTCGTCGTTTTCGTCGAATTTCTCAAGTGGATTCGACGAGAGGCGATCATGAGTAAATCGTCAGATACCTAGACGAGAGTAAATAATAAAAAGGTTGTATACAAATTTACCCTGCTAGGAATCAAAGGTGCAGGCCTGTTTGTTTAAGTAAACTAGGCGGGTTAGCTCTTACACCACAATTTCTAGACTTAAACATATAATAATTCAATTAGGAAGCCCATCAATTTTATATGGCAAAAATAACGTGATTAGATAAATCTTATTTGGACGTGCATTAATTTTATATTCATTTGCTGGTTGATGTCCTGTTTCAAGTATATTAATATAAGGACAGCTCAGTTACGAAAACTAGAGACCATTGTGTGTCTGATTTCGCTCATACGCGATATTACAAAGGCTGAGGGTTTACCCTTACTATGAAACGCCTTTTGTCGTTCGTTTACAAAGAATTTTTCGGGTGCAGTAGACGTAAGGCGTTTATGAGTAAGCTCTCAAGTGACCGAAATTGATTTAAAGATTAAAAAATTGAATCTTTTCTTTTAAAGATAAACTATATTACTAAATACATATTCATTATTCTGAATCCTGAAAACTTATTTTAACAACTTCGATATTAACGACCAATAAAAAAATGCATTCGCATCAATGATATGTAAAATTGTGGGTATATTAGCATTGATTTAAAACTTCTATTTTGAAAAATTATTGAAAATGCAGTATAATTAAAAAGTTGAAATTTTTAGGTCCCCGTCGAAGGAGAAATATAATTACGTGTACTACGACCCTGAGATGCACTGGTGCCGCGTCTGCAATGAGTTCCCGTCCACGGCTAAAGATTACTTGAACCATTTGCATTCTCCTGCTCATCAGAAGTAAGCTACGACAAATGTTATTTTTAAAAACTTGAAAATTCTATGTCGTGTAAAGAAAGTTTTATATTTGATAGCTAGATACATTATAATCGATTTTAGTCTGATCCCTACACTTATATTTTAACGTTAAGCATTAGTAAATTACTAATTGATCCATTCGTGTTTTGTGTGTAATAATGTGTAAATAATGTAACTACGTCGCTATTTTTCTCAAATAAAGTTCTTTCTTTCTTCTATTCGAGTTGTGAAAAGTAAAATAAATGCCTATAAAGTGTATACACAACAAAATATTGACCGAGTCTTCGAAGGCCCAAAATGTTAGGGTCCCACATTTTGGTCCTTCGTTCCAGATCAAAAAGTTCCATACATTTTCTCCGCTCTGTTGTTAAAATTTATTAAGGTTTAAATCTTTTATTTTACATGTTAAAAGTTATGTCAAAAAACAATACAGTTCACTTACGAGAAAATACATTATTATAAGTTAGTAAAATACATCCAGTATATGTAACTCAACTATTTTAACTACTAGTAAGAACACTAAATTATATTATCATTATAAATATCTTTAGGATACAATATTTGTCTGTCTGTCAGTTTTATGTGTTTAAATAAGGTTTTCTTAATGATTTTTAAATCTTGTTTTTAAAGTGTTTATTGGTGGAGATACTTTTATGTTTATAGGTAGATCATTGTACAGCTGTGCTCCTGAAATGTTTTACGTAATCCTTTTACCGCATTTGGTCCTTAGTGCTGGCAAAAAACTTTTGTTTCTAGTTAGTAATAAAAATAAAGATTCTAACTAGTCTGTTGGTGTTATTTTAAAATGTCATACCTGCCTCAGGAGTGCAGCGGCGCACATGGAGGCGCCTTGGCACAGCATGACGGGGGTGAACGAGGGATTCCCCAGTTTCCCCAGCGCTCAGACCAAGCGGACACCTATAAGAGGTAAATCAGGATAATAATAATCTATTATTTTAGAACCCTGTGATTTATAGTTTATATTCTGCGAAACTACTCCGTTATTTGGGATAAAACGTATCCTATGCTAATACCCTCAAAATACACATAACTAGGTAATAATCAATTCTTTCAGCAGTGATATTTTCTTAAGTTTTCGCGACTTGTACACATAATAAAACTACGTTTTAACGGTTTTAAGCGCGGTAATTTATTTTATTTAGGTTTATCCGACGTTTCGGCCGCTTTTCAGTTGCCGTGGTCACGGAAGACAAAGATGACATTTGTCAAACGTGTATTGTCAAAGTTTTTATTCAGCCTACCGCCAACTTGTTCATTTTAATTATTTAGTTTTAATTTTGTTTATGGATATTATTTACTCTATGGGAGCCTAATCTAATTTACCACCGCTTCACAACATGTTGTGACTTGAAGAGAAGAAGCGGCGCAAGAAACTCTTCAGCAAACATGCCTAGTTCTAAATTTTTTTTTATAATATTAAAATGAGTGGAAGGAAAAAAAGAAAAAAAAGTTTTTTCCGTGACCACGGCAACTGAAAAGCGGCCGAAACGTCGGATAAACCTAAATAAAATAAATTACCGCGCTTAAAACCGTTAAAACGTAGTTTTATTATCTTTCAGCAGTGCTTGTGAAAACCAAGCTATCCCGTAACGCATTTTAGAAAAATAATTAAAAAAAGTTTTCTTAGTTATATTAATTATAATTTAATAATTATGAAGCCTGTGTATGGTGTTTTTTCAAAATTATTATTGTATGTATGATGTATGTTAAATTTTGTTTTAAGGGTTGCAATTCTTCGTGCCTTCAACCGCCTGGTATTGCAAGCTGTGCGATCAGTTTATAGGCGATCTGCATTGTGCGTCTGCGCATCTTAAATCTATTGTACATTCCAAAAATTACATTGTAAGTATTTTTTTTTAATACAAAATACTAGAAATTTGATGCGGCATCACTAATTCACACTTCATATCCCATGGAAACTGTACCATGTTTCAGGATAGTTACTATCCCATGTTGATATTCACTACATGCAGTGCATGTCGATGCCCCGGTGCAATAATCCAGTATTCGAAAAACTTTAATATTGCAGGAAAAAATATTGTGTTGTCTAACTGTGTTGAAACAAACGAATTTTTAATCACCCTAACAATTACAAACTGTTCCCTTGAAAAGTTCTGCGAGATTCCCGAGATACCATTCATTTTATTACATAAAATTTGCTATCGATCAGTGAAAGCAGCATCGAAAACGGTCCAGTAGTTTTTACGTGAATCCCGAACAAACGGACAAGAAATCTAAAAAAAGTCCATTATGTTCTCTATCGATCATACAAGTATAGTTTTTTTCCAGTCGTTTTTTTTAAATAGCTTCAATATACAATTACGGCATCCGTCGAATTTCATAATATTATAGATTTTCTACTGTTATGTCTAATTTTAGATAGGGCTTGAAATTTAAATATAATTAAATAGTGCAATTCATTACAAAAATCCTATTTGTAAGCTACAAAAATGATCTTCTAAGGAAAAAAAATGTATATATAATATTAATCATTATAGATGCATAACTTCCTTAGCTTGGGAACTACAATGTGTTATAATTTTATAAACATTCGAATATGACCAAATTCATTTTTTTCAACAGAACTTTGTAGAACAAAACCCTCATTGGGAAACGGATTGGATGTCAGATAGGCAGAAAGCATTTGAGAAGTCTCGTGCAAGCAAAAAATCTGCAGAGAAACCGGCATACATGGCTCATACAATTACATTCAACAAAGACGGCTTCCATACAAAGAATACGGGCACCCCGTCCCCGCCACCAGAGAAGAAGAAGAAGAGAGATAAGAAAAAGAAGAGTAGTAGAAAGAGAAGCAGTAGCAGTTCTTCGAGTGCCTCTAGTAGTTCGGAAAGTGTTGCCTCCAAGAAGAAAAAACATAAAAGTATGTGAAGTTTATCCATCATGAATTTTTTTAACATTGTGCCAATTTTATCCGTACAGGAACGGAAAAATAATAATTCCTGCGTCCGGGCGGCCTGTCGTAAGAGGCGAAAAAACATCCCACAGCTCAGTGGTAGGGTATTTGCCCGTCTGGATGGCTACCGCCACTGCTCTAGAATATGGCGCTCTTAGAGAGTGGCAATACATTGATTGCAACTTTGGTGTTGCAAATATCCATAGGCGATGGTAACCGCTTTCCATTAGGTGGGCCGTCTGCCTGTCTACGGAACTCGTGCATTAAAAAATGTGGCTCCAAATTTCCAGGTTCGAGATTCGTTTAACACCGGCCCATAAACCATATTTGCGGTCCACATATTTTAAATCTCATGTAGTTTCGTACAACCATCGTGTCGATGTGAAAAGTTTAGTTTTTGGAAGTTTAATATCTAAGGTAAAAAATACCGTTTATTTTCTCACTTAGTGTTTGTGTCTCAGAGAAAATATAAGTAGTTTTACACAACCTATAATTCCGATTGGCAGTTTTCGTTTTCGCAGGGAAGTGTCTGCACGGTTTTCCGACATTTAAATAAATCTATAATATTATAAAATTCTAATATTTCTTGTTTATACATTGAAAAACATCAACTTGAATAGAATATATAAACGATGGAGAACACAATGCAATTTTTTTTAGATTGTCTGTTGGTTTGGTATTCACGTAAAAACTACTGGGCCGATTTCGATCTCGGATGCATGAAAATTAGCTTATTCGGACACAGTTTTCACTAACACGATAGCTGCGGTACTTTGTTTCCCGGGAATCCCGCAGGAAAGTCAAGTTAGCTTGAATAAAGTCTTGGGTATATCTTAGTAATCTATACAGAACTTTATTTATAAGCGAAAATGGCAGTGTTGCTTGCTACGAGTTCATAGTTCTGTCCCGCTTATAGGATTCGTACACTGTCTAATAAAATTGTTGTACTGCACAGGTACATTGGGAGGAATTATTCGTTGTGTAAAGTTATATATTCGTTTTCAGGTAAAAGAGACTGCAAAACCATCGATTTGACAGATGACGACAAGACATTGACAGATTGGATGTCATCCATCAAAGTGGACAGGCTGAACGACAGCGACCGGAAACTATTAGACAGTTTCAGAAGCAAGTAAGTTGAAAAACGCTAGTATCTAAGAAAAAATATTCACAATGCAGTGTTTGTCTATCACGTTTCAGTGCCATAACACATTTATTGTCAGACTCATGGATAATATGAAATTATTTTTGTTCTCATGTAAATAATGTTTGCTACATTAGGGTTAAATACCTTTCTCACTTGCTTCCACGCATTCTAAAGGCTGGCAACACCTTGCCGACCTTAGTGTTGCTAACATCTATAGGTGGTAACCATTTTCAATCGGATGGCTGTTCGTCCTCTTCAGATAATAAAAAAAACTTTTAAACTTATAAAGCGGTTTTCTAATCGTATAAACGATTTTTTTTGACAGATTATTGCGCGTGTTTGGTCTTCGACCCATACAGGAGCGACATCGCAAAGTTTGGATATTTTTCGTTTATCGTCACGATTACAAAAGCTAATCTTCATACAAATCTTTGATTATTAATGTATGTTCTTAAATTGCCTAACTCACGGCCTATATACATAAAATTTAAGTAATACCCTAAGCTTTTCTCAAGTTAAACAATTTCAATATTAAAAAAAAACGACTTCAAAAACTAAAACGCATAAAATAACTTATTTCTACAGCTATTTTTAATTATAATATCTTATTTTTAATATATATTATCTGAAACATCTTGAAACACATAAAAATCAAAAGCACCGACTTTAAGATGTTTTAAACGAAGTTTTTAAATTTTATTTGTTACTTTTTAGTGTCTAGTTATGTATGGGTGGAACTAAGAATGGTGCCGCGCTTCTTAAAAAAATATAGGTCCCAAAAAATTATTCGTAAAATGAAAACTACTGGGCCAAACAATGTCAATTTTTTTGGGGACCAAATGACAACTATTCCGCATCAAACTAAAGAATCACGTAAATCGGATCATAAATCTCAGAGCAATTGGTACATAAAAAAAAGATTCCGACGAATTGAGAACCTCCTTTTTTGAAGGCGGTTAAATAATTCAACTTAGATTATCACTTCTGTGTCTTTTTTAATTTATTTATTATAGATGCGTCGGTCTATCGTCTATTTTAGTTGTGACTTGTTTGTGAATTGTTTTCCGGCATTAGTGACCAGGTTCCAGTCTCCCTTAAGAGAGCAGCAGCGCATTTGTAGCAGCTTTGGTGTTGCAAATGTCCATAGGCGATGGTAACCGCTTTCCATCAAGTGGGCCGTCTGTCTGTATGCTGAACTCCTGCAGTAAAAAAAAGACTACCTTCCGGGAACTGTGTTCAGAGAATGATCTAGGTGTCCAATGCCAATGGCTTGACAACGTGTTAAAATGGGTACTGAGCAGCGTTGCGCATGTTCATATTCAGGATCAATTTCAGATTGAAGAAGGAGAAGTACTCGGACAGAGAGGAAGACCGCCGGTCGATAGAGAGGGCAAGAGAAAGGGAGAGGGAAAGAGAGCGGAGGGAGATAGCGGATCTGCAGCGGAAACTCAGGTAACATCTATACTAATATATAAACCTGAAGGACTTGTTTGTCTGTTTGCACGCACTAATCTCAGGAACTACTGGTCTGATTTGAAAAATTCTGTCAGTCTTAGATAGCCCATTTGTCGAGGAAAGCTATATATCATCACGCTAAGATGAATAGGAGCGGAGCACCAGTGAAGAATGTTTCAAAATCGGGGGAGTTTATACCCTACTTTTTATACTATTATACGCGAACCTATTATCGCGGGCAGAACCTAGTTTATAATATTATAAGTGCCTAGTATTTGTCCCGTAGCTACGTCTAGTTTCGAACTCTAGGCAGCGGCTATATTTTACCTACATAAAAATGTAATTAGGTTTTTAATGTGTAATAATAACACAGAAACTACGTCCGTGTTAGGCTACACAACTGCCTAGCAAAATATACAGATGAGTCGAAGCCAATCCGATTTGGTCTTTGTTAGTGAATTGAAAAACGCGATTACAGCGCCATCTATGTTGCTTATTCGTCCATTTTAAGGAAACGAAGTCATTTATCAAGTGTTAACTCGGGTTTTGAGCCAGCATTATGTCAAGTTGCATTCATATATGTTCAATTGATTCCAAATAAGATGCGATAGCAGCGCCATGTTTTTCGATATCTTCGTCTATCCCACGAAAACAATGTCATTTATTGGGATAAAAAGTGTCCTAAACTACACTCCGGGATATAAGCTAGCGGTATGTCGAATTTCATGTAAATCCGTTCAGTAGTTTTCACGTTCTGCTCTAGCAGAAAAACACATAAAAATTCTAAAAATTGTATCCTCGGAATCTGCTGGTCCTAATGAGCCCCCTTGATTTTTAACCAACACATTTTACAAATTCAAACCATATAAACTTTTACGCGGTTTCATTGAAACTAATAAAAAAAATGGTATGTTCATCCTTGTTATCTTAAGTATATATTATGTGTTTGTGTTAAATTTAAAAGTTTTTGAAGCTCTCGTACATATAAGTTGAAAATGAATTCAACTTTCTATTCTACATGGACCGCTTTGCAGTGGGCTATCACTGTTTGAGGAGTGGCAAGAAACTCCTTGCCAACCAGCTCAAAAATTCTTTTAATGATTTCTGAACCTTTTTTTAAAAAGCACAGATTTATGTTATAGAATTATTTTTCCTAATAATGACAAAACACTAAAAATTTACACTGGAATATATTTTCTCGATTCTCTAAATTGTAAAGTTATTATATGGATTCCAATGTTTTTTCTTCGAGAAGAACAGAAGAGGAGCGTAGGAGAGAAGAAAGGAGATCTAACACTAGAGACAGGGAGAGAAGAAGTAAGAGCAAAGCCAGAGCCAGCAGCCCTGGAGGGGATGCAAAGAAACCTGAAATCAAAAAAATGCCTTTTATTGGTGAGATAGTTTTTCATGGAACAAAAATAATAAAATTTGTATGCATGTTTGATGTGTGACAAACCCACTACTTTATTGTTTTTACTAGACGATCAGTTTCACTTTATTTGTTTACAAATCAAATATTGGTGAAGACTTTTGTCACTATTTTGTAGGAAAAATGCCAGTTTTCAAAAACATGACCAAGAGCAAAGTGGACGACCAGAAAAAAGAAGATCAGAAGAAAAAGGTAGAGGACGCCGAAACAATTAAGAAGAAACAGGAAGAGATTGATGCCGAAATCCAGAAGAAGGTATTTGTTTTTTGTAAACGAACATCCATTATAGTCATCTTTGAAATTTTGGTAAACCTGTGTTTTTAAACTGGGACTTCATGTGACTTGTAGCTGTCTTTATAAGGGTTCTCATTTTCCATAGCGTTTTGTTTTCATTTAAAAATTAATATATAAATCAAAGTAACTATTTTAATTACAATACAATGTTAACTTAGAAGGGGGGGGGGGGATCTTCTAATCAAGTAAAAGGTGCTTATTAAGGAGATACTGGCTAGAGACTATGAATTAGATATTTAATTGGTGTTAGAATAATAACATTGGCCCACATAAAAAAAACTGAATGTGCTGGAACACATATTAGAAGTTAAACTTCAACGAACAAGTTGAAAAACGAATCGCAACAACATTTTCACTTGGAACTTTTATGATTCGTTTTCCACTTGTCCATTGAAGTTTCACTTCTAATATGTATCCCAGCACACATTCCGATTTTTCGCAGGTTTACTGCAAATTATGATTTGGTTAGGTACAATTCAATGAATGTATTTCTTATTTAAACATATTTTATTTCATCAAACAAAAGACTGAATTTGATCCGGAACCAAAAAAACATCCACAGTCTAGTCCTAAATTATGCCACCTCTCCACGCGCCGTCACGCTTTTCGTGACAGAAAAAATCCTAATGCCCCCCCCCCCTGTATATAGAAGTTTCACTTCAATGAAAAGTGGTCTGTACTTTTGTCCAGACCTTACCGTATTCTTATGTATTTCGGTGGGCTGAATACAAATTTTGAGGTATGTAATGTATGGACGAAATCGACCCGAGACTCCGATTCAGCGCATCGAAATACATAAGAATAGATAGGCCTGCTCAAAAGTATAGACCACTTGTTATTTTTGCAGGCTGGTGTAATTAATGACAAGATGTTTGACTAGTGACAGTTAATGACGTTATAACGCAATACATCCATTCAGAGCATGGCGTTTTGTATGATGATAAATATTGTCCCAATTGACTCGATTTTCGAGTATCCCATTATAAAGCCAGCTAAGAAAGTCCTTTACCACCACCCTAAGATTAAATATCACTTGCACCTTATAGGATTACGAAGTCTAAGGCTTAGCAATGACCTTCAGGGGCGGTGGAGAGAAGTGGAAGCTCCTGCGACTCAAAGGAAGATCTTCCACCGAGACTATTGTTTTGTTATACCTTGGAGGCCGAGGCCCGTTTTTTATTGTTGAATATTTGTACATATTCTTTGTACGTGCCGGGAATCGTTTGCAATTTAAATTATTGCTTTCTTACTACAAAGAGATTGAAGGTTTTTAGTGATTTTATTCTCATCTTCTTGATATATGAAAATAAATGTTTGTCTGTATGTTCTTTATAGAATCATAAAATATACATTTGATCATGTGATGCGCTCTAGTAAAGTTGTTGTACATGAGTCAAAGAAGGCTCCTGTGCTGGTTCACAATTGGACCCGGTAGGTGGCGTTGCTGTCGGCATATCGATCGAAGCCTTTCCGGGCAGGACGACGTCTGCCGGGACAGCTAGTTAAAAATAAATCCAGATCTAAAAAAAGTGTTTGGTAGAGTTTAATGCTATCTTAAGAAATGAAATACTAAACTGTGTTAATTTTCAAAGGAATGTTGTTCGTTTAGGTGGCAGAGTTCAAGGAGAAGATAGCGAAGGCTCAGCTGGAGAAGCAGCAGCAGCAGCAACAGCAGCAGCAACAGCAGCAGCAGCAGCAGGTGTTGCTGCCGCCGCCGGGGCTGGCGCTGCCCACGCCCGCTAACACCTTCATTCAGCCGGCGCCGCTGTTGCCAGCGCCCCCTGCCCCGGCGCCTCCACCAGCCACGTGAGTATTTAGGGGCCCCCCCAACCTAACTACGGGAGAAGTTCAAATTCTTAAAGATTTTGTGCGTGCATGTCGAGTTGTTGATGTTTGCTTTTAAATTATTTTTCCTCGCTCTTTTCTTCCGCCTTATCTCAATTATTTGGCGTCGGAAAAATAAGTCTTTTCCTTTCACACTCCTCTATTTTGTAATACGTCCTCTATTAGACCGCAAATTATCATATTGTTACGTGCGAGCGGGGGTACCCACTTAGAATCGGAGGGAAACACCAGTTCTGTAACTTAACGCTTTCATTGACTTGCACAGTCGTACGTGAGTCTCCTGCGCAGGGTTGCCCCTACAAGCACAACTAACGACGCACTGTCCCGACGATAGGTGTCGCACTCGCAATACCCTCGCCGATATTGCGTAGACCACCTCCTGCTGCTGCAGTGCTCACCTCCGAACCACCACTTTACCACATGTAGCTCGCTTCTGGATCTCCTCTTACACTACGTTACACTCCTCTTTCACTGAACTGCCCACTAAATTCACCACTAAACTCGTCACTGCCTTCTATTAAACTGCTCTTCCAACTCTTTCGTATTGCACTTGTAGCTTCGCTGTCTTGAACTGAACTCTAAACTGCCCGGCAGGCGCGCCTTACGCTACTTATATGCCCGGAAGAATCTTCTGGAACTCGTAATTCTATCTGTCCCTTTCTAAACATCTATCTATCTCTGTCTTCTTCTTCCCGTACTTTCGTTCATCGTCTATCCCTCTCTAAAATGTATCCTTCCTTGTCTTTTCCTTCTTTAATCTACTTTTTTCTGGAATTCTTGAGACCGGCTTACGCTATTGTGGATAGGTCCCACTGTGATATAAGAGTATTTCACATTAATGTTACAGCGCGGCACCTGCACCAGGTCAGCCGACGCTGCCCAAGGACTTCCAGGACGCCCTCGACATCATCTTCCCGAGTGAGGTGAAGAACTCCGAGTTGCCGAACGACGGCATATTCGGCATCGCGCCGGGATTCCCGATCCCGGGCGTGATGCCCCCTTTCCCGGGGCTGGGATTGATGCAGCCGCAAATGTTCGGCTTCGACCTCAACGCGCAACTGTTCCAACCCAGGCACCAGCTGTACGACACCCATGTACCGTTGATACCTGGCCAAAATAAAATAAGGCCGCAGAACAAGAAGATCAGACCGAAGAACGAACAGAGGAAACCTAATCCGAAGCAGCAGCAGAACAAGCCACAGCCGAAGAAAGAGGAAGAAAAACCAAAGGAGAGCGGGAATGGGAGTGCTGCTAGGAAGAAAGAGGAGCTGGATGATCTCGCTATGTTGGGCATCGATGCGTCTGATGTTGGTGCTGGAATTTGATTTTATATAATATAACAATCAAAACTTATTTTCTAAAATATATCAAATGAAGGCTCGATGTTAAAAAATATTTGTTGGGAAATTACTTTTATTTTTAGTAGCGTCTGTCTGTGCCTACGTGGGTGCTGTTATCTTTAACAAACGAAATAAAGGAGTTTTAATTTCATATACAAAATTAAAACTCCTCGGGGAGCCCGACAAAAGTGATAACTTAGCCTGCCTGCCGCTGCTGTATGCGTGAGAGAAAGGGCAGCCAGACAGACTGGCGCCGTAACGCGTTACGTAACGAAGCGGTTTACCCTCCAAAATATCTGCCAATAATCTTCAATATCTCTATAACCACCCATGCTTTTGGCATGGCCCAATGCAAAAACCCCACGATGGCAAGACTACAGGGCTTTCGGACTTCTTAACAATATTCTTACACCGTTATTAGGTTTTCATTATAGAGTATGAGAAGCGTTTTAATCATGATTCGTGTGACGGGTGTAAAATATCACGCGACATAATTTGATTTTGGCAGAACTATTTCGAAATAAGCTATTGTGTTTGTTAGCTGTCATGAGAACTTCTTTATTGGGCATCAGTTGAACTTCGCAAGCGCAGTGTAAGTTTTCGCCTAATTATTCAATCCCTAGTTACTCCCGAAGGAAAGGTAAGGTTGTATATTGAAGGGGCTCTATAGTCGGACACCATCTAATATATAAATTTCTCGTGTCACAGTTTTCGTTGCCATACTCCTCCGAAACGGCTTGACCGATTTTGATGAAATTTTTTGTGCTTATCCGGTATCTATGAGAATCGGCCAACATCTATTTTTCATCCCCCTAAATTTTTATTATTATTTTTTAGACAAAATTTTTAATTTCTATTTTTTTATGATACAAAATACAAAAATGCATACAACCTTAGATTTTCAACCCTCTACGATCAACCCCTATTTTTTACCGGGCAGGACGACGTCTGCCGGGACAGCTAGTAATAATTATAATATTATCAAGTCTTAAAGTCCCGATTGCGTAGAACAGATATTTTTCGGATTAATTTTGATAATCCAAATGTTGGGCGCCATGACCGCCCGCCATCTTTTATCCATATATACAAAAATGGTAAACTATTATTTTTCTGTTTTACCTATCTTATGACATTTAGAAATGCTTGTTAAAACTGGAATGTTAAATGGATACGCTAATTAAGGTAAATAATCTATAAGTCAATTTGGAATACCCAGCTTTTTAGGTACATTTGCATACTGGTAAGACTTTCTAAATTGTAACATGCATAGATTTTAGTAAACAACAAAAATGCATTTTTTGCGTATACGCCCATTTGTTATGAAGCCCTGGATATTCTCGATCAACAAGACCCTTTTACAGGAGATGTGTTCTGTTTGCGGGCCAATACAATAATGTATTCTATTGTTTTAGGAGGCATTCCTGGATTTGAACTCAAATATATATTAACTACAAAGAAGTTTAGTCGTTACAGTACCTCCTTTGTTTAATTGTACGCCGACAAAAAGTCAAAATGAGGGTATATATAGTTCTCGCTGCGAAGTTCAGCTTTGCATTTGTGTAATGGCCCTGGAGGGAACTGAATATACCTGGAATTATCTTGCACCCAAGTTGTATTATAATCAATAATGTTCTTTATCTCAGCATAACTTTTATATCAAAGACTATCTGTACTTATAAATCAATTAAAATGAACGGATTCGTCGCGGATTTCCTTTATGTAATTGCGTGAGAAGAGTTGTTATTTTGTAATAAATAATATTTGGTATGTCGCATAGCGTTTTCTTTTTGTATAAACTGTACGGATAAAAGTGGTGACTCGTCATGCCTGTACTGTCAGCATGCACAGTACTTGTAGGCACAGACTGAAGCTCCGAATACAAAAAGGCTTGTCGCAATTTTTTTTGCAGACCTTACCGGCAAATTTAGACATATGTGTTGAATAGAAACGACGCCATTTTGAATCCCATTCTTTATTCGTGCAGGTCGTAAAAGGTTATTCCTTTTTTGGACTTATTTATAATTTAGTTTATAATAAAATTAAAATATAATTATTATACGGTATTGTGTAGTGTTTCTTATGTATACCCCAATTACGATGAAATTGTCAAAAAAGGTGGAAAGAATTCAAGGTCCTTAATTCCCAACAAGCTGATTTCGAAAATACAAGCTTTTTTAAGTTATACTTCTTTTGTATATTCTTTTGTTATTATTGTTCATATTGTCATACAAAATTGCAAATCTGCTGATCAAATGGAATCCTATATAGAACACAGACAGAACAATGTTTGATATTAATGTGCGCATTGAACGTGACCCAGCATCTTGCGATAACAGATATCGCGAGAACAACCTTATCGAGCTTTACGTCACGTTTTTGGCGTAATAACAAGACATGCATAAAGTTGATTAGATAATAAACATGGGGTTTAACATATAGGTATACTACTGTACATTGCAGTTCAGCGTATTCTCTTGGACAGTTTTTTTTTGTATGGCGAAGCTGCAGTGTCTGTCGTCTTTGCCTATGGCGCGGAGCGTGAAGCGCACACGGGCGTAGGTTCTTATGGCGGACAGAGCGCCGCTCGCAACGAAAAAGAATGCTTCGTTACCCTATTTTTGTTTCACTTATCAGTATAGATCAACTTGGGAGTGAATGTAATAAAATCGTGTATATCCCTCTCTTTTCCACGCACCAAATCGTTTCATAAGTGAAAATGAAACAACAGTATCTATGTTGTTGCTATTTTTGCACGGTTTCTATGCGACTGTGTCCCTGCTATTGTTCCCAACATAATAAAAAGTTGCAACATTTTTATCCCTTTTTCCGTTCATTGGTGACTTGAGTATACCATTTTGATCGTGATAAAGGGCGGCAGAGTATAGATTGCACACGAGAGCTACATGGGCTAAAGCTGCCTCTGCAAAACTGCCAAACAGGCGGATGGTTCACCAGCTGGAAAGTGGTTACCGCCGCCTATAAACGTTTGTAATACCAGGGGCAAAGTCTACATGTCGCCAGTCTTTAGAATCAAGTACCAGGGATTAGACAGAAGGAATGGGTTAAGGGGAGGGGGTGGTGGTCAATCTTAACTCTTGTGGAGATTCCTGACACCTCCGGGTCGTCAGTTGGAGATAATCCAGCACACGTGAATAATTAACACTTGTTTATTCCCACAGACAGAAGATTAAAATGTATATATTAATACTTGAAGCAAAAACTTTGTACCCCTCTTTACGTAAATTGCTCGGACTTGGAGTATGAAATTTCGCGCACTCATAGTTTATATAGAGAGAGAGAACGAATGACGAATGCTAATATGTTAAATTATATTTAGCAAACCTGAGCCTACCAGTGGAACTGTGTTTCTTAGTTGACTCGAAATAATGGTTTTTTTAAATCTTTGTATCCACCTACGACAAACTTATACAATTTAGGTGTTATTGTTGCGTTCTGAGATATAATCTTCATTATATAGTTTAACACAAAGTTGTTTTTTGCCTCTATCTGTCGTTATACACTAATTAGTAACTAATTCCTAAACCGCGCAAAGGATTTTTAAGCGGTTTTCATCATCACTTCGGCAATTTTTCATCAAAGGTATATAATATATATACCTATTTCAGTTTTTATGTAAGTAGAAAAATCAACATTCTGCAACCGAGTCCCAGAAGTACGCTTTGATAAAAATGTAATACAACGTAGTATGTGTGAATGCTTGCTGACTAAAACAAGGGTTACGGGCTAGGGTTTGAACCAAGGCGAAACCACGGGGAAAACCCTAGTAATTTTATATAGCAAGGTACACACAAACTGCACGTATGGTGATATATGATTGGATTGGTTTAAAAAACCTCATAATAGTGATGTCTTTGGATAATCAAAACCAATTTTCGAATAATGAAAACACGAATAAAATCTTCACCTCGTTGGCTCTATTCCATTGGAATTTTAAATTACACTCAATTCTAGCACATGATTGCAAGAATAATAATTTTTGACGTTGGTAAACTGCGTATCCATCCACATCCAATCAAAAAATATGCAACTAATTATGCCCAAAATAATTCAACTTATATATATGAAGCTTATGTCAAATTTGAATCGATAGTTAGGCAAATAAACGGTCGGCATAGGAACCGATCATTAGTGGGTCCGATATGCGTTACGCTGCAATACTATGCTCATATCATGGGAAGAAAAAGCCTACCTTGGCAAATGATTAGCTAAATTTAGCGTATCGTCTAAAATTCTACATGATACAGGTATGAACGAAGCGATATGTAATGTTTTTTGAAATAAATGAAACAACAACTACGGACTCTTGTCCCATACCTTTTTTTTTATTTAATTATTAATTACTGAAATTTACTCGCTATTTAATTTTCTTGTTTAATATGTGTGATATTTTATGAGGAGTCATACTTGAATTGGTGCATACCCAATATTATTTATTTCTAAATTTTGTCCTAAATACTTATTCAAATGTGGATTGTTACTGTTATAACGATGTAAAATAGTGTTGTGAGATAGTGTTTGTTTTGTGGGTGACTTATGTCTTCGGTATGTGGTTTTTTTTCAGTTATAATAATATTATGATTACTCTTTTTTTCATAATAGCATATACCGAATTACTTAAATTGGAGCTTAACTACAATTAAAGTAATTAGGCCTTACGTAAGGTTTACTGCCATTCTGATATTACTCTAGCAATTTGTTCTCGACTGAGTTTAGAACAAGTTAATCGTATAATATCGATACAAAGCTATCGTAACAAATGCCTTCGGCTTTCGGTTTTGTGCCGAAAGTTGAATACTACAGTCATTACTATATTATTAAGGATAGCTTACAGTTATGTGTGGTTATGTAGTACGAGACTATCGGCCTCAGTCGCCGTGCGCGTGTAACAGCAAGAAGTATTGCATCATACGAGAAAAATGTGAGTCGATTGTTTTGCACGATCCTAATATTCTGTTTCATAATGTATTTCTATGGTAGTTTTCGAACGATTTTACAACATAAGGCTACCTACTCGACTGCGTTTTATGAAGTTTTAAATTGATTGAGTGTTCTTACTTGTATTTATAGTAAATAACATGTTATTAACCCACTGTAGTTACATTATTTAAGCACTATTAACACTGAAACTGCAAGTCTAATTGAAGACATAATTTATTCAGATAGCTATTTTAGCATGAGCACAGACTTCTGATAAGTTTTCAAAGATTTTATTTCAATGTAATTTTAATTTCTGTATTTGTGTTGATTGATAAAATATTTACAAAATAATTTCCGCATCAAATATTATCGAAACTGTGCCTGCCATTAAACAATTTGTTTTGCTAAAATAATTCTAACAACAACAACACGAGGGCTCTCGTGACGTATCTAGTAATAGGTGTAGGCCACTCTCCATAGAGCTAGTTTGGGGCCGCGAGTCCCTCGTTCGATTCCAGCGGAGCGGTGTAAAAAATATAACGCTGCATTTTAATAGAAAAGTGTTTTTATATATTACTCGCGATTTCGTCTGCAGTTATCTATATACGGGAATTTTAACCGCACCTAGAGAGAATTTCTTCTACATACTGGAGATGTCAAAATTTTCACATAGGAAAGATTCTTTTATATGAAAAATTTAATGAAATCATCATTTATTGCATAAAACATGGTATTAAAAAAAGATAGAGGATTATTCCATAGGTTCACATGTGTTTGCCTCCAGGGCGTGCAAAATGTTGTGCTTATAACAAATAAATAAAATAAAATGGATTTAGTATTAATATTACATCGATATTTAAAAAAAATTGACAATAATAATTATTAAGTCATTCTTTAAAATAAATGTCATGAAAATTAAAATTAATCTACTAGTCTATATAATAATACATTGTATCAGTATTTTAAAGTTTGTCATTAAAATAATCATTAACACTGTAATATGATTTGACAATCAAAAATGTAAACAAATCTCCTTTAAAGATCTCTTTCCATGAGATAATTAAGACCATCATGTAACAGTAAGATTTGAATCTACGAATTTCCTAAAAAAAAGTATAAGTTAATTTATATATTCATATCCAAAATTTCAGAAATAATAAATAAAACATGTCAGCTGACAAGGTATTCCACTCAAGATCTGCAGGCATCCCCTCGGAGGGTGTGAAGGACCAGTACGCAGACGGCAAAGCCGCGAGGGCCTGGAATAAGTTCATTGGGGACAGCAATGAGAGGACACAGAATTACAAGGACTTCCTAATTGGACTCCTCAGAAAGAATGGATGCGAGAGGATTTTGGACATTGCTTGCGGCACGGGGTAAGTTGTTTTGTAATTAAACTTTGATAAATCTACTTCAAACTGTAATAAATCAAATTTAAACGATGATAAATCCATTTTAGGCTATGATAAAGCGCCAGAAATGAAATTGAGGGCTAGGCTATGCAGTATTTAGTCTATTTTAAGGGCCATTAAGTTTGCTTTAAGGAATCTATGTTCTGTCGTCGTTAACTTAGCCTAGCCAGAAGATGTTTGCCTTTATGTGACGAAGCGTAATCACTCCGCTCTTTTACTTTAGTTTCATCGCTCCTTCAAATATAAAATATTCTTAAAAAACAATGAAACCTTGTGAAATAATATGATAATGTTGCGTTACCATTATGGGGTAATGAAAAAAAATATTAGTAGGACTTGGCGCCTTTTTGACTCGCGCATCGTTTGCCGCATGAGCTTACATATTACCGTAGATGACGCCGACCAATGACCTGAGAACTATATCGAACTTTATTTTCCATTTCTAGCACAAGTTTTATTTCATAACACCTTGAACTTACACTATTATAACTTGAACTATAGATTGTTATATAAAATGAGCTTTAATTGGATTTCTTTAAAAGCGCGTTTTGGAGTTACAATAAAATAAATCTGGATTCACTTACGACCTTTGAGCTCAGAGCGTCATCTCCCTGGTTCAATAGCGGCCATAAGTCCTGGGTTACATTTTCGTCAACAATCTGACATTTACTATAGTCATCAGTAACTGATTGTGGTCACTATTTCTTTCGCGAGAAACTCGAATTTCAAATTCGATTCAATTCAAATTCCCTAAAACTAATAAGATCTTAAATTTAAGATATTTATTTATATTTCACGTCGATAAATTATAATCTACCGTCAAATAATATGTTAAATTGTAAGTAGTGTGTTACGGTTCACAATATTTCGATAGTTTACAATCCCGCGAATTAGATTATAACCTAACGCAATTTACAATTTCACGCTGAGATATACATACGTTAATAATCAATATTTAACGTCATTAACAATGTCGTACAGGCAGAGTCGACAGAAGTTATAACTTATCTAAACTAACGCGAGGGAACGGGAAGCCAGACAGACTGGCGCCGTAACGCGTTACGTATCGAAGCGGTTTAACCTCCCATTAGAAGTTATCACTTCAAAACGCATTAAACCCATCGCGATATCTGCCTTAAATGGTCTGAAGCTTTAACACTAACGCAAATGACCTGTAGACCGGAAATTTGCACATAACATGCTAAGCGACCTAACAATAAGTCTTCTCATCTGCCGATTTCTTAAATAAATATTTAAAAACAAAGGCAACTAATTGCATCTTATATCTAACATCCTGTTCCTCCCCATTTTAATAAACACGTGTCCATATGTGTTATCTGCTGGCAATAAGTTATTAAATAATATTACGCGAGATAACAAGTGAATTGACCCGCGACGATGATGAAATCTTTTGATCATTCCATCTCCAATTACGCTCAGTACCTAACAATTTACATGTTGAATATGGTTTATTAAAGTACGAATGCCTTAATTATGACTAGTTAATGGAAAATAAAATGCGGAAAAAAATATACAGAGATTAATTTCTTATAATACGTACGTAATATTATAAAAATCGTTGTAACTTATTATTTTTATAATTGTTGACATCAATCTCAAATATTTTACTTTTTTGTATTCTACATAGTTCTTTTATATAAATGTACTCTGTGATCTTAGTTGACATATGTATGTAATTGCAATTTTTTAAAGTTAATATTCATTTGAACGCACTATTTGTTGAATGTAAGACAATGTTTCTGAACGAGCCCATAGTGTGAAAGAGACGAATGCGAATGAAAAAAGAGAGTAAATAAGAGATTTCAGTCGTATAATTCCAATATCAGCTAACTCCACACGCAACATATTGTCAGTAAAAGCAAAAAAGTGTTCCAATATCTCGGATTTTGGAACAAATTCGAAAGTTTGATGTCAAATTATTTGGAAGTTGGCGGTTTTTGGGACGACTCATTTGACGCTCGGATGATGATGATGACAAAATATTTTTCTAAGAAAATATCGGGTCTATATAAATGAATAGGGTGGAGTATAGCTATAAGGTCGCACTTATTTACTATTAATAGTGCCGGTTTTTTTTAATATAGGGTAGAAGGCTAAGGCGCGAAGCGAAGCCGAGCTCCCGCCTTAGCCTTCGTGATTTTGAAGTGAAACTTCTTTAGAATCGTGATTTCAAACCGGATGCGACGGAAAAACGACAGGTCACAAATACAAAAACTCGTGATATCTTTCGAATGGGAAGTCCGAATTGAATAATTCAAAAAGTTTTATAAAGATATTGAAGCACTCTTGAATATGGAGTAATTTATTTTGATAAGGATGAATACCAAGATACCAATAAAGAGCTTTTTCTAGCGGCGGTACTTTAATTGTTTTTTTTAAATAAAAGAACACTTATTGTGGCATAACTATAATAGTTAGATATATAATGTCGCTCTTTTTGTAAATAATGATGTGTATTGCAAAGTCGTAGTACATTACTTTATTCTATCATCAATAATTTTCGCAGCGCACGCGATTTTATGTATTTTTATCGAAACGCCAACTTTTATCGAAATCGATTCATGCGCGAGCCTTTAGAATATTTACGTGTTTTGAGTTATTACTTGTTATCATCAGTGAATTTTTTGTCAAGATTGGCCGCCCCTAGGTAATAACTGGTCGCCCTAGGCCCGGGCCTCCTGGGCCTTAGGGCAAATTCGCCACTGCTCATGCATATAAAATAATAGCTTATTTAATTGGTTTCAAAGGTTATATAGTTTTCAGATAAAGCTGTATATATGTCTACGCTAATTTGATTGCAGGATTGATTCCATGATGCTGGTAGACGAAGGCTTCAAACTCGTATCGGTGGACGCCTCAGACAAGATGTTGAAGCATGCACTCAAAGCCAGGTGGGACAAAAGAAAAGATCAGAAATATGATGAATGGAGTGAGTACGAGTATTAATAAGCGACTTAAATATATTCACGCGTCTTCAGTGTTGTGAATTAAGTATGTGTGTCCCACGATAATTTCAAATAAAAAAATCAAGGCTGTCGTTACCCGGGGGTGCAAGGGGTGCATGGTGCCCGGAAGCAAGAATCTAGGGGTTACAACCCGATGGTCGTATACCTACATAATATCGTACATATGCTAATTTTAAACAAACAAGCTGATTAAAAAGTTTGTCAACTAACAAACTAGAAAATTGATTTCTATGATTAAAAATGTACCTTACTCTATTATAAGTTGTATATATTTAAAAATTGATTATGTGTAGTTGACGTGGGTCGCCGACAGATTTTAGCACCCTGGCGTCCAATCCAAACTTACTCTAGGAAGGCCATGTGTAAAAGTTCTACTAATAAAAACTTGTTTTTTAAAAAGGTTTTTAAATACAAGCTTTTGAGATCCTGGATATCATGCAGCAGCAGAGTTAGCCAAGACAAGTAATACGAACCCAAACACGACGGGTCTATCTTGTTTAGTACAGGAGTTCGTGTGGCCACCTTCCGACTCCTTTATCAGATCAGCTCCATAGTACCATATTATTGCATATAATAAAGAAATTACGTACATAGGTACATCCATTGCAAGTGAAATAAAAGCTTTTAAAAATAGCTTTATGTAGTGTTAAAGGTTTCGTAGCCGAACAAAACTTCCCTAGAACCTGTCTGTGGTTTGTTTTATCGTCTCCTACGACATACCTTCTCGGCCGCAGGATGCTCTTAAGTTTTAACAACTTTCTAGTAATCGAGGAAGCAAACTGGGAAACCTTGCCACGTGACATCAACACATTCCTACCGGGCACGCTATTCGACGCCGTCATATGCCTCGGCAACTCTTTCGCCCACTTGTTGGACGAGCACGGGGATCAGAGGGTTCAGAGGATGTGCTTACGGAACTTCGCCCAGTGCTTGAAACCCGGAGGGATTTTGTTCATCGATCACAGGAACTATGACGCCATGATCGACAGTGGAGCGACGCCAGGACATTCCATATACTATAATGTAAGTAGTTCTTCGAAGAGTGTAAATCTATCTTGCAGCAATTAAGCAAGTAAGCTTACCTACTAGTCAACAATACACCATGTTGACTAGTAGGTAAGCTTACTGGGGGCCTAAAGTGGCTTTTGCAAATTCTTATTCCAAAAGAATCTATCTTGGTATAGATATATTTCAAAAATATCAATAACATTGTTTCTCACACTAGGACTAGTTTGACGGAGAAAATATAATTATAACAATATCTATAAATATTTTGTTGTGTGTGTGTGTGAGAGAGAGAGACTTGTATGATAAGTATCGAAATTAAAGCCGATGTAGTGTATGTATAGCAGTAATAAACCGACATTCATCAACGACAGTTGTCTCATTTATACTATCCCGTAATGCCGACATCAGATGGCGACCCTGCCAGAATCACGGAAGACAAAGATGTCAGACATCTTTGGCTACGTTCCACTAGTGGCTCACAAGTGCATGCCCACTGTTGAGCAAAAGTAAAATCCCGAATTCTGCCATTGGTTATATTTTCTCAAACATACAATGAAAAGGTCACCTGAAAATTTTGAATTTTTATAAATATAGTTTTTTATCTTTTACCTCATTTTAAGAAAAAAGTATGGCGTTCCAGGTCTTCATATAATAACAGCCCTTAAACGTCCCACTGCTGGGCTCATGCCTCCCACTGTTAGCGAACGGACAGTATACTCGTCGCGCTTGCCCAGGGCAGGCAGGTTTGACACATCGGTTAGCTCGATGTGCAGGTTTCTTCACGATGTATTCCTTCACCGTTGTTAGTACGTGGTAATTGTAACAATGCACATTAGATAATAAAACTACCTAAATGGTGCATGCGTGCCGGCCAGGATTTGTACTGTTACGCTACCACAACTCTATTTTACACTAATATATAAAGAGTTTGGTTGTTTGACTGAACGCGCTAATCTCAGAAACTACTGGTCTGTTTTGAAATATTCAGTGTTAGCTAGCCCATTTATCGAGGATATATCATCACGCTAAGACTAATAGGAGCGGAGCACTAATGAAGAATGTCTCAAAATCGGGGGTTTTTTAACTTATTTTTTTTTACTATTTCACACGGACGAAGTCCCGGGCAGAAATATACTATACACGTTGTCATATCAACAGTTCGCAAAACACGTTTCCAGCTTCTAATCATGTATGCAACAACAGTAATAATTTGCTAACATTATTTAAGATAGCGATGGACCAGTTATAACGGCGTCAACAATCTTTATCTCTTGTTTGAATTAATAACATTTACAACAACAATGTTAGATACCGATTTATCGATGAATACCTTGTTGTCCTATGAAATATTTTAGTTACAAAATCAAAGCTTTAAGTTATCATTCTATGACATACCGAGCCTACGTAAAAGGTTTATCACTTGACATCAAGAGAGTCGTGTGAAAAGAATTTTCATACAAGTATGGCTCTCAAGGAAAACATAAACTGAGAAATCAAACAGGGAAGTGGCTTATTGATGGAAAACAGGTTGCAATGAAGCAGAAACATAAAAAAAAGTTATTATTCTGAGTATCCATAACCAGGGTTGTAGCTATTTTGGCGGTTTTGGGACTTCAGACCTCCCAGACTGAGAGTTACCCGTTTGCCTAAGTAGTTCATGTACTGCTTTGATGTTATTTAATGCATATTTCGGTTTTTAGTTTCTTGACGCCCGCCTGTTAGGGTTGCGGAGAAGCTAAGTCTTATACCCGTAGTAGGTTTTAGTGGGTATCTCTAACCGGCAAGTGGTAATAGCATGGCACCAGTTCTGACTGGGCATGCTAAAGTACCCATTGGGTATTTTCAACTCAAATTTGATATTTCTTAGAAATATCAATGTAATTGATAGTTTTAACTATTGACTATTAATGTAAATATATCCTTTCTTCAGTTACAATCGTTCTTCTTAGTTCGTTTTTCTTTTCTACAGTTGTTGCGACTAGTACACATATTGAAAACTGTTTTAACCCTACTAGTATTTTTAATTTCCATAGCATAGTAAGTCTTGCTAAATAACATTAGCAAGACTTGTAACTTTTAAGTAATCATAATACATTTTAATAGTCTTGTTTTTGTATACTAGATATTCCTCGCGACTTCTTCCGCATACATTTTCTTAAAGAGTGCGTTTAAAGTATCATACTTCCCATTTTGGGATCATGAATTTTATCGAAGGGGGGGGGGGGGGCAAAACTGAAAAATGCCACCACTGCCCGGCTATATACTTTTACCTTAATCATCATCATCATTTCAGCCATTAGATGCTCGTGCGTGCTCTGCTTTTAATCTATACCTACGCGGGAAATGTAATTTATGTGCTTAACTACTGGAGGTCCAGTGGTCTGCGAAGTTTGAATTGATCACCCGGGGCATGGGCATGGGATACTGATTGACAAACATGCGGAAACTTTAACTTAATTTGAATATGTGTATAAGGCTTTTAAGCATAACTTGTTCACAGTGTAAATATCCAGTGGACATAAAGACATCGGTGCTAGTCGTGGGGGGGACGCCTGAGCTGGTAGCCCTGGACTATTGCATCGACACCACGACAGACGGCGAAGACAGTGAAAGGAGGTTTGTAAAGATATATATCTAGCTTTCCTCATCTTACTGTCCGGTCGTTTGCTTTATTTCCATTACAGCCTCTGTGAGGCAATGGATAAGTATTGCAGATGCTCCGAGTTTAATTCCTGTCATGGCGAATTTCGTAAACAATCTTTCCGTTATTTACTATGGTGTACTGGGTGTCTGAGATCAGTCCCTGAAGGGTCGGTTATATCTTACCGGTAACACGTGACAAATATGTATATAACATTTTTATATATGTATGTAACATTATTCTTGAGATTTATGTAATACAGATTTATCATAAGTAAACTCTATCAGTTTACATCTTCTTTCAGTCAGCCCAAGACCTGCCTTCAATTTGATTGTAAGAATAGCGTGAACTAAACATCTGTCTAGGCTTAGTTCCTTGGCCTGCCTTTATTTACAATTAAACTGCACACATCAACTACCTGCTTTTTCTTTGTCGACAGTGAATTTCGATTGTGCTACTACCCGCATAAATTGAAATCATTCACTGAAATGCTGGATGAAGCGTTTGACAACAATGCCTCACACGAGATCTACGCAGACTTCAAACCTTTAGACCAAGTGCGAGTGCCTGCTTTCTATATACACGTAATGAAGAAACACACATGATTGTTGTGGTTTGTAGTCTATGTTGACGTAATATCAATTTTAATCCAAATAAATTTTATATACTGACTTTTCACCTGTTAATATGTTATATTATTGTTGTTTTTTAAAAGTTCAATTTATTTCTCATGAGATTATTCTAGTGTTTTAATTCTAAGAAAATGTTCCGATGGTTTTGTTAACTATTATTATAAAAATAAAATGTCAATTTTTACTATTAAACTTTTTTAAAATTGCAACCTTTCCTAATATTATTGTTTAAATTGGAAGAATGTTAAATAACTACTATCATCACGTTTATTCACTATTGATGGCATTGTATATGTAATGAACTTCAATTAGGAAGTTAAGAAATGGATATCCAAAAAATATTCTCACATAACAAGCATTGCGCAGCTTTCTGTAGCTATTTCGTGATGTGATTTATAGCAGTCTATAAATTATTGTAAGTCATGAAATCGTTTACTCATTCTCTTCTTCTAGTTTTAGATCGAGAGGCCTTTGTCAAAGGTAAAGAAGTATAAATGAATACAAATTTTCTAAATTATTTATGTATGTATGTAACTTTTTCAGCAATAAAGGCTATTTTTTTTTGTTATTGTTTAAATAAGTACATAGTATTAATTAGTATTATGGGTAAATCTCCCACAAATATCACTGGTCACAGCCAGGATCTTTAAAAACCCTGCCTCCTCAGTCTTGTTGATAAGAATAATGAGCATTAATCAGCGATATTATAACCAATAACAAGTTGTGGTAGCATAATGGCTAATGGCACATGTGTCCCAAACTAGGCGCAGTTTCAATCCCAGTTAGAATGCATGTGTCACTTAAGCAGTTTTCTGACCTAATGTGCAATGATGTTACAAACACCACATGCTAGTGGTGAAGGAAAACATTGTGGTGCAACCTGCACATCGAGATAACCGATGTGTCAAACATGGCAAGCTGCCTTGGACAAGTGTGGCATACTGTCCGTTCCCCCTATAATGGGAGGCCTGAGCCCAGCAGTGGGACATTTATGGGCTGATATTACATAATAATATAACCAATACAGATGTGTAACTCAAGAGTGATTGATTTAAAAGATGTATAATCTTTCAAAATTCGAAATCACTCTTTAAATCTTTGATTTTAAAAATACATCTTTACTCACTACGTTAAGATTGATTTGTCACATGGAATGATGAAAACTAACAACTCAGATACTTGGATGTAGTTTGAGACAGTA
Organism: Dendrolimus punctatus; assembly: GCA_012273795.1. Lineage (NCBI taxonomy): Eukaryota > Metazoa > Arthropoda > Insecta > Lepidoptera > Lasiocampidae > Dendrolimus > Dendrolimus punctatus. Next base: position 961,557 of record CM022529.1, on the reverse strand, counting down.
GATACAGGATATTGTGAATTGAAATGAGATAACATGCGCACTCTAAGAAATACAATGATGATACACAGTAAATTAGACTCTCTATGGTTAGTTTAAAGCTTAAAACCGGTCAACTGAATAAATAATCTCATTCGAAACCAAAGATTTAAAAGAGAGATTTAATTCTTTCAAGGAAAAAGATTTATAAATCACTGATCTCATTGGTGATTTAGTTTGCGCATCGCTAATAACCAATAATGAATGGTTTAGCATGAGTTTTAGAGAAGTACTTGAGGATGATGATTTGTGCAACACAATTATACACTATATTTACTAGATTCTTGTTTTAGGTTATCATCTCCTTAATTACATATTCATAATCCATTTTCACCTCCAGTTGTTACTTAAGATGAGCATTATTAGCCTGCCAACTTAGCTGCCTGCAAGACTTAAGGTTATTAGATCACGGTCAGAGAAAAACTTAGATTAAAAACAGAATAATTTATTTTTTATAGAAATTATAATAAAATTGATAGTGTGAGAATTAACTTAGATGTCTGTTGGAGCCTTACATGTAATAATTACATCTAAAATAGCACTAGCGGTAAATCTATGAGCCGACAATGATGTTGTTGATGGGGATGTGTATCAGCTTCACAAAGAAACCAATGAAGCCCATAATGCAGAAGCCGATAGCTGTGGCGATCGCAATCTTTTGGAATTCTGGAATGGAGAAAGAAATATGTTATAAAACTTAAACACCACACTTCTTTAGACAAAGGTTCTCAAGAATGTTTCTCTTGTATACTTTTAGCACTTTGAAGAAGCTCTCAGTTTGGATTTTCTTAGGGCACGTATGATATGGGCTTTATAAAAAAATGACAAGGCCTGCAACACATTGGTAGCCCCTCTGCTGTTGCAAAGGTGCATAGGCAATGATAACCACTTTCCATGAGTAGGGGTATCAACCTATTTGCTATTAATAACAAAAATATAAAAATACAGGTGTGGTAGTGGCAGCAATTTGATACAGTCTATAATAGCTATAATTATTTATAATTTAGTTTATTTTTAGATTTAAATTGTATTTATTATACTGTGGTGTGGTATAGATATACAGCACATTTATTTATTATTTAAGATATCAAGTTAACTTTGGGTGGTTATAAAAAATAATGAAGTCTAAGGCAAAGCGAAGCGGAGCACCCGCCTTAGCCTAACCAATGATCAAAAAGTTCAGATCTGTTCATAATAAATAAATGTGATGTATATCTATACCCCACGCATATTTATAAACAACCTTAAATAGAATATTTATGAAAGATTTAAATGAGAATGCTTAGTTTGGATTTTTAAACACACAACTTATTTAAAATTGTATACTTCAACTGTTGTTCACCTGTCAGGAAAAAGAAGGACATGGTTTAGTTAGGATTAGTCTCAACAACACAAAACTATGATTTCTTATAAATATAATTTGGCACTAATGCAACATTTTGGTGCATATGGATATTTTTAAAACTACTTAGAATTTTGAAAACTAGGCTAGATGGACAGGCTGTCGAAGCCGTCTATTTACTGTTAAACACAATAGAATATATATACAAACGCTACCATGTACCAAAACATTCTAGAAAAGTGAATGGAAAGTACAAAGCTTACCTTTTCTATCAGGTTTAGTGCATCTTCTTACCAGCCTGATGGAATCCTTGGCAAATTGCTTCCCAGGCTCGACAAACTTTGCGATTTGATCCATTTTCCTGTAAAATAGGGTAGAATTTAAAATAATTCCTTCACTACAATTTTCTAGTCAGATTTTTCAAAAATATATTAACACTCACTATTCAATACTTTTTGTAGTTCGACGAGTGATTGTATTTGAGCAAAGCAGAGCAGTTTCAATCGTAACTTTTCAAAGGGAAATCGTCGCAATTTACGAATTGAATACGAATTTTAGTGACAATACAACGCAAACGTCAGCCACGTTTCGTACCTGCCGTCACGTCACCACATTTAGTTCGGATACGTACACATGACACATAAATGTTACTATTTATAGCCGCACATTATGAAAAATTTTGAATGATGTTTATTGTTTAGAATTTTGGCATGTTTCTAACATGGGTCTATAAATTAACTAAAAAATAAATCCTCATTCTGGATCTTTTAGATCTTTCTCACCTTTAGTTATTAAATTATTACCTATTTCATCAAACGAAAATATCATCTTATCAATACGTTAATGTCAAAAGTCAAGTCAATAGTATCAAACCTAAAAAAATTAACTGTGAAAACCTGAAATTTTGGACGGAGTATAAATTTATTTATTATTTACCTAATTAATTTAAGTAAATAGATACATTATCATTTATCAATACTTAATTTATATAAATTCCTAATTTCCCAACATGTATGCAATGGAGAAAAAATTTGAAATAGAAATGAAGCTGCGAAAGGTAAATAAAGAACTTGTATCTCATTGAATGGATAATTGATAAATTTTTGTGTTTTGATATGAAATTAAAATTACTCCAATATTATACCTCACGTATATACGGTATATACATAATTCTTCTTACTATAGGTACCTACTTATATTGCGTACAGAGCGTATTTCATGTTTGAGAAAAAGGGGCAGTGTCTGTTTTGAAAGTGATATATAAATGTTTACGTTCATGTATAATTTTCATTATAGTTCATCAATATAGCTTGCTTCCAATATAGCTTGCTATGGGCTACAGGATAAAAGAAATGTTTAAATGAATATAAGTATCTCATATCTTAAAAACTATTCAAATTGTCTTATCCGAACCAAATTTAGGGTGTGGTATAGATATATGGCATTTATTTATTATTTGAGATATAAAACTAACTTTGGGTAGTTATACAAAAAATAACCACAAAGGCTAAGGCGGGTGCTGCACATGTCTTTGCACCCGCCTTATCCTTCTAACCATTATTTATTTATTTATGTTTTATTTAGAATTGTGTACCTATTTCATTTGTTATAAACTAGGTAGCTGTAACTCAGATATCCTCTCCACAAATTTAGAGGAGTGGTTGTCATAGTGGGTAGGGGGAAGGTATACTTACTCTTTCTGCAACCCCTAAATTTTTATTTTTTTGTAAACATAGCTTCACCTATTTTTTCACTAACATTATTGTGATGGGTGAGGAAAGGTCGCGACAAGTGACTAGAACAGTGTTTAGGTTAGGTAAGCTCCAAACCAAAGTGCACAAGCTGAGCGAGCAAAGCAAGCATGCCACAGCAGTGACATGTGCCAGAACCAACTGTAACCATGTACTATTTATTTTATATACACAAACTGTCGGTTATGTTATCTTTAGACAAAGGCACTCATACAGCACACATACATTGTTTAAAATATTACTGTTTTCAACATATGATCACTATAATAGTATAAAAAAACAGGAAACTCAAAAACTCTCATGCAACATTTAATTTTATATCTCTGATGTAAAATTATTATATTTAGGGACCATTTTCCAATCACCAAATAGAAGTTATTCATAGAATTATTATTAGTATAATGTGGAGAAATTAAAAAATGCCATTTGCATGATAAACAGTTGAATGGTTTCACTTTTGGATTTAGTCAGGTTACAATTTAAATGACAGATAATTTTAATCTGATGATTGAAAAATCCTTAATCTCCTATACATATTTTTAAAGATTATAATAATATGTAATATACTATGATAAAATTTGCTGATAATATGATTGTTTTATATTACAGGAAATGACTAATATCCAAGAGCTGAAAGCAGCTGCAAATCGAAGCTCCTCCCTGGCCAATGATGTGTGTAATGTTCTTGGTGCATGTGAGCAGAGATTACAACAGTTGGAGACAGCTGTGTTGCCCCTTTACGGTGATACTGCAAGACTGCAACGGATCCACCAGAGTAAGTTAAATATTTTTATTTGTCAAGAGTATTATTATATATTATTGCCTGAGGCAGAACTGCTAGAAATGTCTCCATAGTCTATGGACGTTTTCAACACCAAGTGCATTGCTAATGCATTACTCGTCATGAAAAAATATTGTTAAATGGGAAGAAAAAACTTTGGGCTCCACTTAATTGAAAAATCATTAAAAAAAAGTAACCAATGTCTTAAAAGAGATATGAAATTTCATATTCTGTATAAATCTACATTACATAATCAAATAAGATATATCCTTCCTATAGGTTGTTTTTTATTCCATATGTAAAGCAGACAGGCTGGCGGCCCGCCTGGTAGAAAGCAGTTACCATTGCCTATGGACATTTGCAACACCAAAGGTGCTACAAATGTACCGCTGCTCTCTTAAGGGAGACTAGAACCTGGCCACTGATGCCAGAAAACGACTCAAGTTTCTTATGGTGGCATATTTTAAACCAGGGCAGCATTTCTTAGCCTTACCTCTTTTTAATATATATACATAATGCTCCCTACATACAAAACTATTACATAATAATGTTACATGGGATAATGTTACAGTTATAGGTGGTTTTTGCAGATGTGGCTATGGGTGTAATGCATTGTTTGTGATGCAATATTGAATTGTTAACAACATTAGATATTCACAGATAACATATGTATGTATATACACTAATGTGGCTATTCATGGGCAGCATTATTTTTAATTCTATAAATAAAACCCTAATAATTATGTATACCACCATTCCAACTCCTAATCAGCAATATTCGTACCATGGGTCTGGAAGAGATCACTTGTTGCATTGGCATTGTACTCAATTAGAATATACTAGTCTGTAAGTTTTCTGTTAGTGTGTACATTAAAGTGTTATCTATCTATCTATCTGAAACCTGCTTGATCACAGACCATAACTTCAATGTTATTGCAGGTGTGGCCGAAGTATATTGATTTTTGCATTTCTTTTAACAAGCAACAGGTTACATTCGTGTGACCTTTGGTGTGGTTAACTATAATGTCCTGTGTCCTTTTGGCAAGAACGTGCATTGATAAAGAATTATTGATTGTTCTATTGAAATTACTTTTACCTTGCAGATATGGAAAGAACAGTTAAAGCTCTTGATCATGTGATTAACTATTACATGGTGTCCAGAGAACTTGCCGATCTTATTCAGGCTGGCCCACATACAACGACCACGGAGTCACTCAATATTTATTTGGAGGTATAAGATGTTATTTTGATTAATTATTTTAATTTTAATAATTGAATGCTTCTACAATTTTATCTTCATTATTTCCATAATGAACAAGTAAGTAAAGAAGAGGAAGGTGGGAGTAGGACCATAAGTTAATGATAAAGACCAATCATAGATAATCTTAATTTATTGTATTATATTCAACATTGCCAATGAAAACTTAAATATAGTTGTAAATCTTAGTCAAGTAGGAATATATTATAATAACAGATAAACTTTAAGTTAAGGGGGGGGGGGGGGGGCATAAGACCCTAAAATTGCTGTAAAAACGGGTTAGAAAATAATACTGATTGCACATAAGGATTGATGTAAATTTATAATAAAATAATTTATTATTTAATATTCTTGTTTATTATTTATGTATATTTTTAAATTTTCAGGCTCTGGATAAATTGGCCGAGGCACAAAATTATTTCAACAAGAACAATCCACAGAGTGTTGAACTAGAGAATATTGTAAGTAGAGAAGTGACATCCCTAAAACACAATAGTCTAACTTCACTCTATTGTCTATGATGAATAGTGTTAAAGTTCAATTTTATATTAAATATAGCTTCTTGACTCTTAGTCACTTTGACTGTTAGTCAATGTAATTTAAATAATTATTCTACATAATGAATGTTTTAAATATAAATGTTTTAATTAATTATATATTCATTTCTCCTTTTACATTCTTTACAATTAACATGTTAAGTTTGGTAGTGAAACACTTTCTTCCTAGAAAGAGTGGAAAATAATATATTTAACAAACACAAAACATTAAAAGATAAAATTTTGTGTGTGCAGTTCACACGCGGTAGAAGTGTAACAAAGTGTGACTAGGGGTAGGAGGGATTTAAAATTTCCTGATGTCACATTTCATCATACAATATATCATTATGATATATTGAAGCTTTAAAACACAAATTTTGAATTAACGAAAAACTTCAAAACATTTCCAACTCGGTTTGTATGAGCATAGTGTTTAAATTATTCAATATAATGTATTCTATCTCATTCTCACGTAATCTTAATCCTATAGATTTATGTCTTTAATTCTCTTTAATGTCGCTTTTTTTCGTTTCATCGAGTTTCAAATGCCAACGATTCTAAAGAAGTTTCACTTCAAAAATACGCACTATTTAATTACATTTTGCATATTTTCTTCAGAATCAGCTATACAATACTGGCGTTTTGAAACTGGAGAATGCTTTTGAGGAGTTGCTGAGCAGGAGCACCAGACCTTTGTCTCCTACTACCCTCATAGATATGATAGCACTTGAAGAAGGTAATCATGTATACTACTTACACACTCCACACTACAGATGTGTATACCACTTTCGACACATTCACTCTGTTTTATTCCTGCTTCAAGAGATAATAGCCTGTTATGCATATTAATTAGAATGTTTTTGGGAAATAAGTGTCTTGTAATGTCGTGTAACAATAGAGTTTTTTTTAACTATCTAACATCTCACTTTGGACATATATACTCTTTTATTATTTGTAATTGCATATTCGTTTGTATGTACAGATGTGTAACTCAGGAGTGATTGATTTAAAAGATGTATAATCTTTCAAAATGTTTGATTTTAAAAATACATCTTTAACTCACTATGTTAAGATTAATTTTAGTCACGTGGAATTATGAAAACTAACAAATCAGATACTTGGATGTAGTTTAAGACAGTAGATACAGGATATTGTGAATTGAAATGAGATAACATGCGCATTCTAAGAAATACAATGATGATACACAGTAAATTAGACTCTCTATGGTTAGTTTAAAGCTTAAAACCAGTCAACTGAATAAATTATTAATAATATTAATTGCAAAATAAAATTAACAAATCAACAAAACATAATAAATCTGAATTCTAGTTTATACCTTAAAAAAACTACACAAAAAACAGTTTACAACTATATTAAAAAGTTGAATATAAATAAGGGTCCCGGGACAGATGGAATAAAGATCGTCAACTTAAAATTCATTGGTGAAAAAATATCTATAGCTATTTGTAATCTAATAAATACCAGCATTAAAATGAGTACATACCCCGAGTTGTGTGAGACCGATTTACAAAAATCAGGGTAGCAAAAATGATTGTAACAACTATAGACCTATACATTTGCTTCAGGCCATTGACAAAATTGTTGAAAAAGTCATTTGTGACCAAATGTATGCATTTTATAAAAAACATAACTACATTACAGAAAAACAATTTGGATTTCAACCACAAAAAAGTACTACACAACTCCTTTCACTTTTTACAGATGAGATAAACAAAAACCTAAACGACAAAAAGCATGTACTTGCTTTATTCATTGATTATTCTAAGGCCTTTGATGTTTTAAACCACAACATACTAATACAAAAATTAGAACATAGTGGTATTCGAGGTCCATTACTGGCATGGTGTCGAAGCTACCTAGAGGACCGTTATTTCAAAGTCAAAATAAATAACACATATAGTGACAAAATACTTATGTCCCAGGGCACAGCCCAGGGATCTGTAAGTGGACCTTTGCATTTTTTAATTTATGTTAATGAACTGCCTAAATTAATGAAAAATTGTTCTACTTACCAATTTGCTGATGACACTTGTCTACTAATAGCCGAAAACTCCGTTGAAGAAGCAGAAAAGAAGCTACAGGTAGACTTTGACACAATCCAAAAATGGTCACACGACGTAGGGCTCGTTTTAAATACACAAAAAACAAAATTACTTCACATACACTCCGCACACAATAAGACAAGCTACGAAATCAAACTCAAAGGACACGACCATACTTGCCTACACAACACACAACGCCACACATGCAACTGTAAAGTCATAGAAATAGTAAAATTTTATAAATATCTAGGATTAACTTTCGATAATAAATTCACTTGGGGTACACATATAGATAAGATTTGCACCAAACTAAGAGCTATCTTAGCTAAAATGCGTATACTCAAAAATAAAATTCCATTCAAAATGAGACTTCTACTATACAACGCAATGGTAGACTCCATAGTGTCATACGGGCTAAGCAGTTACGGAAGGACATTCAAAACATACATAAATAATATCTACGCTCTTCAACTCCGAATACTAAAAGTCATCGTGCCACATAATATTAAAGTTCGATACTGGAACCAAGACTGTTTATTATTCCGACACTGTGGGGTCCTGCCAATACAAACAAAAACAGAAAACATGATACTAACAGAAAACTACTTCAAAAATCAAGAATTACAAATAAGAAAACAACACAAAACACACACTAGATCAATTTCAAAACACACACTAACCATCCCACCCCACAAAAACCACTACGGAAGAAACACTACACAATATATCATACCAAAATTAATCAATCAATTGCCCACTTCCCTAAGGAAATCTTTAAATGAAAAAAATATAAAAAGTAAATTAAAAAACTATTATTTAGAAAGACAAAATGGCAGCGAAGCGGATATATGAACGTTTTAATTTTGCTTTTATTGTTGTATAAGTTAAAAAAAGTTATATTTTTTTTTCTTACTTCTCTTTTTTTGTAATCTTATATATTTAATTATTATTATTATTATTATTATTTTTTACTTGAATTGCGAGTGTGTTGCACCACACGCAAACCACATAGGTTTAAGTGGTGCCTTATATGTATTTACCATGTAATTTTTTAGTATAGATAAATAAATTAAAAAAATTAAAAAAAATCTCATTCGAAACCAAAGATTTAAAAGAGTTAAGAGAGTGATTTAATTCTTTCAAGGAAAAAGTTTTATAAATCACTGATCTCATTGGTGATTTAGTTTGAGCATCGCTAGGGTGGGGGACCTTTCTAGTCTTTAGGGATGACTGTTGGAGGAGCGAGATGGAGTGCTCCTCCGTCTCAAAGGAAGACCGTCCAGTGGGGCTATCGTTGTTCCTCGCAAGCCTAGGCCCGTCTATTATTGTTGGAAATTTTGTATATATTCTTTATACGTGCCGGGAATCGTTTGCGACCTCAATTAATGAACAGCGACATCTATTGGCTTATGTTTCACTACAAGTCAACACACAGTCAAATCGACTCTCATCAATAATATGAATTACAATTGTACAATTAAAAACCCTATAGGTACATACAATTACACAACAGTATGAAACTGGATTAGATGAAGATTAACCGAATCACGTTGATATTCTGTGAGAGTGTTGTATCGTTACATGTAACTTTTTTGTGCTAGACAAACACTGGGATCATTATTTGGATTAAACTCTTTAGGCTGGCTTGATCGATGTGAAACTACACTCTCACAGAATATCGATATGAGACGGTTAGCCGTGTGCTAAGTGTGTTTCGTGACACGAGTGAGAGTATCGAAGGTCTCTCATCTTAAAGGCTGACAACGAGTTCAAAATTCAAAAGTTTTTATACATGTAGGTTAAAATTTAATTTTACTTCCTAGTCTATGTATACCGCTTCGCAACGTGTTATTGCCGTTAAGGAGAAGAAGCGACAAGAAACTCCCAGCAACACGTCTAGCTAAAAATTGTTCTGCTTTATATTTGGTTGCGTTGCGTTGGCTTCGCTACTTGTTGCGGACAGAATCATGCCCTGACCTCTCCCCCGTAAACCCCGTACCGCACGCTCCGCTTACCGCGGAAACATAGCTCGCTTCGTTAGCTGCTAAGCGTCTGCATTTTTGTAGTACCTTAGTAAGCACGGGGCGAGCCTACGGCAACCTTACTTTCTTCGGCGGTTGAATATATACACACAAGGAAGATTGAGGAGCATTCAGAAGACTCCACAGCCAACGGACTCTCATCGTGACTACGGGGATCTTGAGGACCACGAGTGCATTGTGATTAGTGCCGCTCTTATTAATCGGTGTAATCGATATAATTAGTGCTATCTACGTTCAGTGTAACGTCCGGGGCTAGTGCTAAGTTGTGTCGGTTAAACCCGTTTGATACAGTTGTGCCTGATCGCACCTGTTGCTGTTGTAGCGCCTATAAATAAATACAGTAAACTCGCTAAGGGGTGTTTCATTTAGGGCGACCCCTGCCCCCACACCCGACACTACTGTTGTTGCGAGCGTCTGTAGACCACTTTGAATGACGAGGCCCTTGTGCCCTTGTGCCCTCGTGCCGCGCAGACTCGAGCGTGGAGAGCGTGAGCGTGAGCGGCAGCGGCTGCACGCCGCCGTCGGCGCTGGAGTGCATGCGCGCGGCGGCGGCGTGGCTGAGCGCGGCGGGGCGTCCACCCGCGGGCCCCCTGCTGGCCATCCGCGCGCCCGCCGCCAAGAGCGCGCTCACCGCCTTCAAGGACTACCTGCGCACGCGCTCCATGGCCGCCTCGCCGCTCATGGTGAGTGACAGCAATGTTCTAATAGACACCGAAACTAATAACTTATTGTTGGTAATGGCAGCAGGCGTTGTCCTGCTTTAAAAATAAAAAAAAATGTGAAATACACATCGCAGCACCAATTACAAGTGAATCCAAACCATCCCCGGATACTCAAACGCACAAAAAAAATCCAAATAGGTCCAGCCGTTTTTGAGTTTACGGAAACTAATGAAATGCAATTAATTTTTCATATTATACTAGCTGTCCCGGCAGACGTCGTCCTGCCCGGTAAAAAATAGGGGTTGATCGTAGAGGGTTGAAAATTTAGGGTTGTTAATGCTGTATCATAAAAAAATAGAAATTAAAAATTTTGTCTAAAAAATAAAATAAAAAATTTAGGGGTGGACTACCCCTAACATTTAGGGGGATGAAAAATAGATGTTGGCCGATTCTCATAGATACCGGATAAGCACAAAAAATTTCATCAAAATCGGTCAAGCCGTTTCGGAGGAGTATGGCAACGAAAACTGTGACACGAGAATTTTATATATTAGATAGTTTAGAGAAATTTCAACGTTAAATACGACACATGACAGGTTGTCACACACCGAGACGACGTATTAGCCGTCAAAACGTTTCTTTGTATACTGTTGCCAAGCGTTTATTTTTACACTGATAGATATCTATCAAATTACATATTTGTTGACAGTCAAGCCCACATGAAACAATTGACATAATTGTCGTACTCTATTGTTGTGAATGACGTAACAGTGATGACTCTGAATCGTGTATCGCTCAAACTACAAAAGCCATCAATTCTATACATAAATAAATCGAAAGTAACCTCCTTACTCTCCAAGGTGATGGAGCGCGTTATAAATACGCGTCTTCTCGGGTACTTAGAGGAGAACCAGCTTTTAAATGACCGCCAATACGGTTTCCGTTATGGACGGAGTGCTGGTGATCTTTTAGTGTACCTGACTCACCAATGGGCAGCCGCCATTGAGAGTAAGGGGGAAGCGTTGGCAGTAAGCCTGGATATTGCAAAGGCCTTTGATCGGGTCTGGCATAAGGCACTTCTGTCGAAGCTCCCCAGTTATGGACTCCCCGAGGGATTGTGTGCATGGGTGGCCAGCTTCTTATTTGGGCGGAGCATCAAAGTCCTTATCGACGGTGTATGCTCGGACACGAAGCCCATTAATGCTGGCGTACCCCAAGGCTCAGTATTGTCGCCCACACTGTTTATTCTGCACATCAATGATATGTTGCAAACCGGTAACATTCATTGTTATGCAGATGACAGCACGGGCGATGCTTTTTATACTGGCCGTGTAAACATCCCTCGTGCAGAAGTTGAGGATAATAGAATACGACTTGTGTCTGAAATCGAGTCCTCCCTGGAGCAGGTTTCGGAATGGGGACGACAAAATCTTGTCATTTTTAATCCCAAGAAGACGCAAGTCTGCGCGTTTACCGCTAAGAAAGCCCCATTTTTGTTAGCGCCGCAGTTTCAGGGCACTCCCCTTAAGATCTCGAACTCCATAGGGATCCTGGGCGTCGACATTTCGAGCGAGGTGCAATTTAGGGGTCACTTGGAGAGCAAAGCGAAAATCGCTTCAAAAAAACTCGGGGTGCTCAATAGGGCTAAGCGGTACTTCACACCGGGACATAGGCTTTTACTATATAAAGCTCAAGTCCGTCCCCATATGGAGTACTGCTCCCATCTTTGGGTTGGTGCACCCCAGTACCAGCTGCTCCCACTTGACTCCTTGCAGCGCCGAGCGGTTCGGATTGTCGACGATCCCAAAATTACAGACGGCTTAGAGTCTCTCAGCCACAGAAGAGACGTTGGCGCTCTAAGCGTGTTTTACCGTCTGTACAACGGGGAGTGCTCTGATGAGCTGTTTGATTTGGTGCCTACGTCGCCATTCTACCATCGCACCGCTCGCCGGCGATTGGGAGTTCATCCACACTTCCTGGACACTTGGAAGTCCTCCACGGTACGTGGCGGACGTTCCTTCATGCCATATGTGTCCGGATTATGGAATGAGCTCCCTCCCGCGGTTTTCCCAGAGCGCTACAATATGGGGCTCTTCAAAAAGGGCGTGAACAGATACCTAAAGTCTCAACGAGGTAGGCAACGCATCGGCTCCCCTTGGGTTGCAGATGTCCATGGGCGACGGTAGCCACCTATCACCAGGTGGTCCGTTTGCCAGTTTGCCTACTAGCAAACATAAAAAAAAAAAAAAAAAAGTAATCGAATTAAAAATAAAAAGTATTCTACTTTAAAGAAAAATAATACCGCAATTAATATAAATGCCGTTTTATTGGCTTTTTAATATACTTAAAATATGTTTATCCAATTATGGTTATATTTATTACACGATATAGTATTTTTAGCAAAAATATATAGATAAGTTAAAATGACTAAAACTTATTTGTAATCTAAATCGATTTTTATAATAATTTGAGTCAGTAGCGCATTAGGACATTACTAATTGATCTGTCATCGAACTGTCAAAAGTAAAATAAATGCCTGGAAATACTATAATTATTTGTATTTTTCTTTTATAGTTCCTAAAAATGTAATATCTGTAATTGAATCTAGGATAATCTGAAATAATTTCATATAAATAACTGTAATTTTCACCGATATATTAAGAATAATATATCCATAACATATCTGGTGAGAGGGTATTTTTACAAAAGCGTTGATTATTATGCAAACTGCGGTTTTAGGATGATTAGAAACTAATCGTGACGATGCTTTGTTTTAACTATTAAACTATTTGCCAAATTAATAAGTTTTTATTATTTCAGAGAGCTAAAAATCTTCTTCATCGTTCTGACAGTACCAACCAGAGAAGGACTAGTAAAATCCAAAAAGTGTAAGTTGATAATAAATAGCCTTAAGTGATTAGGGAATGTACCCAAACTGTGTGACCCATTTTTCTTTACAAGTTTGTATTCCACCAAATTGTAGCAATTCATAAATAAGCACTGCTTGACAACTGCACTGCACCAGAAATTCTTAGTTTTTAATCAGCTAACTTCCCGGCACATGGACCAGTGCTGCCACCTGTGAGTTTAAAAAGCGCTAAACGCTGCGCGCCATATTTAAATATTGCTTGAGAAAGCACGAGATTTCCCTAGAGGGCATTGACTACGTGATGAGAACCTAAGCCCTCGCCCCTGTGACCTAGCGTTGTTTTTGAAGACCCCCTCCTTTCCTCCGTCTGAATGTGTCACGTAGTATGGGTACATTCCCTTATGGGTAAAATGAAACAATGTTGATAATAGGTTTATATCATTCATCATGAAATCATTCTATTTTGGATTATCACCTCTGATATTGATAATCCAGATCTCCTAAGTAAGGTCCACTTTAATATTCCATCGAAGTCTATACGATTTAATCGACCCATAAATGTACCTTTAAGTATTACTTATTACAGACAAAAGTCATTTCTAGTGTGAGCAAGTAATTATTTAAATAATGTAAGGAAATATGATGACATCGACCCGTTTGCAATCCGTATTTCAGGAGCCAAGTGGTGTCTAAGCCCTAACAATGATTAGACATCGGTGCCTTTTTTATGTTTGCATGTTACTTTTAAGCAATAGCTTATCCGTGACAACCTGTCATTGGCTTTCTTGTATTAATTATAGTTATCTAATCAAATGTATTTAGCTGCAGGATTTCCATAAATAAATAAATAATTCACATTATATCTTTATAAATTATAGCCTATGTGTTATTCTGACGTGTAAGCTATATTACCGTAAAGTTTCATCAAAATCCATTCAGTAGTTTTTGCGTGAAAGCATAATAAACTTACATCTATACATCCATTCTTACAAACTTTCGCGTTTATAATATTTATTATTATAGAGATAACGACCCACAAATGTGCCATTGTTGGGCTCGGGCGTCCGACTATTAAAGAACGCTTGTGCAAGGCAGCTTAGCAGGTTCGACACATCTGTTAACCCGATGTGCAGATTTCATCACGATGGTTTCCTTCACTGATGTTAGCACGTGGCAGTTGTAAGTGTGGTGCAAGCATTCACTTACTCACTTGTTTACCATGGTTAATGGGGATTGTTCACAAAAAAATACCCTCCGATTTTATATTTTTATTACGTAAAATAGGGTATTTTAAGATACTAATTTGAATATTTTTGTATTTGAAGCGTTAGTTTTTTTATAATTCCATTTTAAAGTTATTTCTCCGATGACGTCATAAGGCACAAGTTTACATTGACTTCTTTGCCTAGAAAACAAAAATAATAAAAGCAAGTTTTATCTATATCTAATCATAGTAATCTGTGCTACTTATTTAAATATCACTGTCATTACTCATTACGTATCGTGATCATTTTAGTGTATTTTGTCGCTAGGCTTATAATTTTTCGTGTAGAACCATTATTATTTTCTATAGTTATCGTTAATTTTTTTAAAGTGGTCTTTAGGGAAAATCCATGTTACATAACTTAAATCAAATAATGTACAGCTAGATTTTTTTTACACCTGAAGCAGGCAAACAGGCACACGGCCCACCTGATTAGATTTAGTAAGGTCAAATAATGGTCAAACGCATTTCTTACAAAATACAAGAAGTTCGTACGTTTTTTGGAATTTTAACTAGACAGAAATGATTAAGGACACTATTCCTCGAAATGGTTTTCCAAATAGCCAGATTGAAAAAAAGTGAACAATCCCCATTGAACCGAACTGAACTATAAGGAAACTTACAAACAATAGTTGTGTTTAATTAGAAGACAGCGCCATCTAGTTTTGCGCTGAGTGAATTATCGGACTAAGTATGGCGCTATCTCTGACAAGTAATACAGATCCCAGAATGTTTGTATATCAAAATGTTACAGGTTGGAGAAGCGGGCGAATAAAATAATGATGAAGGCCTCCCAGACGCTGGAGCAGTCCACCGGGCTCGCCATCGGCCCGCGGCGGTCCATCGTCGAGTCATGTGAGCACCTTTATTTCATCATTTATTATATACTAGGAACTAGCAACTTTGGGTATATACTTATTATCTGTGTAATGAATACAATTTTATGCATCTATTTGTGTTGGTTTGAGATAAATTAAGGAAATTGATGATTATATTTTTATTGTTTCATGTCATTCAAGTGATCAAAGGTAATTAATACAATTAATTAATTAATTGTTTATTTACATATAAAAAAATTAAAGAATCTCTATATTATGGGTTATACGAGAACATATATACTTGCCGGGTCATAAGTTCTGTCAAAATCTTATTATTAAAAATTTTCGAATACTGGCTAGGTGAACTTCACCAATTTTTAAAATAGAACCTTTGCGCTTGCCGAAAATAAAATAGACATTAATTTTCAAATATGGTGTGGTCGAAGAAAGAAGATAGAGTAGCGGTTATCGCGTTGCACCGCTGTGGATACGCGCCAAAAGAGATTTTCAATATTCTACAAAAATTGAAAATAACCCGACGATGTGTTTATCGCACTATCAAACGATTCACTGATGATTCAAGCTTCGAAGATCGTAAGAGAACCGGCCGACCTCGTACATTTAGGACATCCGCGATCATCAAAGCAGTGAAGGTGCGAATCCAACAAAATTCCCGTTCGTAAACAAAAAATCTTAGCTCTTCAGATGGGCCTAAGCAGAACCACGGTCAACAGAGTGATAAATGAAGACCTGGGACTACGAGCTTATCGAAAGAAGACCAGACATTTGCTGAAGGAGCGTTTGAAAAAAAATAGGCTGGATAGATAACGCACTTTGTAACGGCGGTACGCGGGAAAAAATACCGCAAAATTTTGTTTTCGGATGATAAAAATTTTAACATCGAAGAAAGTTATGATAAACAAAATGATAAGGTGTATGCCCATAGTAGTGAAGAAGCCAGCACGCGTATTCCGAGGGTTCAACGAGGACATTAATTAGTGGAATTGACTTTATCGGACATGAGGACTGGCCCTCTTCTAGTCCAGATTTAAACCCACTGGATTACAAGATATGGCAACATTTGGAGCAGAAAGTCTGCGCTAAACCTCATGAGAATTTCGAATATCTCCGAGAATCTTTGGCTAAAGTAGTGGCAGATATAGATATGAATGTGGTGCGTGCTGCGATTGATGGTTGGCCGCGTCGATTAAGGGTATGTATTTAAAATAGGGGAGGGCATTTTGAATAATGTAAATAAAATTGTATTGTAAATTAAATTACCTTTCATTTCATATATAATTTCTATATAATTATCAAGTGTTATCATTAATTTTATAAAAAGTTTTTCACAGAACTTATGACCTGACTAAGTATAAGCCACCCGCAGGTTTCCCGATGACTGCTTACTATTATTGTATATATTTATAGCTGTAGTATATTTACTGAAAGATAGTTAACATATAATAAATGTGAATATAGAGTTAAATGTCTATGTAACAAGAAAGTGTTTTTTATGTATCCACAACTCACAGCCCTGTGGATAGATAAATATCAGTCTTTTCTGTCCAAAATAAACAGACACATTTCGAATGACAATATTTGAAAAGTATGAAGTTAATATCAAGAGAACTTTCCTTGGCACCGATTCCAAAACGATATAAAATGGTTTTGTGCCTATTTCGAGAAAAACAAAACTCCTTTGAAATCTTGATATACGTCTTTCATGTGATTTCATACAATTATTTTTCTCAGAAATTTCTTGATGGATTTTTTCAGTGTGCATTTTCATGTAAGCGGATTTTGATAACAATATTACTGAATTACTTTTTGATTAAATTAGGTAGCGAGAGTTCTAAAATCGTAAAAAAAATAATGTTACATTCTAATTATTATGGAAAATTCTGCATTAAATACTTGCAATGAAAATTGTCCTTAACAGTATCTGTTGATAACTTTTTGGGATATGGGGTATTTTCGAATGAACTATTTTCTATGGTTCCGTAGCAGAGTAAAGAAAAAATAGACTCTTGTCGCCTACAGACCCCTTCATTGTTGCCAACCGACAAGCACGTGCCCATTTTCAAGATTTTACGCAGTTGCATGCTTGATAGGCAAAAACATGAAACACCAATGTCATCTCATATGGTATGATACTACAACTTGTTTTTGACAAAAAAGTATTTGATGGGTTGATTTTTCATTAACCACCAGTCAAGCAGTTTTCTGAGCTAATGAGCATATTGTTACAACAACCACGTGCTAACAACCGTGATGAAACCTGTCGATCGGGATAACCGATGTGTCGAACCCGCCAAGTCGCCTTGGACAAGCGTTGCGGGTATACTGTCCGTTCCCCTATCGTGGAAGCCAGTGGGATATTTATGGGCTCTTAATTTTTTTTTCATGAATTAAATGTCTTAATACATGGTAATAGACAACGAGGAGTCAAACGAAGCATTGGACGAATGGGAAGCTGAAGTGACTGGCTCGCTTGCGGCCTGCGTGTGTCGCCTGGCTAGGCACGAGCAACGCACCTTGTTGGGACTGGTGCCTCTGCCGAGGTTGCCTTCTCTGCTGGCTTCGGTCTTGCAGGACTGCTTCGCCATACTGGCTGCGGATGTTGAGGTGGTTACACCGAAATTCATTATCATGCGATGCCTGTTAAGTCAAATAAAAATTTACTGTTTTTATGATTCGTTAAATCTCATTAGGGAACGTACCCATATTACGTAACCGGGGGGTTAAGTTTTGCAATTATAGGCATGCACGTACGTGTCGACGTCACGCGGCAAGCGCCGTGTTAATAAAGACGAATATGCGCCAATTTATATATATATTAAAAAAAAAAACTGTTTTACTTGGGAACGTCCCGAAACGCCGGCGATCTTTTCAGGACGTTCCTCATAAGTGAGAGGGGCTGGGGCCATTACTTTATCTATAGTTATACCCATTTTTTATTTCGCTCTAGATCTTAATGTAATTGTTTTGTAAGTTGATGTTGCACTTTGAAGAGAAAAGGAAATTAGTGCAACAGTTTGAAGTTTTTGTTTACGAAAAATATTTAAAATCATATTTGTGAATTACTATGTGAAAACTAGAGAGGGTCTTGGCTTATACAGGTGGTCACCGAAGGGGAAGGGAAAAAAAATAAATTGGTCTTGTAGTGTGGGAACGTTCCCGTAAAACATTACGATACGATCCTTCAGCTCTAGGTCAGCGTGTCGATTATGTGTCGCGCGCCGTGTTTTGGACAATACCCGTTGCTATGCGTCAGATGTTCGGAAACTGGCGTGTAATATGTGCTTTTTAGATTTTTACTTTACAAAAAAATGACATGTGAACCATTAATAGAGCATAATAATCAAATAAATAAAAATAAACTGACACTGTTTCGAGACAAAAAAATAAGTATTTCAAAGGAGTATATTCAAATTTTCAAATTCAAATTCAAAAGTTTTTATTCAAAATAAGTTCCACTGGAGAACACTTTTTGAAGGTACATATAGGTTAAAATTTAATTTTACTTCCTAGTCTATGTACACTAATATATGTATAATAATTTGAATAACTTATTGAGTTCAAATGCTTATAAGTTTTTGAAAATATTAAATGCTAATGTATTGGATGTCGGGCAGCGCGTGTGCGCGCGCAGCCGCCGCGCGGCCGGCCGCTGCTGCGGCGGCGCGGGCGCGTG
This sequence comes from Dendrolimus punctatus, assembly GCA_012273795.1. Taxonomy (NCBI): domain Eukaryota; kingdom Metazoa; phylum Arthropoda; class Insecta; order Lepidoptera; family Lasiocampidae; genus Dendrolimus; species Dendrolimus punctatus. Next base: position 942,441 of record CM022529.1, on the reverse strand, counting down.
CTGGGCGCTGCTGGCGCGCCTGCAGCGGCTGCAGCCCGACGTGGAGCGCGCGCTGGCGCCGGCCACGCCCCAACCCTACAACGCCATACTCAACAACTGCCAGCAGAACGTGAGCCGACCATTATTATTATTGAATTTGCTCTCATGTATTTTTCACCCCTCCCCTGTCCTTGTCACAGCTGGTCACATTCGTGGTACTCCTCCGTCCCTAATGATGTGACTTTACATATTTTCCAATTTTCACTTCAAGAGATCATTAAATTCAAACAATATTTCCTTTTAAAATTTGGTGTCACGAAATTTAGGACCCCCTCCCCACCACTTGTCACACAATGTCACACTTCGTCAACCCCCTGCCCATTTAACGTGTGACGTAATGCTTGAACTAACGCATCGCAGTAAAACGATATGTTGTAACGTTGAAGAGTGATATATATTTTCTTAACAGACTTTAACGGTTTTGAATTGGGATTGTTCACTTTTTTTCAATCTAGCTATTTGAAAAACCATTTCGAGGAATAGTGTCCCTAATCATTTCTGTCTAGTTAAAATTCCAAAAAACGTACGATCTTCTTGTATTTTGTAAGAAATGCGTTTGACCTTTATTTGACCTTATTAAATCCAACAGGTGGGCCGTCTGCCCGTTTGCCTGCATCAAGTGTAAAAAAAAATCTAGCTGTACATTTTTTTATTTTAGTTCTGTAACATGGATTTTCCCTAAAGACCACTTAAAAAAATTTAACGATCGAATTATAAAAAAACTAACGCTTAAATTACAAAAATATTCTAATTAGTATCTTAAAATACCCTATTTTACGTAATAAAAATATAAAATCAGAGGGTATTTTTTTGTGAACAACCCCCATTCCTCGTTTGAATATATAAGTCGCGCGCAGAAGGTTTGCCCATGACTACTTACTATTATTGTATTGTATTACTTACTATTCACATATATATTTAATATCCAAATCTTTTACATTTTTTTATTAATATCTTATAAAATATATATATATACAATTATTTAAAAAATAAAAATAAAAAACTGATCTTCGCCGGCAGTGGGGCCTAGGGTCCAGACTACCGCTGGTTAAGGCTCCAGACACAGGAATCTCCTCACAATACGGGCCGTGTCCAGCAGGGCTGCCTTCTGCATCCGACCCTTCAACCAGACCAACCAAGCGAGAGCCTTTCAAGGTGGCGATCAAGGCTCTTCGCTATTAATCCGTTCACTGACACCACTATCGGTACTATGATTGTAGAATTTAGGTTCCACATGGCGGTAACCTCGTGAGCAAGATCAATATACTTTATTTGTTTATCTTTTTCGGCATTCACGAGGTTACCATCATGGGGGATCGCGACATCTACAATTATAGCACGTCTCGCAGACCGATCAACTATGACAATAATAAATTAAAATAATAAGTTTATTGCAACAACTCTTTTTGTAACTTTCTTTTTTGTCAACCCTACTGACCATCGACGCGTGGTAACATGAGGCTATCGGCAAATTTTCTGCGTTCGGTTAGTGTATTTTTTTTTTACTTTTATGTATGTTCAGCCACAACTGTTTTGTTTTTTTAACCGATTCTGTTAAAATGTATCATTTTAGAGCTTACTAAGTGATATTTTTTTTGTATGATTATTGATCGTGTGGGTAGTGCGTGCGCTCGCTCGAGGAGTGGGTGGAGGGCATCCGGGGGGACAGCGCGGCGGGCGCCGTGGACGGCACCGTGCACCAGCTGGCGGCCGCCGCGCTCGCGCACTGCCACGCGCTGGCCGCCCATCTCAACACGATAGGTACTTACTAAAATAAAATGTGACGCGTAACCGAAAAATGTGACGGTAATTTTTTTCCAACGCCGATAAGATAAGAAGTTTCTATATAGATAAATAAAATTGAAGTGTCTGTTTGTTGGTTATGGACCGGGAAATAATACAGAAGGCATTGTGGATACCAGCAGAGTTTTTTATTCCACCATACTACTCTTGACAATGACACAATAGGACACTAATACATTATAATATAACTTAAATATAGAAGACCCTATTAAAAAGGTTCTTGTTTAAATGATGGAGGTTTATTTCAACACTGTTTGTACGGTCAAAATAACAGCTTTGTACCGAATGCACATGAAAGTAGGTATATACGTCACTTATATCAAAAAATCAATTATTATTTTTTGTCATTTTTTCGTTATTTTTCGTATATCTGTCGTCTTTATTTAAATTCGTTCAGCAGTTTTCACGTGAAACAGACATAGAGACAAAAATTCAATTTTTTGTCTCTAGGTCGTCCTGATTTCTGCACATTTTTGAACGCGTTGTACAAACTCTAGCCATTTACAGATTTATTGTATTATATAGATGAGTCAAACAAAAAAGCGGACGATTAAGTATTCAAGTTACATACATTCCACATGTACATTATTTTGTACATATATTTTTTTTATTATATAAGATCATGTTGTGGGTCTGTTACATTTAGCAGTCTTTTGTATTTTAACAAATCAATTATTTTTTGTTGCTCTCGTTTAAGACTGTTCGGATACTGTATACCTCAGTTTGGTAGCCGTTGAAAAATAATCAAATAAAAAAAAACTTTAATTATAGAAGCATGTGAAAATTAAACAACTTTTCATATCGCAATCCATGTTTGCGAATCAAAACATATTTTACCAAACTGTCTTCATTCGTAATCTTCTCTTTTTAAATTCTTTATTGTACACAAAATAGTTACAAATAAAAATACAAAATAATGGTGATGTACAAAGGCGAACAAATGCCCTAGCACCTAGCTGTGGGTTGTTTTGTCGCCTCTTACCACAGGCCGCCCGATCGCAAGAAATGGTTTTCTTTCTCCGTTCCTGCAAGTCAGTCAGTCTTCTGACATTGAAGACATGTGTTCTCCTGTTGACGTGTAAAACTTTTTTGTGTTTGCCCCATATATTCTCTTATTACGTAACACGACGTTATGCAAGAGGATAAAAGTGTGTCAAGTGCCGACTGTGCTGCAGGCCCCGCCTTGGCGCTGGAGCCCTCGTACGCGCGCGCCGCCGCCCAGCTGCCCGCCACTCACGACAGGAACGCGGCCATGCTCGCCATATACATGCGTATGTATATTTATAAACATGTATCAGTATCACTCACGTCCCAAACTCACTCGCATCCCAAACTCGCTCGCGTCCCAAACTCACTTGCACCCCATATTCACTCGCGTCCCAAACTCACTCGCATCCTAAACTTACTTGTGTCCTAAACTCACTCGCATCCTGAACTCACTCGTATCCTAAACTCACTCGCGTCCCAAACTCACTCGCGTCCCAAACTCACTCGCATCCTAAACTCACTTATATCTCAAACTCACTCGCATCCTAAACTCACTCGCGTTATAAACTCACTTACACCCAATACTCGGTCGCGTCCCAAACTCACTCGCGACCTAAACTCACTTGCACCCCAAACTCACTGGCATCCCAAACTCACTGGCATTCTAAACTCACTCGCGTCCCAAGCTCACTTGTATCCCATACTCACTCGTGTCCTAAACTCACTTGCACCCCAAACAACTCAAATGACGCGTCGAATCCTGTCCAAAAAAGCATACACCACTTATGCAATTTTGTGACCTAATTTATTTCTTTGACCAACAAAACTGCCGCCCAAAACTTCTATTACTATCTCGTCAAAATCACCGAACACTCGTCTCAGTCGTAGGATTGTCTGCTATTGGTATTCTGCTAATTCCAATGGCGTGCCACTCTATCTTTATAAATACTTATATATGTGAAAACTTCGCCAAAAACATTTAAATTTTTTGGTAGCTTTTCAATATTCTTTTCAGCTAGTCGTAAACATTTGTTTTTCTACTATTATTCCGTCGCGACGTTATCGAGTGGATTGAGTATAATACGAATTTTTGACACTCGCGATGGAATCGTACTTTGAATATCTTCGCAACACCAACATATTGTAAATCTAAGAAAGCCTTATAAGTTTTGTAATTTGTAACGTTTTCTGTGATGTATTTTTACAATCATCACGTGCTGACGGCGAAGAAAGACGTTATGCCCGAGCATTAATAAGGATTACAGATTATTTATTTATTTAATCTTTGAACAGGTAAAGTGCTGGCGCAGTTGAACTTCGCTCTGCGCAACAAGAGCGAGCAATACCCGGACGCGTTGAAAGCGATATTCCTTCTCAACAACACGCTTTATTTGCTGCAGGTAACTTATAAACTACTGCATCCTTGTTGGTTCAAACTGCTGTCTGATTTTCAAGTGGCTTTCTGTTGAAATTAAATGTTGAAATTAAAAATAGTCTTCTTTATATATGTTTTATTGAAGAGTTATTTTGTAAAGAGACAGGTAACAAAGGTTGCTATGATACTATGAAAAATATTTAAATATAAAAGAACAAATATTATAAACCAGTATTACAACATACCCCTCATAATCAGCAATGTGTAAAAGATTAAAAAAATAAACCATGTTGATTACAAACAGACACTGGGGCCAACAAAACCATAAAAAAAATTAAGACAAACCTAAGTTTCTAACACATTCAAGATGCTTAAATATTCCTAATGGCTTAGTTAATATGTCAGCCCACATTGACTCTGTGGGTACAAAGTTCAGGTTTATAATATTATCAGCAACCTTTTCACGACAAAAATGAAATCGTGTATCTATGTGCTTGGTCCGATTGTGGTGGACAGGATTCTCAGCAAGCTTTAACGCGGACTGACTATCACTGAAGATGAAGATCTCAACAACGTTCAATTTACCTGTTATTTCGTAAATAAATCTTCGTAGATAACATGCCACTTTTGCTCCTGCAGTCAAGTTATCAATGTATTTATACTATTTATCAATGTTTTCGATTTTCCTCGGAGATCAATTTAGAAGAATAAATATCCTGGAAAATGCGTGTAACTTTCTGGTATTTTAAAGTTTGATTTCAAATTCTCATATTGAATTTTTTAATTTATTTATATGCGAGACTCTGATGATATCTGCATCTAGAATTGATATATGGATAATTTTTTATCCGAGTGAGATGTAAAATTAAGTAAATTTCCTGCGGCCGGGTGGCTTGTCGTAGGAAGACCAAACAACCCAAGGATCTATCAGTTATTTATGGCCTTACTTATAATCGTTTCTTAAATTTTAAGAAACTGCTGAGCAACTGAGTAACAAAAATCTTACCCATTAACTCTTCTTAAGAGGCGGTGGTAAATAACTGTCAAAAATAACGAACATTGAGATGTTGTTTAAGTGACTGCTAAGAGGCAAGATGACAAGTTTAATTTGAAATGACCATTGATTAGGAGCTTAAGAGTCTTATTTAAGAGATGGCTAATCCTTTCTTAACGAAATTATTGTAAGTAAGGCCCTTAGTGTCTCTGCTATATCTGGGACAATGTAGTGTTGCGACTGTAGCCAAAATGATCAGTTACAGTAGTGTATAAACATGAGCTACCTGTCAATATTGAACAATATGAGATTAGGCTCTTGGCTACATCTGCGTAATACAATCACCAACGTGATCCCAGGTGCAGGGCCTTAATGAGCGAGGTTGTTGGTGCAGGGCTTGCAGCGCAGCGGGCTGCTGGACGTGCTGGCGCTGGCCGAGCCGGACTGCGAGGCCAACTACCGCGACATGATCCAGGAGCACAAGAACGCCTACTTGCAGAGGTTTGTGAATTTTTCCCGATTAATCAAATCTATTTTTTGCTGTCATACAGTTTCTTGTGAATAAAGTAGATAGTCTTCTTCTTCTTTTTTAAGGGATTATGGCTCCAACGCAGTTTGCATTGATTTCGCCAATGTCACAGTAAGTGGTAAAATGTCAGGTGCATATAAGAGTATAAATACAAAAAATAACAAAAAAAATTTGGTCGGTGATCTTCCAAACCACTTTCTGGAATCCTGAGGACAACACAAAACATAGATTATTAGACTAACTAAAAGTAGATAGTCTTTAATAAGGTCCAATATTTCTTTTTAATCAAGCTGCCAGCTGTCATCGAAACTGCCGCGCCAAATCAAGGGAACTATATCGTCTCTTTTATTCCAATACAAATTCTATGTAGTTAGAGGGAGAAAGCATAAGTTCAACGTTCGTTTCAATTATCTGTATTTGACCACAAATTTTTTGGAACTTCCCAATGAGCCATGTGTGACAATTCGGCAACAAATTTGTGGTGTTGACGTCTTTCAGGTTAAAGTAGTGTTTTGACAAAGTCGCGGGTATATCCTAGTACACTAAGTTCCAAGTCGATTGAGCATAAATTATTTCGTGGAGGTTTCTTTTTCAGCTGGAACAAGTTATTGGCGCACACGGTTCTTGACGAGCCACTGCCCTCCAAGCTGAGAGACAAGGATCGTCAAATACTTAAGGACAAGTTCGCGGTGAGTACATACAATTGAGTTATTATTTTAGGATATCAAGTCATATTTGATTTTAGTTATATGTGAAGCTAAATTTATTTAAATGTTTGTTCGTGCTTTATGGACTTGTTATGGCACGATTTATCAAAATATATTTGGAATACGTATATTTATATTATTGACTTTCGTATTAAGGACAGCTCTGCAAGTTTTTTGTGCCTAGCTAATGTGAAGTTAAAAACAACCAATACACTGCAACCAGACGTTTTTGTCACTTCTTTTTTGGAGGGCACGCTAATTCTCGAAAATTGTTAGTCCTATAATTTTTTATTTGTAGCTTCACTCCAAAAACTGACAGTTTATTCACTGCTTCCAAATCCTTTTCATAGAACTTACATGGTTCAGTTATTCTTCGCCCAAATATTTTAAATTCTCTTATTAGCACTCATTAGGCTTACATCACGATTTTGCAAATCTAAACTCAGCTAACTTAGCTTTTGAAGAGCATCGCACATTTCGTATGAGATGACGCGGTAACTTTTCGGGAAAGATAGATTAGATTTTGTTTTTGGATAATTTAGACCTATTAAAAAAAACGTTTTTTGTAAAGATTATTTTCTTCCTTTTTATGGTAATTTTTTGATATTTTCGAAATTTTCTTATAAGGGCACTGCGTGTCCCCACAAAAGGAGTCCTGACTGTAACTATTGTTTTTATAATTGATCCCTAATGTTAAAGTTACTATGTGCCTGTTACGCTTTCATCGAAAAGCTGTTACGATTTGGTTGAAATTCGGCATATATGTAGATTCGATACCGCGGATGGACATGGGATACTTTTTACGTCGGAAAATGTGATAGTTTTTGAGCCTTACTGGCTTACGCAAAACTTATTGGTAGCATTGGTACTAATGCGAGACTTTGTTTTGGTATATACCTACATCCTTTAATTCAGTGTCGTGTCTCGCTACGTGCAGACCCAATAAACGTTTTCCTTTCTTTCTTTTTACTGCCTGCAAAGCTTTCCTTATTGGGGAAATAATTGTTTTTCGAATATTATCGTTTTGTCTAACTACAAAACAAAAATTATATTTTCAAATTTCATGAAATTGGGAAAATTGGAAAAAGCTAATTTCTGATTGGTTTCACTTCAAAAGACGTGTTTAAAATGATAAAGAGGTTCCCTAACCTGACAGTCGTTCAACCGCGAGTGGGAGGAGTGCACGCGCGCGCAACGCGGCTACAGCGTCCCCGACGCGGAGCTGCGCGAGGCGCTCAAGCGCGACAACAAGCAGGCGCTGCTGCCGCCCTACACCGCCTTCCACGACCACTACGCCCACCTGCCCTTCTCCAAGCACCCCGACAAATACGTCAAGTACAGCCCCGTGCAGGTCGCTTCTCAAATCATTTATTCTCTATATATCAATGCTACATAAAATAACATTAATGGCTCAATGGAAATTTATTTCAGAAATTTCAATATTTTTTTTTGAACTTAGTTCATCACAGTGTTAGTCAGTGGGGGAATTATTCTCCATACACCTCATTATATCAATAAATAGTTATGACGACATTAAATTAGTCAGTGAAGCTAAGACAACGTTGAATTTTGTCTTCGAATTCTTCCGTTAAATTCCGTTTAAAATTTTTTTAAAAACGATTGGTGTATGAACTTATGCCATTCATGGACTTCATCACCTTGACTATATATTACAACATCAAAAAAATAAGGCTTCAGAAATATCAATGCATTGAAGCTACACTCAAAAAGATTAAATATTTAATAGGGTGCCAACAATGGTATCTAGTTTAACTTTTTTCTTATTGCAGGATTTCAGCAGACAGGCAGAAGAAGAATAGAAGGCCCACTTGATGAAAAGCGGTTACCATCGCCTATGGACATTAGCAGCACAAAAGGTGCTACAAATGCGCTGCTGCTCTGTAGAATACGCAGAGAGAAGTGCAGTCACTCCTAAGGTCAAGCGTATCTAGACGGTCTGTAAGTATGGGGTCATCAGCAACGCGAACGGCTCGACGTTGCATATAGTCCAGGTGATTAAGTTGGCAGGCAGGTGCTCCAGCCCAAAGGTGTGAGCAGTACTCCATTTGCGGCCTCACCTGGACTTTATAAAGCACAAGGCGTTGCCGCGGTGTGAAGTACTGCTTGGACCGGTTTAGCACTCCCATCTTCTTGGAGGCAAGTTTTGCCTTGCCTTCAAGATGAAGACCCCTGAACTGCACATCGTTCGCGATATCAACACCGAGGATCCTAATACTCTTGGAGGTTGTAAGGGGAGTTCCTTAGAACTGAAGCGCTTGCTCGAATGGAGTTTTTGTTGCCACTGTCCAAGGCGGCTTGATACATTCGTTACCTCGATGTGCTGGTTTCATCACGATGTTTTCTTTCACCGTCAGCACATAGTCATTGTTACAATATGCACATTAGGGGGCCAGAGAAACTGCATACTTACCGGCTGGGATTCGAACTTGGTAGTGGCATAAGTTGCGAGATACAGTGGCAACTACGGCTTCATTGATATCAGCTATTTATTTTATTTTCTACAGATCGCCACCCAGTTGGACGGCTACTTCGACGAAGCTGCATAAAACGATGAATTGATTACTTATGTTTAGTATTTTTCTCAAGTTTTATTTATTTATAATTTATATATGCCCGTTTTCTGAGGTACTTTTAACTGTAGTTTATCTGTTCGTTAGCGCTACCGGCTCAATCCTTATATATAAAAACGAACGTTTGTCTGTATATCCTTTATAGGATCGTAAACTATACATTTCATCAGGTGATGATCTTTAGCAAAGTTGTTGTACATGAGCCAGAGAAGGTTTCTGAGTTGGTTCACAATTGGACCCGGTAGGTGGCGCTGCTGCGGCATATCGATTGAACCTTTTCCTGGCAGGACGACGTCTGCCAGGACAGCTAGTAACTTATAGTGTTTTTGAACACACCATCGTACGATAGTTAAACTAGGTTAAACTTAACTGATCAATATAAGGCGTTAATCTATTCCATACCTTTTGTTTGATATAAATAAATATTAGATATTCCTTCTTCAATAGATCCATCTGGTGACGAGTTTTGGTATTAGGTGTAGGTTAACAGTTAACCTAAGTTTATCTATTACGTAACTTTATAGAATCAATTGTTATTTAATGCGTAACTGATAACCTCAGAAATCGGGAATTAATCAAGTTTTAGTATAAACGTAATATTTCCGCAACATAGAATGAAGTCAGAAACCCCCTTAACGTTAACTGGTTGCATGCTTTCCGAGCAGATTTGTACTTGCGTCATTTGAGACGAGAGTGCGTTAATCATCAAATTAGCATGGCTTAAGTAGACCATTTATTCCGTAATTATATTAAATAAAAGACATTTATCCACAGAAAGTACATTTTATTTGTTTTTAATTTTTCTTGCCTTTCTTCTTTTTTTTCTTGGGCCACTGCAACAAAAACACTTTATTCATGAAATTCATAACAATACTTGAAAAACGCGGTGTCGTTTCTTGTATCGGACTGTTATGATTAGTGCCTATACCGCTTTCTTGATAGATAGACATATTAAACGTAGCTAGGTTGTGTAACGAAAAATGTGTAAGTAGGTTATGCTCGCGACTTCGTCTGCGGCTAGACTGCAAATTAACACGAGTTCCCGGGATAACAAGTAGCATAGAGTTAAAGTCTAAGAATTAGCTGTCGATCAGCAAAAACCGCATCAAAATCGGCTCAGTAGTTTTTAATCAAATCCAAATTGTACAATATTTTCTGTAGACAGATTAGTTAAGTGTAATATGTCTGACGAAGATATAGTATATTTTTCTTTAAACTTCACAAATATAAGCTTGTAAATAACCATACTTTGTAAAACCTCTAAGTTCCCACATTTCTAGTGGGCATTACAAACCATTGTTCTGTTGCATTTGGATTTTTAGTTATTCAAGGTTAGCCTAAATTTCTAATTTCATAATTCAAAAATATGATGTTCAACATTACCAACATTCCCTCGTACTGTTCAATTTCTCATTAGCCAAGTCAAAAATTGAATTTTCATATGAATCAACACCGCGCTTTTACTTTGAAGTGATAGTTGGTATATTTCTTGTTAACCTTTATAGCCGTTTTAAATTGTTTCAGTTAATTTAGAGATACTTTAAGGTATGGACAGTTACATAAACAATGTATTTTGTTAAATCCTAAAAAAGAAACATGGGACTCGAACCCCTTGACTCTTGAATTTTCAATATAAGTTGTTTTGTAAGAAAGAAGTCCTTCGTCATTAAAAATCAATTGTTACCCTTGGAAGAATGTTACTGAAATAATGATGTGAATATTAAAAGCTTGAATTTAGAAAAGCTTTTAATGTTTCCTAACTTTCATCAAAATAGTAATTGAAAGCATCATGTTATTGACATGATGTCTCTTACACAAACGTAAAGCGGACTATACACATGCGAGCCAGCGATTACTTAAGGGTCGACAACCATTTTCGCCTGTGAAAACTCGCGGAATTGAGATGACACAAGGGAGAAAAGTCGTCCAACGATAAATACGGAACTTGCTCGCATATCTATCACCCGGTTAGAACCCATCCATAGCGTAATCTATATTTAATAATTTAGAAAATGTCAACACTATTTCTATCAGCTGTAAATTATAACAAGGTATAAAAGAATTTGGAAAACTGAAAGGATTAAAACAATAACTGGATAAGAAATCTAGTGTTCACATTTTCGTATTTTTATTTTTCATTTGAAGGAAATTGCCTAACTTTCCGCTGTTTTGACAATATGACAGACAGCACACCCTTAACATACAGTACGCGCAAAACTTATATGCACCTCGACAGAAATAGCTATGTGACTTTTCGCAAGTCTTGTCAGCTTTAACCGATCATTACAACTGACAGTAACAACGCGAAACATGCTATGTGAAACCGGATAGCGTGCGAGCGAGAGCGTGACACCCCCTCTACGTGCCGCCTTGTAAACCACTTAATTGTGTTTTGCGCAGTGACTTGTACAAACTTCAGGGACGCATTAAAGTTTTGCGCGTACTGTACTGTATTTATATAAACTTGAAAGTGAGTTTGTTTGAACCGATATTCATGAAATTTTTAGCGCCATGGAAGAAGAATAGCGTCAATGAATATCCCAGTACTCTAATATGTATCTTGTCGGGTTATTAGTGCCATTTTGTATACTAAGTATTCGTGTATTACAATTTTTTGTACCTAACCTCTAGAAACTGATTCGATTAATTCTTATATTGTGTTTAAATATGATGTTTAATATATTTCACTATGATACTGTGTGTTAATTTTAATAAACAAGACCTTGGCAGATAGTATTTATAATTTTTCTATATCAAGAAAGAGAGAAAAATGACTTTTTGGCAACACTAGAAATGCAGAATTTGGGGCTATTTTTCACGTTTTGTAATGAGTTCTGGGTTTGTAATATTCTTTTTCCATGCTAATATATAAATGTGGAAGTGGGTTTAATATTTTTCCTGGTTGATAATCCAACATTCATAAGTTAACTATTGTACATTTAGTTAAAACACAATAAGATACGTTCAAAGTTAGAGAATGCACAATCTCTCCCCAAATGTACCATAGAAGTTTACCGGGCACTGCCATGGGGAAAACTAGTTCTTTATGAAAATTGGTTTGGCGACTGTTCATTATAATCGTCAGATAAACTTTCAATCTGTGTATATAAAGTTCCAATTAAGTTCGGATACAATCAAAGAAGAAATTACTAACGCATACTAGCTGTAGCCCGCAATTTTCTTCACATAATTATGGCTATTATTAAATTTCAATATCGCTGAGAAAGTAATTTATTAATGCGTTTACAAATGTATGAATGACACATTTCGTGTATTCGAACAAACAAACTTATATTACCACTTCTCTAGATGGCGCTAATATGTTTATTAAAATTCGAAGTGACCAAAATCTCTTCCTTGATTGCACCCTTGGGGTTACCAGTATTTGTTCATAGCAAATGTGATTCTTGTCGCCCCTGTACCAAGGTGTCAAACTCTGGCGCTATACTTTACGCATATCGATCGTGTTCTCAGTTTGGCGACAGGTTAACGATACAGTGGAAAATTTGATAGATCGCGGTACAACCGATACCTTACGTCGCCCGCCGCCATTGTCCTCAGCATCCAACTAGTAACAACCAGACATACATATCTTAAATCTTATATATTAACAAACAAACATAAAATCATTTCAAATGGGTTTACCTTGTGTTGGTTATAGCGGGTAAAATATTTTTTTTTAAATCACATTTCTGAATATTCTGTGTTTAGCGAGCGGTCTCAAGACTAAATCTAGTTTTACCCCGCGAATTTCATCGCGTTTAATTTCATTTTGCCAGATTATCAATGATATTACATTAGACGAGATGTGTTTTAGCGGTATTGATGGTTTAACTACTTAATGGTCGATATATTTAGTTTCTTTATACAGTAACATAACACTAAATACTGTATAAATGTAAAAGCAGGCCTCACTGTTTATCGTACTTAATTAGGCCATATTGCACCATGAAAAAAAAACATATGTTGAATTTGACTTGGTACCAATCATTAGGTCGGCCAACAATAGTAGTTACCTAAATGGGCCCCTCTCAGAACATTAAACACTCAGTAACCAAAGTTATTTCAAACACAGATAAAACACATCTTGTCTCAGTTTAAGTAACAGACAGACACATAGACAGATTTCCATCTCCTTGACCACTTCTGATCTTAGATTGTCAACCTATTGAAGGCTTTTCATTACAACCAATTTGTAGTGGAAATGAATTTGTAAACACAAACTGGCAACCAAAATTGCAATTTTTGCAGAACCCATAGTAATATATAAATGTGAAAGTAAGTTTGTTAACGTGTTTCTTAGTTCCTTCTTCACGGCCTATAGAGTTAAGGGATTAACATGAAATTTGGTATTTCTTTCAATAATAGAGATAAACATGGGATACCCGTTATCCTGGAAAATGTTGTAATTTTCGTGGCATATGGATTCAAAGTTAAAATTAGAAAAGTGATATTGAATCTACTGACACAAAATTGGCCTTAATAAAGCACAGACCTTTTAAAGAAGATCTGTTCTTTAGAATATTTCTATATCTCTTTGTTCATTGCAATATCCTACTTCTGATACTTTCCATTCCAACTTTGTTCATCTCTATTATATAAATATGAAAGTAACTTTGTTTTATTTGTTGTGAATGCCGTCTCTCTTCACGTTGTTGGTAATAAAATGATTGTCATAAAATGTTGATTAGTAAAATATGTTCTATAGCGGAGATGAACGTTGTATAATTTTCAGGAACAGGAACTGCTTCTGTGGCTTAGAAGTTAAACTCAAAGTAAAGAAGCCCCACAAGAAGGTACATATAACTACTATTTCAACTATGGTTATCGTCCATTTCTCTACGGAAATATGACATTTCGACACTTGTCCTTTATAGAAGTGAATATAAAAGCAAATTTAAACACATACCAATAATAAGAAAATTATGCACCGTAAACTTGGTACAAATCTTGACACTTGATATGACACCTCGGAATACAGATTGTTGTTATCGGCAACTTAGTGCCAGAGATAGCGCCATACTTAGTCCAATAGTTCAGTCAGTGCAAAACTAGATAGTGCTGTTCCCTAATTAAACACACTGTTGTTTGTAACATATATCTTGTCAATGTCTTTAATATTTTACTCATAGTGTAATTTGGTTCAATGAGCCAGTGCAATGAAGTGAGTAAGTGTGTTATTTAGTAGTGTAACTTGGGTCATCTAGTATTTATTTTGGTTCTTCGAGCCGGATAAATTGCGCTACTAAATAATACACTTATATAATTGCACTAGTTTACTGGACTATGAATAAAATACAAAAGAGGTCAATAAGATATTTATTACAAACCATAGTGTGTTTAATTAGAAGACAGCGCCATCTATTGCAATGACTGAACTAATGCACTAAGTATGGCTCTATCTCCGACACGTCGTTATTTTGATATCTTGCTACCAATTATTTTGTCTTTCTGTTGTTTAAAATGCAAAATTTAGTATTTAAACAAGTAATGTCAATTTTGTATCAATGGTAAAACAATCGAATTAATAGTAAGATATAGAAAGTGGACATATTACGAAACAGCTATGAAACAAAAAGTCAGAGTTTAGACAGGCGAAGACGCAGTGTGACGGTGCTTACTTATCATAATAGTAATAAGTCACTTACAAATCTAATTTAAAAATTGGCAAGAGGGTAAACTGTGCCGCTGTTGGCACCCCACCCAATTATTGGCACCCAGTCAACTTATTCTCTTAATGTCTTGAATAAATAAATAGGGTGCTAATGATTGAGTAGGGGTGCTAACAATTCTGTAGTTTTCCGTATGTAATTAATTAACGTATAAATAGCCGTATCATATATATGCGAGTTTTTGATACCGGGGCACGGGTATGCGAGCAGTTTACTTTTTGTACATGGTAACACGATAATATTCGATAAAGCCATAATATATATTATTTTAAACTGTCAGCTGAAAGTGACCTATCTACGTCAACGTGTGATACCGGACTAAGTTTTACTTTTTAGTAGTTCCAATGCACTTGGCATTGATTTTGCCAACTAAGAAAACTAAGTTTTGAGGCTGTCGTTTTTTGGAGGCAGTACCATTTTTTTGAGCCAGTGTTTGACGCATCAAAATAAAGACGATAGTCAAGTCAAGTACGAAAACTATGAAATAACACTGTTATATATTTTTATTATTTATTTATATCTGAAAGAGAGTGTCGGGGTGAAGGTAAGGAAAGGAATGCTCCGGTGGTTCGGGCATGTGGAAAAAATGTATGTTGAAAGAATGACTAAACAGATATACAATGCCAAAGTGGATGGATGCAGAAGTCGCGGAAGGCCACGACACACCTTCCATGATCAAATTAATCGTGTACTAGCAGAAGGTGATGTCAGGAGCCTTAAGAACAGACGAGCGTGCATGACAAGAGCTATGAATGTCAAAGAAGCAAGTGAGGTGTGTAAGAAAAAGCCTAAATGGCGCTCTGTTGTTCGTGCCTACCCCGCAAGGAACCTGGCGTGAAGTTATGTATGTATGTATATTTACATAGTATAAAACAAAGTTACTTTTCGCCTCTGTCTGTATATCCGTTAACTCGTAAACTACGCAACGGATTTTAAAGCGATTTTCACCGTCAGTTGATGATTTTTCAAGGAATGTTTATATATAAACTAGTTTTGCTCGCGATATATAAAACCTAAATAAATCTTTATTGAAGTGAGGCACAGTCTTTCTCCAAACCCTAGTTTGAATAGTTGTAGCGTTGAATGAATATGCATATACAAACATGCATATGACTCGATGTCTAGAGTATGGTTGATATGTGGTATATAATGTCTACTTACTTTGTCATGTAATACATCGACACAATTAACTGCATCAAACGCGAAGAAACTATTGAAACTTCTAATTAACATCAAAACTTATAGATAGCAATGGCGAAGGGTGGTATTTTGACGAGGATTAGCCCGGACATTAGATAAATACTACATCCAATAAGTGTGTGGAAGAGATAGTAGTAATATGTAAGCCCGACAAATTCGCAAGTTTCTAGTGATACTACACTACGTTGAAGAAAACGGCGCATATGTATCGACGAATTTATGGCACTAAGACCTTTTGGTCGCTATGTGATTAATTGCTAAAACAATACATTTTATTGTGACTTTCGATGTATGCCGATGGGACTATAGTTAAATGAACACGTCGACATTGGTATATAGCATTTTGTGGGTAAGTCGATGATAAAATATCAAATTTCTATCCGCATTAATGTTGTAACGGAACACTTACAAATCAAGAGAGCACTGTACAATGATTGAGGTCGCAAATGATTGCCGACACGTACAAAGAATATATATAAATTTCTAAAAATAATAGACGGGCCTAGGCCTGCGAAGAACAACAATAGCCTCGCTGGAAGATCTTCCTTTGAGACGGAGGAGCATTCCATCTTGCTCCTCCACTATAAAATGTTCCGCCGACGTAACAAACCCATATTGATGAAAATAGTAGATTGATTGATAACATACTGTTATTATTTCTATTTCTGAAGTTGCTGCACATTAGTCCGGGTTCTGTATATCGGGCAATGGAGTCTTCATAATTTAATATATTAATAGGTTTGAGAATGGGTGTAATGCTATAATAGAGTATCATTGTTTGGAAGACAAGCTAAACCAACCAAAACCAAGTGATTTTGATGCTTAAGGGACTTATTTGTTACATCGAGTGGATGTTCCATGGCGTTACCACTGTATGAATTTTAATTATATAAAACCACATGTAAACTTATAATTGAAATCACAATTTTTGTACTATTTCTCATATATTGCCCTATTTGAGACAGTCTACAGAGTGAATGATTACATACTTGGTTTGGTGAGCCTGACGTTATGTTTATATGTTAAACATATTTGCTCTGTATTTCCTTCTTGTTTTGTCAAGTGTTTTATTTTAAATGTAAGTAAATTTATAAACAGATTGTAAATTGTATAAATTATTATTTGGTTACGGAGAAAAATAATAGTAACATTTTGTACTTTTTGATCAATTACTTTTTTATGATGGCAGACCATTAACATTTGAGTGAAATGTCTATGAGTAAGAACGTATACCACTATGTACAAGTAGGACTCTTACTTCATAAATACAAAAAGGACATTTCTGGCTTTCATATTTAATCTAACTTAAAAGAAAATGTTTCTTTAAAAAACATTAGGTCACAACGTTTACGAATCAGCTCCGACACTCATCAGCCAATGTAACCGCCTGTGCGCGGCGTTACTCCAGCAGAGTCGAAATATTTTCAAATTATAATAATTAAATTAATATAAATACTTACGATAACCAGAACGTTAAAAGATTAAAAACATACACGAATTCAACTTATTGAGGGCGTAAATACTGTAACGGTATTCGTGGTTTTTTAACATTTCGAAAATTGTATATTACTACAGGTGAATTTTAGAAATTTGAAATAAAGTGGTAAGGGGTAATTTTTTGAGAAAAAAGTAAGTATATTACGATTATTTTCAAGAAAAGAAAACATTTTCAAAAATAAATTTCTAATGTGCTTTTATTTATCAAGCACAGCAGACAGGCTGATGGCCCAACTGTGGTTACCGTCGCCTATTGTCATTAGAAATTAGTATTATTTTCCGTTCCTGCACGAAGAAAATAATATGCCCACCTTTTCATTGGGTACATAACTTAATTAGGTTTCCTTATTTTCAAGTTATTTATTGATTTTTATACTTTTGACATTCGCTTTTGGTATTAAAATATCCGCAAGCACTATACACAAATATAACTTCTGGTGAGTGTCTCCAATTTCATATCTCTACTTTTCAGTTCTTTGAGATATACAAATCTGATAGCCAGTTACTATAACTTACCGACTGTGAATTTGCCTTACTGTCGTTTAAAATTTGACAAGTGATCCCAAAATTCAACTGATGGTAAGGCAAGCGAATGATGGCCTTACTTATAACCGTTTGTTAATTTTTAAGAAACTGCTCAGCAATTGATAAGTGAAAATCTTACCCATAAACACCTCTTAAGGATAAGCGGTGGTAAAGTAACTTAAATAACTGTCAAAACCGATATCGAGAGGTAGTTTTGAGTGACTGGTAAGAAAAAGGCAAGATGGTAATTTTTATTTGAAACAGCTGATTGTCAGCGTGTACGGGAATGAGGGCTGAATTTTTGTTTAAAAATATATCAGTAAAAAGGCATTAATTCGGTGGCGCTACCGTAGCTAAAGGGCTGATTTTAAAACAAAATGCTAAGTTTTTTAAAATCACTAGGGTAATATTAAATTACTTAAGAGATGGCTAATGCTTTCTAAAAGAGAGATTATTGTAAGGCCCTAAATGGTAAGATGTACACAGGCACTAGAGGTTCCTTTATACAGTAGTTGTTTTTGGATTATATCTTTGTTAGCAGAAGCATGAGATATGTATGAATGTATGACAAACCTTGATGGCCGGCGAAGGGGCTCTCCGCCTCGCCAATGGCTTCCTGTGCTCCTTCGCCACCTGGGCCTCGTATGGGGTGAACGCACACGGCAGGATGCGGCGAGACCTAATCAAAAACATATTATTAAAATACATGGAACCAACTAAATGCCTGTCCAATTAAGGCGAATGACGATGCACTCTTCAGAGCGTCGGTCAAAACGTACTTGGTTGACACAAAGACGGTTAAACCCTCGATAAAACAGCACTTACGTATTTTTCGCTGATCGATAGGAAATTTAACGTAATAAAACGAGTGATTTTTATCCCGGGAATCCCGCGGGAATATAGTTGTTCGAGCGCATAAAATTATTATATTCCAACACAGTGTTTACTAAATGATATACTAATGGTAAGCTTACATTCTTTTATAAATGCTGCAGTACTTTGTGTGCCGGGAATCCCGCGGGCATATTAAGTCAAGCGTAGACGTAGTCGCGGGCACATCCTAGTCATTCATATCAATTACTTCGTTAAACCTTGTATTAGTATTAATTACTGTTAAAAAAAGACCAATAATGATAATGATGTAAAGATATATTGCTGGGGAGTTTGTTGCGCCGCTTCTTCTTCTTTAACATTAACTAGAAAAAAAGAAAGCTTGCTTTGGAATCGGTAATAGGCTTAACGACTTTCAATAAGTAATCTGTAAGATTGATTTGAAATTAATATATTCATTTTCATTATCATCAAAAGTCGCCTGGAGGAGACAACGCATTTTCCCTATGTGACAATTTCTGCGAGTTCATCCTACTGTAAGCCGCGTGAAAGAACTTAGTTCCAAAAAATAGAAAAACAATAAAAATAAGAGCACTTACTTATGGTAGGGTAGTAAAACTGGCTCTAGTTTAGGTGGAGTCTTGACGCCTTTGGCCTCGTCGTCAAGATCCAGTGGTTCGTTCTTGAATTCTAGTAATATGTCTGTTCCGTTTGGCCTCGCCACGTATAACATTGCGTTCATACCGTGACTTGGCTGAAAATAGGCGTAAAGTTGGAAATTTTCAGCAGAAATTTAAAGACAGTTTTGATGCATGGAAAAGACTTCAACGGACAAGTGGAAAAACGAATGGCAACGGACAAGTGGTAAAACGAAGGGCAACGGACAAGTGGCAAAATGAAGGGCAATGGACAAGTGGCCAAACGAATGACAACAGACAAGTAGTAAAACGAATCGCAACAAGATTTTAACTTGAAGTTTTATGGGCAGGTTTTCAAATTGGACTAGTACATTAACAATCTGCCCGTAAAACACAAGTAGCTTCGATGTTTTTTAATATGGTAAAAAATCTCTGTAGGCGATACACACATATATAAATATTAGGGTGGTCATTAAAAACTAAATTTCTTGCGACGCCCCCTAAAAAGCTTCCTTTTAATGAAAAAACACTGGGATTTTTTTTATAATTTTTTCAAGTCAAGACATCACGTGCCTCAAGACGATTCAAGTTAAAACTAAAAATATAAGAAAAATTGAAAGATAAGCTTGAATCACGAAGAATTTTCAACTTTTTCTGAAACTATAATTTGAAATTCATCACTGAGAATGATAATACGGAAGGTATTTCATTGTTAAAACTTTTCCAATCTTAAAATAATTATTACTTCTAAGTATGAAGAAGTTTCCTGAAAAAACATGATATTACCCAAAAATTAACTTGAATCGTCTTGAGGCACGTGTTGTCTTGATTTGAAAAAATTATAAAAAAAATCCCAGTGTTTTTTCATTAAAAGGAAGCTTTTTAGGGGCGTCGCAAGAAATTTAATTTTTAACGACCACCCTAATAAATATATATTGTTAACAATAATAAAACTATGTTTTAACTTAACTTATTTTTTAAGCACAGTTTATTAAGTATACTAGTTGCGACAACTTAAACATCTTTTGTTATTTTGAATTAAAATAAGGGCAACACGGTGGTATTGGTTGATATTTGTAAATCAGTGTCAAGCGAGTCTCTGTACTTAAATTACTACGCCGTGAAGACACCCCCGAAGCCTGGCAGCCATATTTTTGAGGTGTTATTTAAAACACAACCAGCATCCCCTACAGTGTCTCAATTGACTTTACTGTCAACTGCCCTATTATAGGTGTGGTGTTGCGGATGAAGAGCACTCCCCTGACTACTCTGCTGGATGGAGTTCTCACCCCGCCGACACGTAGCTCGCTTGGCTAGCGGCTAAACGTCTGACTTGCGGTAGTACCTCAGCGATAGGCCTATAATGTAGTGAGTTTCACAGATCTTTAGCTTCAAGGGAACAGAACTACTACTTTTGAGTAGACACAAAGTAAATTGCGTTCTGAAGACTCAATGGTATCTTATAGAGAATCGATTCTTTCGTTTGTGATGCATGTGTGAATGATTGATAGCGAAATACAGTACAGTAAATACTACCTCATGTCGCAGTAAGTAGTTCCCAGGCAGCAATCCTTGGAATTGCGACAAAGCTGTGTAAATGGTAGCTGAAATATCTTTCATGGGGTCACCGTGAAGCTCTTTCCATTCGTCCCTCGTAGCTATGTCGTATCGCGCCATTTCACCCGTCGCCGCTTCCACGCGAGCTATACGATATAATAAATTTAAAAAAGACGTTTATTCACACCATTCTATCCGTGCAGGAACGGAGAAAGAATACAATTTCCTGCGGCCGGGCGGCCTGTCGTAAGAGTCGGCAATACAACCCACAGCCAGTTGGTAGGGCATTTGCCCGACTGGATGGCTACTACCCCTGGTATAAAGTGTGTCGCCATAACAACCTTAAATTGTCTTCCGACATTAGTGACGAGGTTCCAGTCTCCCTTAGGAGAGCAGAAGCGCATTTCTAGCACCTTTGGTATTGTAAATGTCTATAGGCGATGGTAACCGCTTTCCACCAAGCGGGCCGTCTGCCTGTCTGCTGAACTCCTACAATAGAAATTTAAAAAAAAAGCAAAACGTCGCATACATGTGGAGATACGGGCAGGCAAGTAAAACAACGTATTACAATTTGCGGTTATGCGCGTGCGCTTATTGTCGTGTAGTAACAGCCCATAGATGTCCCACTGCTGGGCTCGGGCCTCCCACTATAGGGGAGCGGACAATATACCCGCCACGCTTGTCTAAGCGGCGGCTTGGCGGGTTTGACACATCGGCTATCGCAATGTGCAGGTTGCATCACGATGTTTAACTTCACCTTAGCACGTGTTCATTGTAACCATTAAGCACATTAGGTGAGAAAACTGCCTAAGCGGTGCATACGTTCCGGTCAGGATCGAACCCGCGCCCTTCGTGTCTGCGCCGCGTGCACTAACCATTTCGCGTACCACAACTTAACCTTTTAAGACGGAACCACCACAAATTTGTGGTCAAATACAGATAATTGAACCGAACGTTCAACAGATGCTTTCTCCCTCTAACTACACATAATTTGTATTAGAGTAAAAGAGACGGTTTTAGCGTAGCAATTTTGATGGTAACTGGCAGATTATGGACAAAAATAATATTAAATTTGGCCCCTTTTAAGGGTTAATAACTTAATTTGCTTCAGAGCTTTGTCTATCTAGACTCTTCTTTTATACGTCACCTCTCTTTCACTGCCGTCACGTTCAGAAATATCATCTTATATTCATCACATTAAGAGCCATGCACAAATTACATCATGTTTTTACCTTTCCCCAGTTATATAGAGTGCAGAATGCTATTTTGAAAAAAAGATACATAAAAATACATTAAATCGATAAAAAAACATTACACACACTACCATGTATATGACACACAAACATATATACTCCTTTGTTTATTGTTAAAGTCAAATTAACTGTGTAGCCTTGGCGAAATCTGTGATTATAGAAGTATAGTCTTTGACAACAGAACCTTAATAATGTTCAAACTTGTAAAATTAAATTAATTATTATGGTCGAATTTCAGCCACTAGTTAAGCTTAAATATATTAGTTTTTGAAATGTGACGTCACGAAATTTAGGACCCCTCCCACCCCTTGTCACACTTTGTCGTTTACCGCCTTTGGTGTTACAAATGTCAATAGGGGATAGCAGCCGCTTTCCATCAGTCCGTCTGTACGACTGCTGAACTCATGCAATAAGGAAAGGACCGACTCACCAGTGAGCAATGAGGTGTTTTTTCTTAAAGCCAGCGAGAGTGCAAGACTTTTGACCCTGTGCGGTGACATTTGGACCCCGCCCAGGTCCAACTGGTATTCGGGTATGGGCTCCAAAATTACTTCACCGAATTTAGTCTACAAAAAAAATTGCAAATCAATGACCCAATTTTGTCAATCACTACATAGTATAAAACAAAGTCGCCTTTTCTGTCCCTATGTCCCTATGTGCGCTTAAATCTTTAAAACTACCCAACGAATTTTGATGTATTTTTTTCCAATAGATAGAGTGATTCAAGAGGAAGGTTTATATGTATAATACATGCATCATATACAAGGCAACATCGCTAATTTTAGAGGTTTGCACCCGTGCGAAGCCGGGGCGGGTCGCTAGTATTATATAAAGCTGAAGAATTTGTTTTTTTGTTTCATTGAACGCACTAATCTCAGGAACTGCTGGTCTGATTTGAAAAATTCTTTCAGTGTTAGATAGCCCATTTATCGAGGAAGGCTATACTATAGGTTATATAAAATTACGCTATGACGCTAATGTGTCAAAATCGGGGTGATTTTTACTATTCCACGTGGACGAAGTTGCGGGCAGAAGCTAGTTAATAATCATTGAATTATTTAGCTTGTTTTTGGTTATTATTATAGCTGTCAGCCCCCCCAAATAAATAAATACCAAGTTTCACGTGAATGGTGATTTTTAAAGTTTACCAAGGTAATCTAGTAGTATTTGAAGCAAAAACTTTTTATTATAATTCGACTATCAAAGAACCACGGACATGATAGGTTTTTTATCGTTAGTATAGCTTCTTTTACCAAACAATTGTTCTGTTAACTCATCACCCAATCTCAAGGTGTTCAAACTCTTGCTTACAAAATTATAGTCATCATTATTAAAGTAAGCATCATAAGCTAGTTTGGTCGTGACTAAAGCAACTTGGTACTTGCACGATGTTTGATGTCGTACTAAAAATCACTAATAAGTATCGAAATTACTCTTGAATTAATATTGGAAGAAATTAAAATAATTTATTCAGTAAAAACATAATAAGTATAAAAGGCAATAAAGTTTGCTCTAAAACTCATGTGTGAGGGCTTCAACACCTCAAAGTAGATAAAAACCTGTATTGTATTAGGTGTTGGTGATCTTCCAATGCTCAATTATTTTTTAACATTAATACAATGTATGTGTTTATATAATTATTACTTAAATCACCATTTTGAGTAGATTCTCATTTTCATTGTAATCTTGTGTTGCAGACAATTATAAACTTTAAATTTAAATTCATGATAATTCAAGTTTAGAGTTGCTAGAGTTTAGAAAAATTTGCTAAGTGCCGCCTTGTAATAAAATTCAAGTAAAAAAAATACCTTAGTCCGATGTGAACAGTGCACGATGACATTGAAGCTCTCATTTGTGGTTTTGTTGCCGAGTTTCCACACTTTAAAAGATCGGGGTGGTGGATTCTCAGTACCTAAAATACAATCGATCGATGTAAAGTTTGTGTTACGATTTATATACGTCCATTACGACTTGACATTGTGTGAAAGAGATAGCGTGCGAGCACGGGTTGTGCCAGAGCGGGAGCGCATCAGTCGCCTCTATGAACTCTGTATGTACCACCTTCAGCGCTTTCCATTATACGTTATTCCAATTACGAAGTCCCTTTTGACAGATTTCAATAATCAAGTATAATACGGCCGGCGTAACTTGGCAAATGTGAACATAGGCTCTGTGAACTTTAGAGCATGTACACTCGTGTGATGAGTGGGCATACGACTCGTCAGTGAATACAATTGGTCGCCCTTCATCCCTCTATCATTTCATTGCTTTGTACTAGTTGGTCACTGTATTTTCTTCACGAGTTTACATGCACTAAAGTTCGCAGAGCCTATGTTCACATTCGCCAAGTTACGCCGGCCGTATTATACTAGTAAAGTACCGCTATAGTCGATACTCGACGATATTGATCTTCGATTACTATAAAGAACAAATTAAAATCGTATTGATAGAAAAAGGATTAAAAAGGTTGACAGATTTTCACTCGCGAAAAGAATCTGTGTATAATCGATTTTATGCGATTCTTTGAATCAAATCAGTATGTAAAATGTAAAAATAAAACTATAGAACGTAAACGCAAAACCGTAGTAAAAATTATTATCTTTTTAATGTTTTAATTATTTTGAGCACGATGTCTAAAAACAATATGTTGATTGTGTGTGTATTTTATAAATGATAATGTACGACCACGAAGAAAAAAATGATTATTATTTCAAATTATGCGAAACGTGAAGAGTTACCATCTAAGGAAGTGTCAAAAGGGAATTCGTAATTGCAATAATGTATAGTAAGTCACACCGTCCAAAATGCTCGGTTAGCCATTCCACAAGGCGATCGTGAACGTTGTGCTCGTGGAGAAAACGTCACTAATAGACGTCTTTATTTTAGATCACGCAACGCTCACAACGACCCATGTCAAGAGACGGGTCGAATAACCGTTCCACTTGGCTTTACGTAGAACGTAGCCCTTGGTAAAGTTTATTATTTTGATCAGCGCAATGACATGTACAAACTTCATGGACTGCAAATTCAAATTTACTTCCTATTCTATGTGCAAAGCTTCGCAACGTGTTATTGCTGTTACGACGAAGCGACAAGGAATTCCCCAGCAAAATGTCTAGCTAAAAATAGTTTTTCTCTATATTCCTTATTCAGTTTATATCTCAAGCTCTTTTTTTTATAAGTTCTATGCTGTTCTATTCTGCGAAGCCTGCGTGGGCAAGCGTGGCGGGTATACTGTCCGCTCCTCTTTAGTGGGAGGCCCGAGCCCAGCATTGAGACGTTTATGGGCTGTTTTTACTATGGTGGATATAAAAAATCCTATTAGTGTAATCCTAAACTCCATATAACGTCACTCGATTTAACGATAAATTCCCTTAAGCCTCGAATTCATTTGGTTTTGGTAGGTTTAGCTCGTTTTCCAAACAATGATACACTATATAGCATTACACCCACTCTCAATAACGACACTAATTAAGTAATAAAAATAACCTTATAAATTGCCAAAATTAGTAAAAACTGCGCAGTTCTGTGCGTTCTTTTATCGCTTTATTATCCTACCTCGCCTGTCAGATTTATGAATACCGAAATTTCTAAGAATTTCTGAAATGTCGACATCTTTAGGCATTTCCTTTTTCACCAAGACACCTCAATATCGCAAGAAATAAAATAAGTAAAATAAACAACAAAATTGCTGGTGCAGCAAAAGACGTCAGACGAAAATAACAGACCTCTCCATTTAACAACAAACGCAATAAAATTTACAGTCCCTTCGGTGTCGTTATATAGAGTTTAAGCTGTGTTTTGAATAAATTAAGTATTATTAAAAAGGGGTTGTAGGAATGAGAAGGAGAAAGAGGGACTAACCTGATTTCACTGTAGTCGTAGGTCGCTGGACTGAAGTTTTGAGGTACACTTTTTATATCGCGTTTCTTTAAGAGAGTTTTTAAGGAGATATTTCTTGTTTTTATTAAATTCACACGATTCCACGACAGGTTTGAGCTGAGAGGTTAGATTTGCGAGGGAGATGCGAGGCGATATTGAATGGAATGGAATGAACCTTTTTCATAGGACCGGGAATGAGTGAATGCGACAGAGTAAATGTGTTGTAGCATACATAAAGTTAGCTATTAGTTAACAGATGGCGTTAACAGGGTTCACTTAATATTTTCTTAAGTTTTCGCGACTTGTACACATAATAAAACTACGTTTTAACGGTTTTAAGCTGTTGAAATAAAAAAACACCCAAATTTCAATAGAGAAGATGGTTGGCAGGTCCCACCTGTTTGGGATCCGATCATCAAAACTATCAAGATCCAAACCCAGCAAAAACCAACTGCCAGATCTCAAGAGACTGTGAGCTCTTTCTGCGTGCAACGGAACACCAACCAACACGACTGATAATTTCATTTATTTTTTCCTTCCACCCATTTTAATATTATATTTAAAAAATTAGAACTAGGCATATTTGCTGAAGAGTTTCTTGCGCCGCTTCTTCCCTTCAGCCACAATATGTTGTGAAGCGGTGGTAAAATTAGATTAGGCTCCCATAGAGTAAATAATATCCATAAACAAAATTAAAACTACATAATTAAAATTTGGCACACAACATGTTGGCGGTAGGCTGAATAAAAACTTTGACAATACACGTTAGACAAATGTCATCTTTGTCTTCCGTGACCACGGCTACTGCAAAGCGGGCGAAACGTCGGATAAACCAAAACAAAATACATTACCGCGCTTAAACCCGTTAAAACGTAGTTTTAATAGAGTTCACTTACCTTCACATGTACAAGTGAATATCCCTAAATCATCCAAATCATCACCAATGTTGTTATTCACATTCGGCGTGCTCTTCTCTTTGTCCTTCTCAGCTCCTTTTTCATTGACTTCTAAATTGCTCTCATCATCTGACACCTCATCCATGATGAGTTCATTTTTTATTCCCAAATCGTCTATAACAATATAAAATTCTAAACAGCTTTGTAGATTGAAGCTTTTAATGAAATACAACTGGAACAAACTATATAAACGATGGAGAACACTATGTTATGTTTGTTTTGGATTCACGTTAAAACTACTCGGCCTATTTTGATGCGATTTTCGCTGGTCGACAGCTAATTCTTAGACCTAAACTCTGCACTACTTTTCATCCTGGGAATCCAGCAGTAATTTGTCTGAGAATTATTTAAAATTACCAGATTAAAAAAAACCGAATGTCATTGTAATTTTTCGCTGACTGATAGCAAATTTTATGTAATAAAATGTGTAATATTTTTTATCCCGGGAATCCCGAGGGAAATGCAAGTCAATTAGCCAGTTATGGTTAACATATTTAAAAAACACAAAAGGAATCTCGAGGCCGACTTTGACCAAAAGTGGTATCATTAGATTTTTGAAAAATCAATTGTCGTTAGGAATTAAATCGGCTGATTTAAGCGTAGCTTGTAAGGATTGATTCCTGTGAAGGAATGTCAAACGGCAAACCAAGGGAAAGCGTTGTTTTTGAACAAAATATTCTCACACATGTGAATGTGTCACAGCCAGGTGGACCTACCACTTGGCTGTGGGTTGCCCATCTGGAAGACGACCACCCGGGGTCTAGAGTATGCCGGCATAAGTCTTGAGTTCTGGCATTCCTTTAGAGAGCAGCAGTGCATTTGTAGCACATTTGATTTTACAAATGTCCATTGGTGATGGTAACCGCTTCCCATCAGGTGGGTCGCCTGCCTGTCTGCTGAACTCATGCTATAACAACAAAAAAACGCTAAGTCTGTTACTTGAAACAAATAGCTTTTCATCTATATACGTCGAGAGATACAAACCGGCGTCTATAAACAAACTGTCATCCTCCTCATCGCTACTCAACTCCACCATTTCTTGCTCACTCTTCCGGTTTAAAGATAATTTGTCGAGTGTTGGTATTGATTTATTTCTCTCTGATGGTCTGGAAATGTATCGAATATTGAACAACTTACATAAATTGCACAATTACAATATTGTTATGGTAGAAACAGTAGGCTAATATCGCTTAAAGCGATCTCTTCCAGGCAACCTTACTATCTAGTGATGTAGGTGGTGTAGGTTATTAGGTAGATCTTAAACAAACATACCTAAGCTACATCCCTACTAATATTATAATGTGAATGTAAGTTTGTTTGTTACGTTTTCACGCGAAAACTACTCAACCGATCATCATGAAACTTTGTACACATTCTTGGAGGTATTAGAGGTAACATAGGATAGTTTGATCCCGAAAAATTGAAGAATTCCCGTGGGATAGTTAAAAGAACATTCCACGCGGACGAAGTCGCGAGCAGAAGCTAGTATTTTATAAATTGATAACATTGTGTATGTATTTTTATTATGAAAATTGTATTGAAATAACATATAATTTTATATCAATCTACTAAATAAAATACTTATGAAAATCCATATCAATTTCAAAGTATGAAGCACAAAATGTTTATATACTTGCTTCTGGTTAGAACGAAACATACAGCGATTTTGGAAATTCAACCCCTAAGAGGAGTTAAAAAGGTATACAAAACTTTACTCTTTCAACCTAGAACTATTTTTAATCTTCGCGAGCAACAGCTAGTAATATAATATAATCACATTTAAACCATCTCTCAGTTTAAAATAAAAGTAACTTACGGAATGAGAACGAACTCGAGTAGATGTCTGAAGGCTTTATACGATCTGATTTGTGATATTTCTCTTTGCATCGTGAAATCATTCCCCATCACGACCACATTTCTCTTTTCTCCATCTAAAAAAATCTCTTACATAATCAACTAGTTTATAACCGAAGAACCAATTTGCAAAACATTTGGGGCCCAATTCTGCTATTAGTCAAAATCGCCGGATACTATCGTCTCAATCGTAGTTTGTTTGATTTCGGTATTATGCTAATCCCAATGGTGTGACCGTGGCACGCCACTCTAAATTTATAATACCGTGTAAACTCCATGTAACGTCACTCGATTTAACGACATTTATCTTCCTTAAGCGACATTTGGTTGGTTTAGCTTGTCTTCCATACAATGATACACTTTATATAGTATTACATTTACTGTTAATAACAGAAACAATTAAGTAAGTATTAAGAACCTTTTAAGTTGGCAAAATTAGTAAAAACTGCGCAGCTGTGTACATTCTTTTATCGCTTTATTATTCTAGCCAGTAATAAACTCGACTGTCGGCATCAAGCATACCAAAATTTCTAAATAATTCCTTTGTAACCAAGATGCCTCAATATCGCAAGATATGAATAAAATAAGTAAATAAATATCATCAATATTACTGATGCAGCACAAGTCGTCAGACAAACATAACACCTTTTCTACATTTAACGAAAATTCTATAACGCCATAAAATGCACAGTCCCTTTAGTGTCGTTATATGGAGTTTACACTGCATTACGTGTCGTTATATGGAGTTTACACTGCATTACGTGTCGTTATATAGAGTTTACACTGTATTCATAAACGATAACACCAGGGGCGTTGCTAACGCTCATAGGCGACGGTAACCACCTTCCATCAAGTGGGCCGCCCCGCCTTTTTGCCTGCTCCAGGTGATAAAGTTTTATTATTTTTTTGAGAACCAAGATGTGCAGTGCCTCCTATTTAAATGTAAAATCTAGGGCCTTCCTCATTCTATTTTAATATTGGACTATTGTTACTCAGCAATTATTTACTCAATAATCAAGAGATAGCGGAATATATTCAAGTTC
This sequence comes from Dendrolimus punctatus, assembly GCA_012273795.1. Classification (NCBI taxonomy): domain Eukaryota; kingdom Metazoa; phylum Arthropoda; class Insecta; order Lepidoptera; family Lasiocampidae; genus Dendrolimus; species Dendrolimus punctatus. Next base: position 912,508 of record CM022529.1, on the reverse strand, counting down.
TTCTTCTTCTTCTGCGAGCGGGCGGTTTCCGCAACTCGACGACAAAGTGCCTATTTTGCGTGAGAGGGTGGATGAGGGTTTACTCCATCCAGCCCAGCTCCTCCAGGAAGTCGATATATTACGATAGTATATTCGATAGATATATTCAAGTTAACAAGATGTTAATAAAATCCTTACCGGGATCAATAACTTGACAAACGGACAAAGGCAATGTCCATTTTTTATCTTCTTCTATTATACAGCATAATGCCTTCTCACTAACGATATATTGAGCTCCGTGCTCCGAAGCATACTGCGCCAATTCTCTATGTATTTCTGTTAGAGGTAGCATTGTCACTGATTTCTCATCTGAAAAACCCATACTCTTAGTTTAATACAGAGGCATACATTGTTTTGTCCATAGATCATATGAAATAGTCTATAGTAGACCGGTAGACCGAGACAAACACACCATGATCAAATATCAGAAGTTTTAAAAGAGAGGTCAGGTAAAAAGATTCTCAAACAACATGTATGTATGAAGAAGTTAATTAAAGTAGATGAAGTGAAAGTTATTTGTCAGGGTCGTTACATGTGGAAATTAGTCTCTGCCTACCCCAATGGGAAACAGGCGTGATATTATGTATCTATATATGTAGAATTGAAATGTTTGTTTGTAATATCAAAATAACTGCTTTTTACTAAATGCATTTGAAAATATATACAAGTACTCATAACGAAAAATCAATTTTCAAAATATTTGTCTGTTTGGATGTTTGACAGCACACAATTTTGACGGCACTTTCACTGGCTGACAGCAGATGGTATAAGAAGTAGCTTAGGCTACTTTTTTTATTTTAATTTAGGGTTCCTCAAGAAAAAAATCTTTTTGTAGCATTATGTCCAAAATTGTACTTGATGCTATTTTGGAACCTAGATTTGTCTCAACTATTCTTCGCGCCTCTTCCCCTCTTTCACATTCTAAGATAGTATGCGCTGCGGTGTCCACTTTTGCGCAGTAAGGGCATGTTTCTATATCTACATTCCCAATCCTGCGCAATAGTCCTGCAAGCAGCCATGGCCAGTGGCCAGTAGCAGTGCCACCTACTGGGTCCAATTATGAACCAACTTAGAAACCTTCTTTGGCTCATGCACAACAACTTTGCTAAGCTTCATCACATGATCAAATGTATAGTTTACGATTTTATAAAGGACATACAGACAAACATCCATTTTTATATATCAAGATAATGTCAGAATTCATTGTAGCATAAAAACACATCCATATTACTTATGGTCCTCTTTTGAAATTATGATAAGATTCACATGTTGTGATGGATGCTGACAACGAGTGTTTCAACATACTTGGCAGTACAAAACGGCACGGATGCTTCGTACATGGCTTTGGTTCGGAGCAAGGCTTCATTATATGAAACTTGTCGGAAAGATCCGGATATTCTATTTGTGGCAGCTCTGATGCGTTTACCTACAAAAAATGAACATTTAAGTTTTATTACCTCATCATCAGAGCATCATTTCTTCTAGAAGCATATAGAAGAATGATCTCCCAAAATATTGGAGAAGGTTGGCGAGAGATTGGGTACAATTACATATCCGGGAGAACTGACTGCTGTTAACGTATAAAAAAATCTCAAATGTTCTTAATTTTCGAAACATTTTCACTCTTCTGTCTCACTTTTAGCAATTATTTTTATCAGGATCAATTTTTACGCACTGTTAGATTCATCGTCATCCGTGTGTTAAATACCGATTGCGTTCAGAGCGTCTGCTTTCCTACTTTTTCTTCTCCACTTCGCGCGATCCTTGGCATCCCTTGTGTTGGGACTGTTGGTATGAATGTTCTCACAATGTTAAATAAGCATCTCTTGGGTCTATCCCTTCGACCGGGACCTGGCGGAGGCGTCATGGCTACACATTTGTTCCCCACGTACTGTAAGGTGTAAGGGACTCTCCTGCAGTTTGTCTGTTATGTCAAGGATGTGAAGGCTGGTGCGGATGCGGTGGTTCCTGACGCAATCCATTCACATGACTCCACACATCCACCGAAACATATCCATATCCGTGACACGCAGCTCCTGCTAGTCGCTCAAGTACAGGCCACACTTCACCGCCATACAAAAGAACAGGTCTAATAATGGATTTGTAGACCTGTCCTTTTAGCCACTGTTAGATTATAAGAACAAATTTAATGTAACTTACAGTAATCAAATCTTGCTTGTGATGAAATTCACAAGTTTGGTCTTTTGCTGCATAAGGTATCTGTGCAGCCAACTGATAACTCTTCGGAAATGTACTCATTTCGTTAGCCTTCATTTTATACTCCGCTTTGTAGATTGTTTCCAATGATGGTTTCGGTCTCAAAGCTCTGATGCAGTTCGTACTCGTCCATAGTGATTTCGCCCATTCTATGTATTCTTGCTGTTCTGTTTTATAAATTGACTGCAATTGCTGTAAATGTAAATGTCTTGTATTGATACTTAAATAAACATGAAATAGAGCAGTATAATAGTATAGAAAGAACATAACTAAGCCAGTTGACAGGAAGCAGCCAATGTGGTAGGGCCTGTCTCGATGCCAACCATCCCTGGTCAAGACTGGAATTGTGTCTCAGCATTAGTGGCCAGCGTCTACTTTCCCTTTAAAGAGCAGCACATTTATAGCACCTTAGGTGTTACAAATGGCTAAAGGCAATGGTAACCGCTTTCCATCAAGTGGGCCGTGTGCCTGCCTGTTGAACTCTGTAATAAAAAAGAAACTCAGACAGGTGGATGGCCCCCCTCATAGTAAGCGGTTATCATCGCCTATGGACATTTGTGACACCAAGAGACTGGAGCTTGGCCACTGATACACCAATACAACTCAAGGTTGTTTTGAAGACATACTGTAGACCAGGGGTGGTAGCCATCCAGTCGGGAAAATACCCTCCCACCTGGCAACCTGCTCAATTCATGCAATAAAAAAATAGAAAATCAAATATGCTGTAGTATGTATATACCTCAAACAGCTTGTGATCAGTCTTAGTGGGTCGTAAAACAAACTCATATGGCAGTACGTGTGAATTTTGAGAGCAAATAACTTTCAATAGTTGGTTGTGCTGTTGAATGGTAAGGTTTGACACTCTCGGATAAGGTGGCATTGATTTCAGACATGGCACAAAGTTACGTTTATACTTTTTAAATTGGTTCACTGTAGAGTCCGGAGAATCAGTTGCATGTTGAGATTTTGACTGGAAATTGTTTAAATCCTGAAAACCAACATATTGTTAATGCACTTTCAAATTTAATTCATTTGAAAAATACTAAAGTACAGTCTTATACAAGTAATAACTCTTCCCGATGTACATACCTGCCCCCGCCCCCGAAAACCAGTTTTAGTAGGGCATGACAATGTAAGCAAAATAGTTAAAAATTCACAGCAAACACACACACTACCCTTTCCACTAGCAATACAGTACAATAAATATATATGTCGCAGAACAGCCTCTTTCTCACGACATTTCCTTTAGTTACTGCAGGTTTAGTGGGCGTCATCAGGATAAAATGCGAGCATAAAACACAAAGCCAATGGTTTATACACTTTTAATTTAGATTTAAAAGACATTTTAACATAGTTTAGACCGAGCAGTGGGTTCAGAGCACCGCTCATACTTCCAAGCTTCAATAATTTCTTTAAAATACTCAATGGTCCAACTCGACCTATTGCCATCAACCAAATGTGTCACAAAAACTCCTCCATCTACCGAAGTAGATGCTACTCAAGTATAGAGGACGTCCTTGACCCCGCTCCGCCATATGCTCTGCTCTGATTGGTCGTTTATTAAATTACAATATTCATAACTTTTATTAGGTTAGAATGATCGATCTTTTAGGTATAGAAACATTTAAGACATTAAACCAAATTAAATTAACAATTTTAGAAGCAATTAAAATGTAAACAAATAATATTGTGAGTTATAAATCCAATCAACAATTATCCGATTTATATATTCCCTCATATATATATATATATATATATATATATATATTACATACATACATACATACACACACAGCATGTTTGAAGCAACTTCTAATATATAGAATAGAGCCTATATAACATTTTTATACAACATAACTTATTTGAAATTATAGCTCAAAATGGGTACTTGGGGGTTGGAACTATGAAATGGTACATACTTTTCTGATTTTCTTAAACATTGGTTCCCAATTTATTTTAGAGTCTCCACCTTCTTGTTCTGTTTCACTTTCAGATAGTAGGGGATCATAAAACTTATTCTTAATTATCCTTTCCATCACACAATTGTCTAACTCATTTTCATTGAGAAAATTGGCATCCCTCTCAGTTGCATACCTGTAATAAATGAAAATTGTTTATTATGTAAGTTATGACACTAAAATTAAACATTATTTTTATTGATATAACTCACATATTTGAAGTAATTGTATTATTTAATAACTTTTTACCTAAATGATAGACTTCCAATGAGTTTAGTGTCAGTATTATACCATAGCAAACCATATTGACTATTATTTACAGTCTTTAAATACAAATAATGCATAATTTTCTCCTTCGGTGTTTATGCACCTCTAATATTACTATTGGTTGTTCAGTTCTTCTATATAATTTCAACATTATTCAGCTGCTGTGTATTTTACTATATACAATAATAAGCAGCAATTTTGCCCAAATAAACATGCAATCTGGAAATTATGTCCAAGTACTAATAATTTCCAAAAATATATAGAAAAAGCAGAGTTCTACCACCATAATGTTCCTACCATAATAAAATAAAGAATCCGAAATAGCTCTTAATATTAGTATGCTAAAATGGGAGTGAGTCGATTGCGTCTATCGTAGAACTAATAGCCAATGAAACTAGTGGTGATAGGACACCCTCAGGCCTGATTACTTGTACAGCCTCCGGAAGAAAAATGTGGTACAAACTCGAGATGGCCTACATCTAGCAGTGGATTATGGAAGAAACCATGTCTGCACAGTAATATGCTATGCCGGCCGTATTGATTGCGACAAAGTGAAAGGAAGTCGAAGAATAAATAGAAGTAAATAAAAATAACATTACCAGTCATGTTGCCGCACGTGCTCCATATTCTTGCATGAATTATTTGTTGTTTTTATATAATTATCAAAGTTATACTCGTAAAACGACAGAAATAGAACCAGAAAATAATAAATAGAAGTTTACACTTTACTTTCGACTTTCGCGTAGAAATATGCTGTTGATATAATGTTGCCAGTCACTACCTTAGTAATTATTTCCAGATTACATTTGTAATGTTTAATAAAATTTATATTAATGTTAATTTTATATTGAGATAATATATTAAAAAATACACTTTTGTTTATCATCATATTTAATAATGAAAACATTGGACTAGATGCTTTGGACCGAAGGGTCAACATTTGTAATCAGAATGCACGAGCTGCAGCCCACACATCTTTAACAATTTGATGGTGAATCGGTGCAGTTAAAATGCTATATTGGGTTGGGTTTACATATATGTCCCCGGATGATTTCCTGGGTGATTTTAATGGTAAATGTGTTTAGGAATATATTTAAGACTTATTTATAACAACTGAAATTGGTTTTAGTGGAAAAAAAACATATTCAATTAACTATCGAAGTTTGAAATTTACGACAACGATCGGGTAATTTTGTCGCCGAGACATTTTTTTACGCGTTTTGACGGGATTTATCGAAATAGGAGACTGTAAGTATCCGAAAATTTAAATATGTGGAGTTTTAAACAGTCGGTTAGGTTAAGTTTTGTGTAGACCAAAGCGCCAGAACCGACTGGAAACTATTCACTATTTATCTCATATATATGTGAAAGACAGAAGTGAGGTTAGATTGACAAAAACATTAATAACTCAGGAACTACACATTTCCGACACATAGGAGTTGCAGAAGGGGTGAGTTTCCCCCCCCCTCCCCCATCCCCCACTCATTACTTATGATTCCGGGGACATATATGTAAACCACACCCGTTGATTTCATGATGTGAAATTCACCATCGTTGTGTATTGAGGACATGTTTTGTAAGAGATTCAAAAGTGTACTCTAAATACGGTACCAAATTCAAGAACTAATTCAGAACTGACTGATGATTCAGAACTGTTACTCTGTTCTAGACAGGAAAATCATTTCATTTAATTTTTATTAGGTTTTCTGGATTTGGTTCTTCGTTTTCAAAACTTTTGACCCTTACTTGTACATCATTATATTTAAAATTCCTAAATATTTATCTTTTACTAAAAGTTACTAAAATGTTTTTTGACACTACAAAATAACCACCATAATAAAAAAATCACCAAATCTAAAATAAAACCACTACAGTGGCAACACGGTTCTATTATTTACTTCTTAAAATAAAGCTTTGCATGATTTGTATATCTATTCAGTGTCAAATATTCATGAAGAAAATTCAAGTTGTTAGCTAAATTTTTCAAACAAATAAGCATGAGAGAAAAGCCGAGCTTATGTAACGGAAGCCTCAAAAAATTGTAATTCTTTATTTATTGTAGCAGCTTCAAAAGACATTTAACACTAATTAGTCGGTGGAATAGTGGGATTTCTGCCCATTGAGCGTAGCCAGAGTGATTATGCTTTGTCCACTTACTCGAAAGGCACAATCGCTATCAATATAAATGCGAAAGTAACTTTGCCTGTCTGTCTGTTCCGTTTTCACGGAAATCTATTGGGCCAATTTTGCTGCAATTCGGTGTTACCGAGGGTGGACAAGGCATACTTTTCATTCTGGATAGTGGGATAGATTTATGTAAAAGTTATCCCAGAAAGTAGGATTGGTTTGTTTCGTCATTTTAGTCATTTGGTCAAGGACATAAATAATTTTCATGTCGGGAGATGGGATGGTTTGCGATATAAAATTAAATTAATCTTCCGGACGCAAATAGCACTAACATAAAAATAGAGTACAATGTTACCTGTATTAACGCCTGCTTTTTAAACAAGAGGTTGATCGGCGGTGCAGCTGCCGGGTAAACTTTAATATCTCATACTTTGTAAAAGATCTGGATTTCACTTTTACGTAAGCCAAAGTCGTGGCTCAAGAATCGTTCCGGGGCGAACTTCCTGCAACGAGTAAAGACAGTCGTTTATTTTACTATACTTACTGCTAATGCATAATAGTTATTTATGATAATAGTGCGGTAAGTTGGATTTCACAAACGATTAGACGAATATACAGCTGTAACTTGTACTTATAACTAATGTAATCTTACCACAGACCAGTCACGAGTTTGTAAAAACCAACATGACCAACAACCGCACGTGTGTCCATACTACGTTTTCCAATACATTTCCGAGAAAACACAGGTGACGAAACAAACAAAAATAGTAGTGAGAAAGTCGCAACAATCTTTTCCTAATATGAATAAAGCGCGCATTTGCAAATGGCGCCACATGCGCAGTTGCAAATGGCGCCACATGCGCAGTTGCAAATTATTATTTATTTGGACAACATAACAGATAACAATCAGTAATTCATTATATAATATAGTTTGTAAATTATTACATCTAGATTGAGATCCAAACGTGCTGACACATCCATATTAGAATTATATTTTCGCAAACAAAATTATGTGAATAATGTCAGTGATTCAATAAATAATTAAAGCTAGGACATTATTTTTAGTGATACATTATAAGGTAATAGATTAAGAAAAAGAAAGCATTAAAACAAATTATTAAACAAGTGAAGATGTGTGATCTTTCAGCATAGAAACTATAATTTTTTTTAAAGGTTTTGCATTAAATATATCCAATTTTTTGATTTTCAAAGAGAGTTTAATTACATCATCATCTCATTTTCTCTATAGTATTCAAGTGAGACAAATGTAACTATTGATTAAAGGCATTTCCAAGAAGGTTCGATTATTCAGTTTATTTATTTTCGTTGTGTTGAAACTCCTTGATGAAATTCTTATATTATTTTATTTAGGCTAGAGTACCTATAGTATCGCATGATTCCTTTGTATGATTTTTAACGAACAATGTGTAAGGGCGTCGAAAATGCATGTTTTGAGCAAATGTGTTGAAAAGTATATTTCAACTGCTAAGTTACAGATTATTCTTTGCCTACAGCCTACACTATGGAAAAGTTTTCTCAACTGTGCCTAAATTAACGCCGTTGAGGTCGGTTATCGTACATACTATCATTTATTTTCATTTTTATACCATATAAGATTGTCCTCGTTGTCCTTTCCATAATCACAAAAAACCATCAATTTCTAGAACACATTTTATATAGAGCTGAGGTTCCATTTAATTCCTCACTCGAAGACCATAACAAAGAAATGGGCTTTGAAAATTATAGGATAATAGAGTGTGGCCCTTAATTATTAATTAATTATCGGGATTTGTGTCCGGCGGGGCGGGACAATAGCCGCTTATGGTCAGAAGGGGCATTGTCCATGGAAAGGTTCGACCGAAAATGTCGCCTCGGAGAGATTCGATTCATTCTAGTGTTTCGCCGATAATTGGATGAATTTCGAGTGTGAAGCGCTTCAGCTTTATTTTTATTATTTTAATGGTGTACTATGGTGCTCAAAGTGCATTTGTTTGCACAGAAAGTGTCTTTAGTCTACATTTAAAATAATCTGTCAATATGGTTGTTTTACAATAATGGGTATTATTGTAAAACGACGTATATTATAAGTGCCTGCTATAAAAGCGTTATATTTTTATCTGTACAGGACCACTCCACAGAAAGAATATAATTTCGGCCGGGTGGCCTGTCGTAAGTGGCGACAAAACAACCCATAGCCAGGTGGTAGGTTATTTAGCCGTCTGGATGGCTACCACATCTGGTCTACAGCATGCCGTCATAACAACCTTGGGTTGTCTTCCGGTATTAGTGACTAAGTTCTAGTGTCCCTAAACAGAGCAGCAGCGCATTTACAGAAACTTTGGTATTGCAAATGTTATCCGCTTTCTATCAGATGGGCGGTCCGTCTATCTACTGAACTCGTGCAGTAAAAAATGAAATAAATTAGCCATTCCACAAGACCAGATCACAATCATGCCTCGAACAAAAAGGAAATTGAAAATGGGGGCAAACGTAATTGAGTACGTCAGTACGTCACATGTCTAGAGTGGAGTACTGTACAGTATTATTCGGGCAGAACATTTCACGGCCCAGTAGACTGCGTAATGCAAACCCAAAACTTATTGAATGGGAAATCAGGGCTCTAATAAAAAACCTGTCAAAGCCAACCGGCGGAGGACAGGTGCGTAACGATGTGACACGGCCTTATCTCGCCGCGTCCCCCGGGGCGAGTGTGACACGACCTTTATGTAAAATCATCATGTAAACATTGCGTTATTTCGGGGTTTTATTTTTTATTTATATTTCGAAAGAGGTTTTTTCTGATTGAAAGGTGGTATAGTGCTGTGTAGGCTAGGCTATAATTTAATTGGATAACACATTGTTTCTCAATGTGTAAATCGATTAAATTATTAAAGGTATCTTTAATGAAAAATAGTTGTAAGATATTAATATTTTTATAATAGGATTTATGTGTTTTTTATGAAATATTTGAACTGCGTAGTAAAATGTGGTCTGTTGTCTTGTCACAGGAACACGTTATTGTGACAGCAGGACGTTTTTTATGTTTATGGCTTAGCAACTAGCCCTTTAAGCCAGGCTCAGTTGTATTGTACACTCCCATCGACGTCATCTAACGAGTTCTTGTGAAAACTCGAAAGGCGACATTTGGCTATACAGTTCACAGATCTCACAAAAACACATATTGCTCCTCAAAAACTATCAATATCCTACAACTATTGTTCATTTTAGAGTTATTTTACACATTTTAGAAAATAAAACAGCATAGCACAACGTCTTCTTTTAGTTACCACCAAAAACTCCACAGCAGGACGTGTTATTAGGCGCCAAATAAAACAGTTCTACATGATTTGTTTTTTTTAAGTTTTATCTATTGTCTAAATTCTGCACTAACAGTATACCTACAGGGTTACTTTTTCAAGTTGACCTTAAGGGCCAAATGCAAAACTAGAAAAAAACTGAAATACACTCAAAGGAGTTTCGGGGCCGAATTTGATGAAGAGTAAACTGGGATTATATTTTTGAAAAATCAATTACTCGATATAAACGATATCAATATCTTCTTAATATATATAAATTACGTGTCACGCTGTTTGTCCGCGATGGACTCCTAAACTACTTAACCGATTTTAATCAAATTTGCACATCGTGTGTAGTTTGATCCAACTTGAAAGATAGGATAGCTTATATCTTAATTTATAGTCGCAATATTATTTTATTGCAAAAAAGTCTTTTAGGAATTCAGAAAATATGGCAATACGAAGTTCGCCGGGTCAGCTAGTCAAATATATAGAATAATAACATGACTCCAAAAAAACCCAGGTGTATGTATACAAGTTGGCTAATCACTTGAAATGTGTTATGCATTGTCCAAAAAGCGATTAATCTGGCAAAAAGCGTTCACAAACTAATATTGCTACGAAGCATTTCATTAAGGCCTACTCTAAAGCGAATGCGTCTTCCCTGTTCGTTCGGAAACATTCAAAGTTGTTTAATTTTACTATTTCCCGTCATCAATGTATTGAATTTACGCTAATAATAAATTGAATAACTGGAGATGTGATCGCCCATGTGTATAAGTTGTTATGCATTGTCCAACAGCAAAAACATTATAAAGCGATTAATCCGGCAAGAAGCGTTTCATTAAGGCCAACTCCAAAGTAAATTTTAATGCGTCTTCCCTGTTCGTTCGGAAACATTCCAAGTTGTTGGCAAAAAGTTGCCACTTTTTTTATTCACTTTTGCAATCAGTGTAAGTTGGATTTACGTTAGACATATTTTACTTTTAGCTTTTAGAACGGCATGGCGAGACAGAATTACGGCGCCATGCAGTTTTTGTGTACCTTGTAAAAATCTATACAAATGAATAAAGGAGACGGGGAGTTTTAAGCCTCTATAAATGTAATGATGAATGAAAAATGGAAAACATCAGTCCTAATTTCTATGTGGAAGATAAGAAATCTTAAAAAGAAGGTCACATAGTGTGCGAGTGAAATGAAAACACACAACACGATTAATTCATAATCTTAAAATCACTCTCATCTTTTTACATTCCGGGCCCAAGAATGAAGAAAGCGTACGCATCTCCTTTGAAATTATACTATAAGTAAAATGCCGTTTTTTAAATTCTTCTTAGTGTTTTGGTTTGATAGTTTATCTCGAGCAAGTTCCGAAAGAGCTTAGCGGATTGCAATGAAAATTTTAGGAATCAATTCTGGTTGGTTTATTATTTTGTAAAACTAGTTGAAATGGAGGAGGAGCTAACTAAAGAGCATGGCCAATGAGCCTGGAACATAATTCAAGGTTGATCTGACGGCATGCTTTAGTCCAGGGCTGGTAGCCATGCAGACAGGCAAATGCCTTATCATCTGCCTTTGGTTTGTTTGTCCCCTTTTACGCCAGGCTGCTCAGTCGTTGAAGTCACTAGTATTTCCCCAATCCTGCATGGATAGACCTGTAATTACTGTTATACACAAAAAACTAAATATATATCCCATGAACTACTATAATTGTTAAGGGGCAGTTTTAAAATGGTTAAAATTTAAAACATATGATGAAATAGAACTGTTTATTAATTCCTCTCTAATACTCGATGGACATATTTAAAAATCAAATACACAATCACACACACACACTCTCTCTCTCTCTCTCTTTTTCTCTCTCTGTGAGAGAAACACACAACGCGCAAATATTTTTTTTCTTGTAATAGATATGCAATTTTCTGGTAGCAGTTGTTTGTCATAACGTGAAGAGTGGAATGTTCTGATACAGGTATTTCATACTTATAATGAAATGAAATGAAATGAAATGAAACTTTATTTGTAAAAATACAGGTAATAGTTATAACTAGGTGGTAGAAAGTCAGATGTCCTCACTGTATTTGACCTACACATGGTCATGCAAATATTTAATCTAAAAAAAAGCACAATAATTCTAATGGTATACAAGTCATTGTTCGTTATATTATATAAAAAAAAATAAAAAAATAAAAACATTGAAGTGAGATAATGTCAAAAGAAAAATATATTAAGTGTCAAAATCGAAAGATATAAATAAAATGTAAAATAGTATTAAAATATCATGTCTTTATCATATTTAAGGAAATCATTAATAGAGTATGTCATATTTTCCAGTAACCATATTTTTAGCTGTTTTTTACATTGATTCAATGGCAGTATAAGAAGATTCCGACTACCAATGTATGTATAGTTAAAGCAGAAACTTCAATAAAGAATTATTATTATTAATTAAAATGAGACGATGTGTTACCCATAAAGTTATCACACATTTCTCAGCACGAATGTTAAATTTAAAAGAAAACTTTGTTGTTTGTATTTGTTCAGAGCTTCTAGACATCTTTAAACAGCCATCAGAAGTATAAAATCGCTTCAATATTTATCCTTAACTTTTGTTTACCTTACAAAGAACGTGTGCTAACTAAATTTATAAAAGGGTGAAATATCTCCGCCTTCAAACGAAGCCGAAGCCTGCCTTCAATTCGGCAAACATGTTGCCTTTCAAGCATTTATTTTGCTACATAAATAATTAATGGCTTCCGCGCGGGTATTTGGATAAGGCGGAACGGACAATAGATTAAGTGAACGCAGATTATTTAAAAATAAACAAATTATTTTCTTAAGTTTTCGCGACTAGTTTATATACGTTTTAACAGTTTTAAGTGTGGTAATATATTTGATTTTTAAGGTGGCCGACACGTTGGAATAATAAAAATCTAATAAATTATCGCGTCTTAAACCGGTAAAACGTAGTTTTATTATGTTACTATACATACAAGTCGCGAAAACTTAAGAAAATAATTTGTTTATTCGTCGCTTAAAACTTTTAATACGTATTTTTATTATAGTTATATTATATAAATTAGATGTATTTTATGCGTAATGCAATTAAAAAATAAATACATACAATATATTGTATGTTGAAGGTGAAAGCGACAATTTATGAGATACTTAACATAACGAGTTTTAGTATACGTATACTGAACTACTTTTGGCTACATAGCCCGAAAGAACCCAGACAATATGGAGAAACTTGTGGGCATTAGAAAAATTTAAGGAAGGAGACCTCGCGGTGGATCTTCAAATAGGTAGATTGATCAGTTAGAAATACCATTAACTTCCGCCGTCTACCGTGCTCAAAACAGATCACAGTAGAAGAGCAATTGTTCCCTGCCATCAAAGTTACGATTCTCAGTAGTGAGGGAATATTTTATCCGTGGAGGAATACATTTTTCTGTGACCGGGTGGCCTGTTTTAAGAGGCGACAAAACAGCCTACAGCCAGGTGGTAGGGTATTTGCTCGCCTGGATGGCTACCACCCCTGGTCTATAGTATGCCACCATAACAACTTTGAGTTGTGTACCGGAATTAGTGGCCAGGTTCCAGTCCCCCATAAGAGAGCAGCAACGTATTTGTTGTACCTTTGTTATTCCAAATTTCCATAGGCGATGGTAACCGCTTTCCATCAAGTGGGCTGTATGCCAGTCTACTGAACTCATGCCAACCACTTAGGAGGAAATATAAAGAACTGGTTTTCGATTAAATCTTTCCATAGATTTAATCGAAAACCAGTTCCTTATTCTTTTTTCACATAAGGTACTGTTGGCAAGTCTATATTTCGACGACTGAAACAAACAATGTGGCTACATTGTTTATTTCATGTCAATCCTGATTTTTGAAATTTGAAAATAAAGTGCGTAATGTCTATTGTTAAAAAGCAAAGACTTTTGAACAATTATTATTAAATCGTAGGAATGTATGTACGCGCAAAACTTGAGAGGTATTTTTTAATTTTGGTGACTTTTCGTATGTGTTTAAATGGGTCTGCAGATTATTTAGACTCACAATTATTGGAACCATTGGGTGTTGCTGGGATCGGGTTTTAGGATCCTCCTAATCTCCTGAACCGATTATGGTGATTTTTTGCGTCTTTGAGTGGATCCCCAGATTGTTTAAATTCACATTTTGAACCGATTGGTGGCGCTGGGATTGAGACCTAGATTTTATTTTTTCAGGGCAGAACAACGTCTGCTGGGACTTCTAGTACATATATAAAACTTGTCGGGAGAACTCTTTTCCATTATGGACTGTCTATAAAAAGAAAAAGGAATTTCGGCTATTAATTATACTTCACAGCACTTCATAAACGATTTATTTCTAGAAATAAAACTAATTTATGCTGATTTGCGTTATGTCAACTCTGAAGAAATTTGCCCCAAATTCGAGACAGAGTCCTTTATGACATTGAAGCGTTTTTTCAATCTCGTACACGCATCTCCTTACAGAGCTTCAAGTTACTTGTTAGCGCCCCGCGATGTAAGCGCTAGATACGCGTTCGCAGTCACCGAGGGACATAAAAATGTTCTCGCAGCCAATTTACTGCCAGTATCGGGTTCGAACTCACTTGCTACCTCGTTTATATCCTCTTTAGCATAGACTAGGTCACCTATGGAACACTGAAGTATTTTAACCTATTTACAACTACCTTCAACTGAGACTTGGAAAATGTTTCGCGGGAATGTAAAGGATGTTGGTAGTGAAGGCTTCATTTTAAAATATGTTATATTTATTATCTTAAAATAATTAATCATTATAATAGTTGCCAGGCTTAAAGAGCCAATTAATATTATATAGCATTAGTTTTATTTATGGTGGAAAGTGGTTACCATCGCCTATGGACATCAGCAATACCAGAGGTACTGCCAATGTGCTGCCGGCGTTAAAGGAGTAACTGGAACCTGGCCTCTGATGTCGGAACATAACTCAAAGTTGTTATGGTGGCATACTCTAGACCAGGGGTGGTAGTAATTCAGTCGGGCAAATGGCCTACCAACTGGCTGTGGGTTGTTTAGTCGGCTCTTACGACAGGCCGTCCGGTCGCAGCCAATAGTATTCTTTTACCGGTCCTGCATGGATAAAAAGTTAGAGTACAGCATACTATATTGTATGATGTTATTACGTGTATGTATAGTGTTGTGGACAGAGGGCACACCACTGACCCGACCGCCGGAGCACACCTACTTTCCGCGCCCCGCATACCACCGACGCCCATAGCTCGCGCGATTAGCAGCTAGGCGTCTGACGGGATGTGGATAGAAGCGGCCTTATAGGCAAAATTATACACATATTTCTTCACAATTCTGTCGCAATTCTCATTGACGACTTACCACTCTCTCTCTCTCTCGACTCTCTCGCACCATTTGTAATTAGGTACTTTTAATGTATATTTCAATTCTATATAGTTTAATAATAATCATACAGTCCAATTTTATATAGCGTTTTATTTCCAAAGAAGAAGCAACTGCCACCAATATATTGTAAGAGTTATCAAGCTTTCTATACGGGCATATTTTTTTTATAAAGTTGCCCAAAATAACACGCTTTGGTACATGCATGTTTTATGTGCGTCGATATTTTCAATTTAACAGTTGGCGATAACGATATGCGCAGTTTTATGGGACCGTTTTGCCTTTTTATTGAGAGCTAGTGTCCGTTATACGTTTACTTGCATAAATAAACCTTGTATTTTATCTAAAAACGCTGCGGACATCGGAATATTAAAATTTTTGTGCTAATTCACCATATTTTATATACCTATTCTATCCGTGCAGGAGCGAAAAACAATACAATTTGCTGCGGCCGGGCGGCCTGTCGTAAGAGGCGATAAAACAACCCACAATCAGGTGGTAGGGCATTTGCCCGACTGGATGGCTACCACCCCTAGTCTAAAGTATGTCGCCATAACCACCCTGAGTTGTGTTCAGTCTCCATTAAGAGAGCAGCAGCGCATTTGTAGCACCTTTGGTGTTGCAATGTCCATAGGCAATGGTAAAGGCTTTCCATCAAGTGGGTCGTCTGCCTGTCTGCTGCCTAACTATCAGTGGTGCCGACTTCATACGACTCGATTCTCTATAGCCTATCTTTAAGAATCCAGGGACGATAATTATTACGATAATTTAGTCATGTATCTGAAACATCATGCGGAATCAGAGACTTCGTAGAATCTCTAAATGAAATTAGCATGTATCTAGATATACTGGTAGCTGTAAGATATAGCATTATATTCCACTTCAGGTTGATACTTATGTTCATCATATTATGAATCTGCGATAACGACCTCTTTAGGCTCTCAGCACTCACAGGAAGTCTCAGAGGCATCGCTAATGTGTCCCGTGCCGACACTTACAGGTATTTACAAAGTTTTGAAGTGTTTGTCATGTCTTGTACTTTGTGTACAAGGTAGAAGCTTGTGGAGTGTAGGAAAACGTCTAAAGTTCTATCGTTTACTACCCGTTTCAAAGGTGAATAGAACTGGAATATAGTAGTAATTCGTAATGAGATTAAATTTTTCGAAAGAAGCTTTTATTTAAAGCGCTAAAAAGAATAAAATAAATGTTAAATCTACATACCTATATTAATACATGAAGCAAAAACTTTGTACCCCTTTTTAACAAAAAAGCGCGAACGGAGGAGTATGAAATTTCGCACACTTATAGAAGAAGCGAAGAATGCTAATATTTTTAAAAATTATGCATGAAAGTTACATTGAGTTCAGTTGCAAGATTTGGTACCGGAACATACATACAAAAACAATATTAATAATAAAAGCTTGAAGGCCCGTGCTTACCTTATTCAGCAGACATGAAATGGAGATCGCTAGAGCTAAGACTCAAGCTTCAGGGTGGGAGTGATAACTGACGTAATGTCGGGAGTAGCTTCGGTAACCTGCAGCCCAACTCTCGACACCCCTTAGCCACTCTTACGGCATAATTATACGGCATTTCGAGATGCTTATACAGTGGCGAGTCACCGTTTTCTGCCCATTTTTTCCATTTTCCTTGAACATTGCGACGGGCAGCCGCCATAGTCCCTATAGTCCTCGATCTGTAACTCCATTAGCAGTTCATCCCAATAGCCCGGTACCTTTTGTTCTCATTCCCAACAATAGTCCTACACTTGCAGGGGCTTGTCTTTGGATGCATTTTTATATGGAGTAGACAGGGACAATCACCGGTCAGTGTCAAGCCACATTTATAGTAAATTTGCCAAAGGGCCTCTACGTGTTGGCCTTCCCATGGCCCCACGCAAGCCCTCCAAAAGTCCGGGTCATTTTTATGGCATGTGGTCTTCGAGGACATATATATAAGCTTGTGATAATAAAAATCATGCAATTTTCGAAAGCTCTTAAATCTAGATGAATCGTTGGCACTTCAGACCTTTTTTCGTAAGTTTAATTTATATCAGCTACTTCAAATCATTAGGGGATGACACAATATTCCTTTAATATTCGTCCAATCTGGCATTTGTCTTACGGGCGAATAACACGACGATTTAATGCTTCTCTCTTATCTTTTTTGCGAAAATGACAACAGAACCTAAAAAGGCAATTTTATACGTACAAAAGATACGTATCTTTTTATACAGCATCTGTGCAGACTATCTAAAAGTTCGCAACTGTGCCGTGCGTATTGTATATATATCAATATAAGTCCATAAAGTACACAACCATTCTTTTTATATTACCTCTCCTTTACTCTGGAGACGTGTACTCTGTCAGGCGGTCTCGAATCTTTTATTATTGCAAGTTGAAAACCTTTTGGGACATGTGTCTTGACACCGGTGACACATGCCGCGGTAGTCTCTTTACTTGTCGTCTTGGTTTATTGCTCTTGTCTTGTTTCAGACGAGTGTCTTAAAACTATTTTATTATTAGACTTTGTTCTTCGTACTTTGATTTATTACAGCATGGGCCTTATACATTGTCGCGAGAACACTGCAGTAGCGCGAAAAAATAACATCAGTTACACATTTCCTTTTCTCGCGTCCTTGCGTGAATGTGGCGGGCCCTATATAATACAGCAATATGTAATGAGTTTATTACCGACGCGAATAAAGTGTATCTGTTTCCTTACTAAATGTCATGTCAAAACATGAGAAAAAAGAAAATAAAATCCTCTTCCGTTTTTAACATTCGATGACGTCGTTTTATTTCGGGCACAAAATCACCATTTCACTTTGAAGAGACTCCAAACATTAGCCAAAAGCACGAACTAGCTACAGAGATCGTAGAACGGTAGTGTGGGCTTATCTTTGTTTTTTTTTAAATGAAATAAAGGTGTATTCCCGTTTCGGCAGCAATTATTATGTGCTGGTGGTTTATAAAGCATTATGTACTGTAAAAATCGAAAGGACTAAAAATTGGAATTGTTTTTAGGTTTTTTAACCGTTTTTCAAAAACGGAACCTTTCTGCTTGTTTGAACATCTGCGCATCTGTCATTTATCTTACTAACTACTAGGTATATCTATATATCTTTAGAATGGAATGTCCGAATTGAATACTTGAAAGATTCAAAGTTATATAAAGGCATTGAAGCAGTCTTGAATATGAAGTAATTTATTTTGATTAGGATTAATACCAGATACAAATAAAGAGCCTTTTCTAGCGGTGGCATTTTAATTGATTTTTAAAAACTTTTATTTTTTACATTTACATTTATTATGATGGCTTAACTATAACAGTTAGACATATGCTGTTGCGACACTTTTTGTAAATAATGATGTGTTCTGCAAACTCATAGTACATTATTTTATTCTATCATCAATAGTATTCGAAGCGCACGCGATTTTAGGTATTTTTTACACCTTGGGTTACATTATTGCAGTAGTAGTAAGGATCCCTAATTTTTTGAAAATATAACATCCTGCATCACCCAGATTACACCCAGTGTAGCTTGCCAACAGTGAAATAATTGTTCAAATCGGTTCAGTAGCTTCGGAGCATATTCAATGCAAATAAACAAACAACCAATCATAGATGGTAATGCAGAAACTACAAAGACTATAGATATGTTTAACACACACATAAAACAGTTTAATAAACTGTTGTGTAAAATTGCAATAATATAAAAAAAAACCAATTTAGCAAATTCTCAAAAAGTAGAGAATTAACGAAATTCAGGCGGCGCCGGCCGGTCGGCTTAATTTACATTCACCACAGAATCGATTCAGATGTCCAAAGTGGTGCGCTCAATTGACGTGTACAAAAAGAATCTCTCTCACACGTCCACTAGACGTTTGGACAGCACCCTGATTGGGTTCTGTCCTCTGTTGTCTGTATTGTGGAATATGGCACGGCAGTCGTGTATGTGAATCGATAAATAGACAATTCAATTCAATACATTTATTCAATGATTAAATGTAGATACATAGACATAATTATACGTTAGCCCTTTTAGTTTTATATATTAGTACATTATTATCAGCGCGTTCCATTAGTAGCTCACAGCGCCCAAAATGCTCCGTTAGCCGTTCCACAAGGCGAACACGGTCGTTGTGGACGTGGCGAAAACGTCACTAATGACGTCATCATTTTCGATCTCTACGCTCACTACGACACAGTGGCAGATTTGTCCTAAGGCCGAGGAGGCCCGGGCCTAGGGCGGCCAGATATTAGGGGCGGCCAATCGTGACAAAAAATTCACTGAAGATAACTTGTAATTAAATAAATAAAACAATTTTATATGTTTTACTTAAATGTGCAATTATCCCTGAAACCTTGGTTTTTTTTATAAACTAGGAGATATTATAGTTAACTAAATTTCTGAATCAATTTTGATAAAAGTTGGCAAAAAAGTAAATTCATGGTTTCTATGTTGTGTTGAGTACCTTAAGAATAACTTATATATTTTTTTCTAATTTTAATACTAAACTTATACTAATGTAGAGTGTATCTGTTACAAGCTGATGTTGTGACACAGTGCATGTGCAGTGTGCCTTATGTCTATACCTATATATATTATCTTAACTAGTGCCATGTATGTTGCTTTTTCTTTTTGTGCCTAGGTTATTAATTTTAGGCTCTTTGTGTGTCTTGGTTTGTTTGTGAATTGTGCGTGTAATGCAATGCAGTGGTAGTGCGCGTTGGTGTGAGTAAGTGTATAAGTTTTGTTGTTGGTTGTGTGTTTGTGACATTGTGTGGTGTTAATGTATTGTATAATTGTCGTGACATGAAATTTCGATTGATCTACTTGAGTTTACGATTGTAGCCCCTGCAAAAAAGTGGAATGGGAAAAATTGCGGTCGTGAACGTGGTTGTTGTGAGTCTCTAATGGAACGTAGCTTTTATGTGTTTGAGTCCTAGATTGAATATTCGTCTTTGGCCTTTGGTTTGAGTGGATGTTAAGCAAAGTATTAATTAAATAGATTTTGTTTTGTAAGCTAAATTATTGCTAAAGAGCTATTTATTATTATTTGCGTACCTGAAATGACATTCATGTAATGTCTTTTCAGGTACGCATATACGAAACATTAAATATTTTATTGTCTTATCATTGAGTTATGACATCAAAACAAAGATGGAAGTTCTGTATTTGTCTATATTTAATTTTATTATTCCTCATTGTACTCGCTTATAATTTATGTATGTAATTAGTTAATGAAAATGATTTTTTATTATTATTATTTATTTTATTGCATGAGTTCAGCAGGCAGGCAGACGGCCTTCTTGATCGAAAGCAGTCACCATCGCCTATGGACATTTGCAACACCAAAGGTGCTACACATGCGCTACTGCTCTCTTAAGGGAGACTGGAACCAAGTAATAAATGCCAGAACACAACCCAACGTTGATATGGCGGCATACTCTAGACCCGGGGGTGGTAGCCATCCAGTCTGGCAAGTACCCTAACACCTGGCAAATGATATAATAATTTCTTTATTTCAGGCAATAACCTATATCAATTTACAACATAAAATTTTACAATTAAAGTTATTAAATTGAATTCAAACTTAAAATAATATGTCATTTCATTTATACGTACTTTATGCATTTACGTCACTATGCACAAAATGCTAGCTCCTAAAAATATGGTTGTCAAGGCAATCTGAAAATGATTGAATGATTAATGAGGAAATGATTAAATGAATAAAAATTTTAACCTGTATGTCCTATGTATAAATTATTACACACAACAAACACTGTTATTTTGAAAATGTTTAAAGCTATTTAATACAGTGACAGACAGTTCGACAGCAAACGAAATGTGTGTATATGTGTACTTATGTTTTATATTTATATATACGTAAGGATGCCTTGCCTTTTTGTAAATAGTACACAGATAAAAACAAACACACGGCGCGTCCGCAACATGGGAAAATGGGGAACGGCTGTAAAGAAATTGAATATATAACAAAATGTGAAGATTGACTTGCATCATTCATTCGGACAGTTCACGTTTAGATTACAGGGAACGTGCACGACGAAGCCGCTGCTGACTGGTGGCGCAAATCTAAACCTTTTCCCAAACAATACTAGTACATTGTTACTCCACATAATAAAATAACCACATTAATGCTTTTAAATACTTAAAAGAAAAAGAAGTGAAATGGTGTAAACTTCTATTACTTTCCCAAAAATAGTATTCGCTTGTCATGGTTATGTGATAAACGACTAGTTTTTTTTATAGTACTATTCAATACAAACAAATCTGAAAGAAAACATAATTTTATTTTAGTAATATCTCTATATTTTATTTTTAACGTAAATATAAAATATTTACGTTAAAAACGAATTCAAAAAATACTTTACAGTTGCCAGCATATTACTGCATTTTTATTATTCCTTTTTCCTCAACTTCTAAAATATATTCAAATTCAAATTCAAATTCAAAAGTTTTTATTCAAAATAAGTTCCACTGGAGAACACTTTTTGAAGGTCATACATATAGGTTAAAATTTAATTTTACTTCCTAGTCTATGTACACCGCTTCGCAACGTGTTATTGCTGTTAAGGAGAAGAAGCGGCAAGAAACTCCCCAGCAACACGTCTAGCTAAAAATTGTTTTTCTTTATATTTGTTGTTCTATTTTTTACATTTAGGTACTTTTTTTTTAAATTTAATACAGAATTATGTTACAGAATAACTTTTGAAGAATTAATGGAGTTGTAGCAAATAGTGCATATTCAATAAGACAAAAGCGCAATAAAAGGATAGAAAATAATTATAGTTATAAATATAAAGACGTAACGTAATTACTTTTTTTGCAACATATCTCCATATATTCCTTAGAAGTACGGCAAGATAAAAAGGTTATACTCGTACAAAACACAGTATAAGAGGTTGGAGCGAGCTGTTATGTAAATGAAGTTTTGTCATTTAAATATTCTTCAATAGTGTACTATATATACTATATATACTATACTTACACTCGAAGAGTTTTTGGCCTTTTAACATTTTATGTCCACGCTGATGATCATTATTAATATAGACCGGAATCCATATAATATACATAATCAAAAATACACGTAGGTCGAAATGTCGCTTACGATAAAATGGCGGTAACAACCTTTGGAACAACTCACGGAAAATCGAATGCGTGTCACAAGTCACTCGCGGCGTTAAGGGGAATAAAATATAGCATACAAAAACAAATATCAGAGGACAATATCGAAAGGAGCCGATGCCCGTAGTGTAATCGAATTTTCCAGAAGTTTCGGATTGAAGTTTGGACCCAGAACAAGATATGTAAATAGAGTAGCCGATAACAGAACAATCTTCCAGCGAACCCTGTACCCTACATTGTGCGCATAAAAAACTTAATATACGTCACTTGATATACAGAATACTGTATGATATGCAAATATTTACGTAGCATTTTTCGATTCCAACAAGCGGTAACTGGATTATTTCCAGTATAAAAGTTTTGTCAAGTTTTTCTTTATTGAAGTGGAAGCAGTATTACCCTGGCTTTACTGCATGTAAATGTTTTTGCGACTTTACGCATATAGAGTGTATCAACGGATTTTCGATAGCTTTATGTTGTATAGGATAAATAACCCAGGTATAAAACACGTTTTATCTTACTGATAAACGCCTATTAAATTTAAATTAATAGTTATTCAAATAGGGCTATTCTTAGAATTTTGAATAATCTTAGTTATTTTATAATATTTTCCCAATTATTAAAAATAAACAATTCTAAATAAATTTTATACTAACATAGAAAGCTGAAGAGTTTGTTTCTTTATTTGCTTGAACAAGCTTATCTCAGGAACTACTGGTGTGATTTGAAAAATGAAGAACCATTTTGAAGTTGGTTAAAAAATTTGAATTCAACAACATCTTGAAATCCAAATAAAACATAAAAATGACTATAGGAGTATTTTGCTTTGTTCTTTTATTTGGTACCGACTTCAAGATATTATAGAAAATATTTATTTTTACTTTCTAGTTCCTCTTGAAATAGGTTTCTTTTTTGCTAGATTTTTTTTATTACTTATTGTGACATTTTATAGGCATGGCTCCGACCTAATATATGTCACTGAGATCATGACATGCTTATTATTATGTCGTTAACTTAATATCGTGAAATGGATCGGAAATAAACACGTCGAAACTTTTCTCAAAGTAAGACCGACGTTCGGCAAGTGTTAAATCAGGAAGAAGCACCGTTTGAGCGCGTGCCAGCTTTGGGTACTACGCCAGAGATTCTCAAACCAACTACTGTGGATGCGGTAGTGCCCACAGTAAGCGACTGTTAAAGACAGTTTAGATAGATATTTTTTATTGCAGGAGTTCAGCATACGACGGCCCACCTGATGCTAAGCGGTTAACATCGCCTATGGATACTTGCAACACCAATGCTTCGAATGCGCAGCTGCTCTCCAAAGGGTGACTAGAACCTGGCTAATAATGCATATAGACCCGGGGTGGGAGCTTTCCAGACGGGCAAATAACTTACTACCTGAGTCTGGTTCGTTATAAATTGTATTCTCCGTTAATGCACTAGTAGGATTACTGTTTGTTATCCACAAGTACAGAAAACTTATAGCCTAAAACAATTATACACAACCTGGAGCTCGAGTTTACACTATTATATTACTAAAGATAGCCATCGTACCATAACACAAGTGCAACTTGTTTAGATTGAAAATACGTAATATGTGTTTGACTTCCGATTTGTTGAATCAGGAAATGGGTGCGGCAAGTTTTCTTACATGAGAGCGACTGTTTAAAGACTAAAAAAGAGATGTTTGCTACGTGTGAAGAACATGCTGGTTTTTGATGTGACAGAGGACGTATACCAGAATTGGAAGACATATTGTGTCGACTGCAAATAAATGAAAAATGAAAGAAAAGACGGAGGGCGATTGTATAAACAAGTGTAACAGCCTTGCAGAGATTTGGGTAAGAAATAACCAAACATACCAAATATTAACAATTTGGGCAGAGTTTCCCCATTACTGTTCAGCCTCTGATGTGACTATTCACACTGCACAATAAGCAATGAACACCGTCTACACGCCACTCCGCGTTTTATACTAAAATGCTACCCTACAAAACAACAACATTGCATAATTGCTAAAAATAGCAATTACAACATAGTGTTGCCAGGATCATTAAAATAATTATAATAATTAGTTACTGATACACTAAATTATCTAGATGATAATTTAGTTGGATTATAAATCAACTCACTCGTAGAAAATGGCAATTAAATTATAAATCGAATTATTTGCTACATCGACTAAAAATATAATTATCTGTGATGATTGGCTATGTGATATTAATATACCCTATGGTTCTCATGACTACTGTGGTGGACATCGTGTAACACAAGTTTGGGAACCAGTGCCTCCTAACTAAATCCGATTTAAGCCTTTCAAACCTAACGAATTTTAAATATGGGTAGTTAGTCCCTTGATTTGCTAAGAGGATTCCATGAGCTAATCTGATTGATTTATTTAACTGGCCTCGTTAAAATTTTGGGATATTGGTTTAACTAAAAGTAACTTTATATCATGTAACTAAATAAATGAGTGATTAATCAAAGCTTTATATGAGAGTGGATAATCTGTGAGTTATTTTTTTTAATATAAATTCCTATTATTATTATTCTAAAAAATCGATTGGTGATACAGTAATCAATATATTTTTTATTATAAGAACGAGTAAAATCAAAATTAAATTAAATTTCAGAATATCCTTTTCTATAAAAGGCTTTTTTTATAATAGAAAAACTAATCTACGAGACACTAAAATGATAAGAATTCTGGATTTGTCATTCTTTTAAAAGGCATTGTCTGTTATTAATATCCACTCTGGAAAATTTTATTTTCACTCCATTGTTTTAAATAGCGAAGTGGCGTGTTTGTTTAGCACAGTTTAACGTTAAGATAAATGAGAAGCGTGTTTTTAATCTGGCTGGAGGTTGTTAAAGCGCAGGTGGCGCTGCGGGGTAAAGTTGTCTTTTAATTAGAATGCCCGTGTCTCCCAACAGTGTAGGTAGGTATCCATCTTATTAAAATACTTTTGGAAATTGGAAACTGCCACGTGCTGTGGACCACGGCTCGCTTCACACTATATTACCTACACGGTTCAATCTCGCTGTTTCTACACTACTAGTCTCACAGCGTGCTTCAATTTCGCTGTTTCTACACTACTAGTCTCACAGCGTGCTTCAATTTCGCTGTTTCTACACTACTAGTCTCACAGCGTGCTTCAATTTCGCTGTTTCTACACTACTAGTCTCACAGCACGGTTCAATATCGCTGTTCCTACACTACTAGTTTCATAACATGGTTTAGTGTCGCTGTTTCTACACTATTAGTCTCACAGCGTGCTTCAATTTCGCTGTTTCTACACTACTAGTCTCACAGCGTGCTTCAATCTCGCTGTTTCTACACTACTAGTCTCACAGCGTGCTTCAATTTCGCTGTTTCTACACTACTAGTCTCACAGCACGGTTCAATGTCGCTGTTCCTACACTACTAGTTTCACAACATGGTTTAATGTCGCTATTTCTACACTACTAGTCTCACAGCGTGCTTCAATCTCGCTGTTTCTACACTACTAGTCTCACAGCACGGTTCAATGTCACTGTTCCTACACTACTAGTTTCACAACATGGTTTAATGTCGCTATTTCTACACTACTAGTCTCACAGCGTGCTTCAATCTCGCTGTTTCTACACTACTAGTCTCACAACACGATTCGCTGTCAGTGTTTTTACATTTTAAGATCGATCCCAGAGACCCAGACAATAGTGGTTTATTTATATATATTTACAGTACATAATATATATATATATATATATATATATATATATATATATATATATATATATACAAATGAAAGTTTATTAATGTTATATGCCATGCCTGATATATAACACGAACTGAACTGCGTTCCAGGGACCTGTGCTGGCAAATGCTTGGACCACACAATCACAGAAGCTACCTCATTCAAAATAATGAAACTTAATAGACAATTTTAGTAAATTATATGAGGAAATTATGTTAGTATACGGTATACCTTAGCGATATTTCGGCAAATAGCCGGCGAGCCACATACTATTTACTGTCTTAGCAGTGGAGTGCGGGCATAAAAAAAGGATTCATTAAGGATATCCTTGCTCGTTTATTATCTCTACGAGACAACTAACAATTCTTTCTTTTATTTTATTTTTATTGCAGGAGTTAAGCAGATAAGCAAACGGCCCACTTGATAGTTACCACCGCCTATGGAAATTTCCAACACCAAAGGTGCTACAAATGCGCTGCTACTCTCTTAAAGGAGACTGGGACTTTTTCACTAATGTCGGAACACAACTCAAGTTTTTTATGGGGACATACTTTAAGCCAGGGGTGGTAGTCATCCAGTCGGGAAAATGCCCTGCCACCTGACAGACATACAGAAACAATTCCAGTTCTAGAGCCGACACGCACTTGGTCGGTTTGTAAATCACCGCGGATACAGATAAGCAGGGAAATAAATTAATTAAAATGTTCATTTCATAAATGTGAAAGCAAGAAACCTTTGAACTCTGAAAGCGTACAAATAAAGCGATAAGAAAATGAACTGCAATTAGCTTAATTGCTGGAAACTCCATCGGCGCCATAAACTCTATGTCCATTTAGAAAAGCCCCTTCATAAAAAAATCCTGTGATCTTATATAATATTTCCATATTGTACAGTTTCATAATATAACATTGTACAATATGGCAATACTCGACTTGCTAAAATAAATTATTCAGAGAGAGTGAGAGATAAAACACTTTATTGCACACCAAAACATACAATTACAAAAAAAACATATGTAAACAGCCTTGCAGAGATTTGGGTAAGAAAGTACCAAATATACCAAATATTAATTATTTGGGCAGTTTCCCCTTTATTGTCCAGCCTTTGGTGTGACTATTCACACCACACAGTAAGCAATGAACACCGTCTACACGCCTCACCGCCTTTTTATACGAAAATACTACGAAACTACCCTACAAAATAATAATATTACAACATTGCTATAAACAGCAATTATATGATAGTGTTGCCAGGATCATATTATTATCCAAGACGATTGTCTATGTGATATTAATATACTCTATGACTGCTGTGATGGACATCGGGTAACACATATTTAAATGTTTTCTGGGCAATACAATAGAAGGTCTATCGCTCAAAGCGATATCTTCCAGGCAACCTAAATGAAAGTTTGAACTAGGTGATATAGACTGTGCGGGAAAAGGCAATAGATACATAAATACTCAAACTAATTTAAGAAATAAATGTACAAATACATACATATATACAATTATACATAGTCATTATTTATTATTCACATACTTAATACTTACATTTTTCTTATAAACTAGTGGTCACCCATGTTCGATATTTAACCATAGTTAATAATTTAAATTATGAGTTTGAACATATTAAGGTTTTTTTATTTTTTTTATTGCAGGAGATCAGCAGACAGGCAGATGGCCCACTTGATGGAAAGCGGTTACCATCGCCTATGGACATTTGCGACACCAAAGGTGCTACAAATGCGCTGCTGCTCTCTTAAGAGGGACTGGATCCTGGTCACTAATGCCGGAACAAAACACAAGGTTGTTATGGCGTCATACTCTAGACCAGGGTTGGTCGCCATCCAGTCGAGCATATATATAATACTCTCCCACCTGGCTGTGGGTAGTTTTGTCGCCTCTTACGACAGGCCGCCCGGCCGCAGGAAATTGTATTTTTTCTCCGTTCCTGCACGGATAGGTTCTGTTTTCAAATACAATACTTCTATAATTACAGATTTCGCCAAGGCTTGTTATTTGTCTTTAACAATAAACAAAAGAGTATATATGCGTGTGTGTGTCAAATATACGGTATTGTGTGTAATGCTTTTCTCATTCGTTTAATGTATATTTTTTGCATAATTATATATATTAATACGTGAAGCAAAAACTTTGTACCCCTTTTTACGAAAATTACGCGGACGGAGGAGTATGAAACTTCGCACACTTATTATAGTTTATATAGAGAAGGAGTGCAGAATGCAATTTTGTTTTAAATTATGCATAAAAAATATTAAATCAAGAAAAAAATAATTACACACACTACCATGTATTTCACATTCACACTCACATATATAGTACTCTGTTAATTTCACTTGAACAATATTCAAGTAGCCTTGGCGATATCTGAGATTATAGCAGTATATACAGTCTTTGATATTATAATTATAATGGTCGAATTTCGACCCTGGGTGCCCACCATTACGTATAATTTAGTCTAGTCGACAAGTTGAAAATGGTACAAAATAGAGATACTGCTCTTAAAATTATGCGCGATAGCTCATTGGATCCGGAATGACGTCTAGAAAAATGTGCCAAAAGCGTGTATTAGCACATAAAAAATTGCAAAAGTTATAAACAATTAAAGATGAAAAAAAAATGGCATTTCGTTTTTTGCCAATATTTAATAAACTATTAATGTTTAAGAAATTTCAAAAAAGATTCTGAAAGAGGAGGAAATTTACAATAAAAAACTTCTAACTCCCGGAACTCTATGTCCATTATTTATAATATTAATTTAACGCTGAAAATACGTCTGCGCGTGACATTTTTAGGATGCGCGCGTGGCGTCAAAAGCGAGTACGGCACATTAATTAATTTATTTAAGGTATTGATTTTTTTTTTTTAATTTGAAAAAATTATGGTGTGTTCTGAACACTATAATTAATTTATTCCCGTTGAAAATTTTACTTAAAGTTAATTTTTCAACAAGTTAAACAATTGTTAAGTAACGAAATTTTCTGGAACTTCCGTCTTAATTGTAAGTGAAAAAAAATGTTTAAATAATGGTCGTAAAAAAATTTCGCTTCGTAGAGCCTTTCTTGTATTAGCATAGATTAATTTATATGTCACTGTCAGTGACCATTACTGTATATGACACTTGTCTATGGAATACATTATTAGACTCATTACCAGTAAACGTGGCTCTACCAAAATAACCATTGTTTTATTTAAAATTGTTAATAGTTTAACATTATTAAAATAAGATACAATACATGGCGCAGCCGTTCCGCGAACCTAAATTACAAAATTATTAACGCACGTAAATACAAGATTGGTAATATAAAATCAGATTGAATATCAACTTGCCGACTGGGCATCGCATGGCCGAAGAAATAAGTGATACAACAAAAGATATGGCTGGTATCGAATACAGAATGCCTTCAGCGCTATCCATGGACAACGTTGAAGACTTGTTACCCAGATGGAATAAGTTCAAGCAACATTTTCAAATTTTTCTCACGGCGGCGGGTTTTGAAAGGTTATCGGACACAAGAAAAGCAGCCATATTATTAAACACCATTGGAGAAGAAGCACAGGATTTATATTTAAATATATTGAAGAAAGATGACGACGGACATAAATATGAACAAGTAATCAAAGCATTTGATGATTACTTCACTCCCAAACAAAATGAAGTTATAAATACATTTAATTTCAATAATAGAAATCAAGAAAATGGAGAAAGTTTTGACAATTTTTACACTAGCATCAAAAAATTGGTAAAAAATTGCAACTTTAAAGACTTGGAAGACAGGATGTTACGAGACAGAATCGTTATGGGTATTAAAGACAGGAAGCTACAACAGAAACTGTTAGAGGTCAGTGAACTCACACTGGACCAGGCAGTGAACAAATGTCGAGCAGCGGAGTTGTCGCAGGAACATGTCAAAATTATACAGAAGCAAGCCGAATCTGCATTAGCAGTAGATGCAATCTCCCAACGTCCAGAACACAACAGCAATAATAAAGCTAAGTATACCAATAATTACAGTAGGTATAAACAGTCAAACAATAATAATTTCAGTAAAAAATATTATCACTGTTTAAAATGTAACCGAGAACATAGTCCTAGGCAGTGCCCAGCATATGGGAAAAGATGCACTAATTGTCAGAAACTTAATCACTTTGCTTCAGGATGTACAATTAAAAATGTGCATGATCTGGAGAAAATTGAACATATTGATCTTAATCATGACAATAATTTGGTACAGGATTTATGACTAATTAAAGTATGTCATTCCATAGGTAACACTATAAACCTTCAAAATAATGAGTGGTTGCATACTTTAAAAGTTGAGAACAAATATGTTAATTTTAAATGTGATACGGGGTCACAAGCAAATGTCTTGTCACTGGATGAACTAAGAAAATAGTCGATGATGAAAGTCCTAAGTGGTCTGAGACTAACATAATATTAGAAGCATTTGGTGGAGCAACAATTAAGCCATTAGGCAAAACAAGTTTAACATTATTAAATAATGGTGAAAAATTTAAGACTGAATTTATAATAATTAATCAACTTGTTAAACCAATATTAGGAATAAACACATTAGTAAAGTTAAACTTACTTAAAAATATCAATAGTATTCACAGTGTTACTCACATTAATAATAAACAAAAGAAATTAATTATTAATAAAAATGCTAAATTGTTTCAGGGAATCGGTGAATTTAAAACACCATTAGAGTTACACATTCAGGCTGGAGTAAAGCCCGTGATAAAGCCACCACGGCGGATCCCACTTGCATTAATGGATCGTTTAGCAGCCAAATTAAACAGCCTCATGAAGCACCAGATTATTGAGAAAGTAGAACATCCAAAGTCATTTGTAAGTAACCTGGTCATAATAGAAAAAAGTGATGGAAATCTTCGAATTTGTTTAGATCCTAAAGAGTTGAATAAAGTATTAATTAGAGAATACCATCTGATTCCGACCTTGGATGAATTAATTGCCAAATTAAATAATAAATCTATATTTTCTGTTGTTGATCTCTCTGATGGCTTTTACAATATTCGTCTTTCAAATAATTCAACAGACTTATGTACATTTAGTAGTCCTTTTGGATGTTATAAATTTCTAAGATTACCTTTTGGATTGTCAGTTGCACCGGAAATTTTCCAAAAATACAGTGAAAATGTGTTTGGAGACATACAAGGTGTGGTAATCTACTGTGATGATCTGTTAATATGCGGTGAGAATGAGGAAGATCATGATAAAATATTAAAACAAGTATTTGAAAGAGCTCATTTGCACAATGTTAGATTCAACGAAAGAAAATTTCAATATAAATTAAAAGAAGTAAAATTTTTTGGCCATATTTTTTCCAAGGAAGGAATGAAAGTTGATCCAGACCGTGTAAAAGCAATTTTAAATATTAAGAGCCCAAATAATAAAAAAGAATTACAAATATTTCTTGGAATGGTAAATTATTTAAGAAAATTTATTTGTAAACTAGCAGAACTGATAGCACCGTTACAATCATTGTTAAAGAAGGATATTCATTGGTTTTGGACAGAATATCATGAAAATAGTTTTTGTAATGTAAAAAAATGCATTTCTAATGCTCCTGTTTTGCAAAACTTCAACAGTTTTTTACCAATAATAATACAGTGTGATGCTAGCAAAGATGGGTTAGGATGTTGTTTAATGCAAAATGGTTTGCCAGTCACATATGCATCTCGAAGCTTATCAGAGGCAGAACGAAATTTTTCACAAATAGAAAAAGAGTTATTAAGTGTGGTATGGGCAACTAAAAAGTTTCATTATTATATCTATGGAAAAAAATGCACAATATTAAATGATCATAAACCACTAGAAACAATATTAAAAAGGGGTCTACATGAAATTCCATCTGCTAGGCTTCAAAGACTTAAATTAAAATTATTAAAATATGATATTCATTTTAAATACTTGAAAGGTCGGTTAATGCATATTGCTGATTTATTATCACGTTCATATCTAAATGAAACTGAAGAAAATCAGTCTTATATGCATGAGGTGATTCACTGTATTGGCTTAGCTTCCTATTTACAATGTACTGAGGATCAGAAAAACATATTACAGACAGAAACCTCCAAAGATGATGAACTATGTAAACTTATAACATTTATTAATAATGGTTGGCCAGAAAATATAAAAAATATACCTGACCCTCTAAAATGTTATTACAAATTTAGACAAGATTTATCAGTTGATCAACAATTAATTTTTATGAATCATAGACTAATTATACCACAATCATTGCGAATAAAATTTCTGTATAATCTGCATGAAGGACATATAGGAACATCTAAAATGAAACAAAAATCTAGAATGCTATATTACTGGCCACAAATGGATTCTCATATAGAAAGTTTTATCAAAAAATGTGTAATATGTCAAACATATCAAAATAACAATATTAAAGAGCCTCTATTATCTCATGAAGTACCAAGGTTGCCTTTCTCAAAACTAGGGATAGATATAATGGAATTTAGAAGAAAAAATTATCTAGTTATATATGATTACATGTCAAAATGGTTGGATATAAAATGCATCACAAGCAAATCTGCCCGTAGTGTCATAGATGTACTAATTGATATATTTTCCTCTTTTGGCATACCATCAGAAATTGTGGCAGATCATGTTCCTTTTGATTCATATGAATGCAAAAAATTTGCTTCCGAATGGGGTTTTAAGTTTACATACTCCAGCCCTAGATATGCACAGTCAAATGGTATGGCAGAACGTGGAGTTCAAATTGCTAAAAAATTGCTTATTAAATGTTTTGAGGATAGAACTGATTACAGATTGGCATTGCTTCAATATAGATCATCTCCAGTATGTGGTACAAATTTCACTCCATCACAATTGTTAATGAACAGAAATATAAAGACTAAGTTGCCCGTCACACATCAGTATCTTGAACCAAAACTAAATGCTAATGTAAATATGGAATTAAATAAAATTATAAGCCGAAATGTTAAGACTTATAACAAGAGAACAAAACAAAAACCTAATTTTAGGTTAAATGAATATGTATGGTTTAAGAAAGAGCCAAATATAAACAAATGGAGTTCAGGCCAAATTGTTAATAAGAATAAGTATCGGTCATATGTCATAAATGATATAAATGGATGTAGTTATATAAGAACTTCTTATCATATTCGATCTCAATAATCTGGTGAATCTTTCAAATATGAATGTGTAGACTCATCCTTGATGATCATCAAGTGTCTTTGTTTTAATATTTTATATAAGTTCTTGAGAATTTTGTTGTTGGTTAATATAGGCATTAAAAGATAAGGTAAACATGTAATTGTAGAATAATAATAATTATATTAAGTGTTTATCTTTCTTTTTTTTTTGTAATTTTTTTTGTGAAAGGAGAGAGATGTATTAGCATAGATTAATTTATATGTCACTGTCAGTGACCATTACTGTATATGACACTTGTCTATGGAATACATTATTAGACTCATTACCAGTAAACGTGGCTCTACCAAAATAACCATTGTTTTATTTAAAATTGTTAATACAATACATTTCTTACATACATACTTAACAAGATCGTGCCATAAAAGTTAAAAAAATATTTATACTTTGTTTATAACAATTTTTTTACTTAAACAAAAACAAAATACCATTTTTTTTTCATCTTTAATTGTTTATAACTTTTGCAATTTTTTATGTGCTAATACACGCTTTTGGCACATTTTTCTAGACGTCATTCCGGATCCAATGAGCTATCGCGCATAATTTTAAGAGCAGTATCTCTATTTTGTACCATTTTCAACTTGTCGACTAGACTAATTATTCTTTGGAGTTTTTTTACATTAGGAAGTTTTTCCAATATTATAGATGTATCTACAGTTTGCTTAATAAGTAAATAACAATAATATATATAACTGAAACGAAATAAATGAAATTTTAAATCAGGCAATTACAATTATCTTTACTTGGTAATACTCACACTTGCCCGCCAAACAATTTGCCCGAATTACCGTGGAAAATGCAATCGGCTGAAACAGTGGGCAAGGCTCTCAAATTACTCATGCAAATTCCCCCCGATGATAGGACTTCGCTTCAAAATCACGATTGTAACGAAATTGCGGTAATTGGAAATGCAGAATTCACTACAAGGTTCCGTATATTTATACTAATAAATAAATCTGAAGGGTCTGTATGCTATTTCAAATTAATGTTAAAAATGAATATTTTTTTATTGCGTGAATTGAGCATACAAGCAGACACCTAATGGAATGCAGTTATCATCGCATATGGACACATCACTTTTATATTAGACACAGTGTCCTGTTCGAAATTTCCGCTTTTAGGGCAGTGTTCTTATTCATGAATGTTTCGTTTTGAAAAAACGTTAGTGCAACTGCAACGTTTACTCAAAACTACCTACATTCTAATACTCTTCTTCATATTGAGTCAGAATAGGTTTGAACGCTTCTTGAGAAACAGAAAGAAGCACTCAAACTGAATAAGTATGAGACTTCGAATAAGACCGTAAGTAACCAACCAGAACAATGACATAGCAGGCAAACTGAAAAATCATCGCCTCGATTATACGACCACGTTTTACGGGGACCTACTTATATGCTAGAGATTTGTTCTCTGTCAAATCTCTAGCCATACTTCTTCCGCTAGGTCTTGAAAGGAGACAGGCCCAAGAAATGCTTACTTAACTACGAGAAGGATGTTTTTAACACGCTTTTATTAGCTTCACCTGTATGTATGTATGTTTGTTTGTAACCGACCCTTTTGAGCTCGATTTTGTCCTACTTTGAACTATCAGATTTAATTCAAACTTTGCACACCTGTCAAAGGTCGATGACAATGCAAAAATATAGTACCATGGAGCTGATCTGATGATGGAGTCGGAAGGTGGCCATAGGAACTCCTGTACTAAACAAGATAGACCCGTCGTCTTTGGGCTAGTTTTACTTGTCTTGGCTAGCACATGATACATGCTGCTACATGATATGCAGGACCTCAAAAGCTTGTATTTAAAAACATTAAAAAAAATCCACTGAAAAATGAAAAATAAATAACAGTTTAAAAAAAACTAAAAAAACACGCTTCATAAAAAATCCAACTAAAAAACAGAAAATAAAATTTAAAAATTTGGTTTCTGATGAATGGGGTCTTAAAAAAGCGTGTGGTGTATTCAAGGCGCTTTTTAAGATATTAAAGAAGAAAAAGCGCTTTGAATACACCCCAGTATTTTAGTTGGATTTTTTATGAAAGCGTGTTTTTTAGTTTTTTTTAAAATGCATAGTGCGGAAGTGGTTACTATCGTCTATGGACACTTGTAACACTAATGTGCTGCTCTATAAAGGGAAACTGGAACCTATTCACTAATTCCGGAATACAACTCGAGGTTGTTATGGAGACATAATCTAGATCAGGGGTGGTAGCCAACCTGACTGGCAAATACCCTACTCGTTCTTGCATGGATGGAGATGCTTGCATTGATACAATTGGGATTGTTCACTTTTTTTCAATCTAGCTGTTTCAAAAACCATTTCGAGGAATAGTGTCCCTAATCATTTCTGTCTAGTTAAAATTCCAAAAAACGTACGATCTTCTTGTATTTTGAAAGAAATGTGTTTGACCTTGGTTTGACCTTACTAAATCTAATAAGGAGGGCCGTCTGCCTGTTTACCTGCTTCAGGTGTAAAAAAAGTTCTAGCTGTACATTATTTGATTTAAGTTCTGTAGCGTGGATTTTTCCCTAAAGATCACTTTAAAAAATTTACGACAACTATAGAAAATAATATGGCGAAACACGAAAAATTATAAGCCAAGAAACACTAGAATGATCACGATACATAATGAGCAATGACGGTGTCATTTAAATAGTAGTAGCACAGATTGCTATGATTAGGACGTTTTATTATTTTTATTTTCTAGGCAAAGAAATCAATGTAAAATGTAAATTAAGGGACAACCTTATGACATCATCGGAGAAATAATTAAAAATCGAATTGTAAAAAAACTAAAGCTTAAAACACAAAAATATTCAAATTAGTGTCTTAAAATACCCTATTTTACGTAGTAAAAATATAAAATCAGAGGGTAATTTTTTGTGAACAATCCCCATTATATATCAATGAGTTTAATACTCTTTTTATTATATGAGATTCATCTATGGTCCAGAGTATGGGGTCCTCATTACATGCTCATACCATGTTATATTATACCAGCGTACTTTAAAATTTTCAGTCTCGGGCGTTACTTTCAAAGTACTTCTGAAAGTTATAATCTACTTTGGATTATAAATTAAAGAAAATATTTCAACAGTATTATTATCCAGGAACCCTAGAAATACATTTCAGATGTGGAGCAATGAGTTGCGGACAGCGAAACAGCTCGTGCTCCATTGTGATTCTCGATCAATTAATTAATAGGTGCTTCTGACAGATGACTTTTTAATTATGGTTTTAACTGTTTTTTTATGTCTACATTAATGATATGATAAGGAATAGTGTGATATAGGAACGTTGTGGATTGAAAGAAATAATAAGAACAAGTGGTCGCCGGAGGTCGAAATTCGACCATAATAATTAATTTAAATCATAAGTTTGAACATTATTAAGGCCAAAGATTATGCTTCTATTATCATTGATTTCGCCAGGCTACACGGTTAATGTTGCGGCGGCGCTGGATTTAGCGTTAAGCGAACTATGTCAACTTTGCGGGAAAAGAAGTGTGGACAATTTGGAATGGGAATCGGAACGAGCACGCACTTACCTGGTTAATGGGAATGAAACGCGGCTCCTCTTCTCCACTATCCACTATCACACACACTTTATTGTACTTGGTGTATTTATTTTATAGTATTATTATATATGTATTTATTTTATGTATTTTGATATTAATTTATTATATATTATAATGGCGGCGCGGAGCGGGTTCTTTATAATATATTTATGTATGCGGGGACATTGATTTTATACTATTTTATGATATTTTATTTATTTACAGAGCGGAGCGATGTATTTAATTTTATGATATGACAATGAGTGATTGAAGTGACGTGCGAAAGGGGAACGCGCCGTCACAATTTAAGAAGAATTTAAATATGTTAAAGAAAAGTATCATTAGGTCGAAAGGAGGTTTACATGGCGGTACCAGTTAATTTGATTTCAATAATAAACAAATGTGGTATGCATATAGCGTATGTGTGTCAAATACATGGTAGTGTTTGTAAAGTTTTTTTTTGTGCATATTTAAAAAATGAAATTTTAGCATTCTGCACTCCTTCTCCTATATGAAGTATAACTTTATAAGTGTGCGAAATTTTATAATCTTCCGTCCGTGCAATTTTCGTAAAAAGGGGTACAAAGTCTTTGTTCCAGTATTAATATAAAGATGAAAAAACATATGTTAAGGTGGTTTGGGCTTGTGGAGGGAATGGATGTTGGTGCCGGGAGACTGCGACATACTACACACCATGATCAAACAGTTAACAGAGGCCAGGTAAAAAGCATCTCAAATAAATGTGCATGTATGAAGAGGTTAATGAAAGTAGATGAAGAGAAATTTGTTTGTCAGGAACGTCACAATTCAAGATCCGTATTTCCTGTCTTGCAAATGAAATATGGGTGATAATATTGTAACATACCGATAAAGAAACTCGCACCTGGTTTATTGCCCCTCTCGCATTCGGAATTCTTTTGTTTACTTCGTATTTAAAATTTGCAATTAGACAATACCCTATTGTTATAGTTTTCGACTTTCTTGGCCGTTCCCAGGAATAACTAGCCAGGTGTGCAAATGACTGTTTCTCGGGAACCCCAGTGCACCGGGCCGATTTTTTTGTATTTGTTTTATGTCTGACATTAGTTTTGAACTAATCCTTGTTGTTATTGTATTGCGTCGAAGCTTGCTAGGTCGCGAGAAACCAAAAACTAAACTACCCACACCCAGCTAAACTACCCATTAAACCTAAACCTGCGCCCCTGTTTCCGCGTTTTTACGGGGCGTCACGGGATTTAGAATAGAGTTACTGCATCGCGACGCCCCCACGCTGGGTATTATTGGACCACCCCGGTAGCAAAGTAACCCACTTCATCAATTAGGGGGGGGGGGATGTCCGCTGCTGCGGCCCCCTATGACGGAGGACACGAGTACCTACGTTAACCATTAAGCTACCATGGCCCTACTTTCTTGTAGCCTCTTAAGAAATATGCAAGTAAGTCTATTGTTACTCTGTCCAAACTCAAGTTACAGGATAAAATATTTCGCGTAATATATTATATACCTACTCGAAATAAAGCGACTATTTTAAAAGGATCGCAAGATGAAAAATTCCAAGCCCCTAGTGGTGTGATCTGAGAAATACTATGTAATAAGTTCTTCCCGATATATTTTGCGGATAGAATACGTCAGCGAAATATATCTGTTTACACCTAAAAGTATGAAAGCGGTCTGTTTGTTTGTTGAAAAATGAAAAAATGTATTGTACAGAATATAACCACATTTTACAAATTGCCAACTTACAACTAATTTGGCCATGTGTTAGGTATTTGGTTTAACTAATCAGTTTTTATTTACTTTTCTCATATTAAAAATGAAAAGCAGAGGGTTAAATTCAGGTGAAAAGCCTATTTAGGCACTCGAACTATTAGCCTAACCATCTCGTGCTTAAATAGGTCCATTTCACCTCTCGTGCAACAATGTACGTACGTACGTTCTGAACGTAGTGTAGGGCGTCTTCCAACCCGATGGACCAATTATCATTGTAAAGTTTGTCAGGGGGTAGGGCATTTGCCCGACTGGATGGCTACCACCCCTGGTCTAAATAGTATGTCGCCATAACAACCTTGAGTTGTGTTCCGGCATTAGTGACCAGGTTCCAGTCTCCCTTAAGAGAGCAGCAGCGCATTTGTAGCACCTTTGGTGTTGCAAATGTTCATAGGCGATGGTAATCGTTTTCCATCAAGTGGGTCATCTGCCTGTCTGCTGAACTCCTGAAATAAAAAAGCAAACAAAAAAAGGTAAGCACATCGGAGAATATGTGGCACAAACTTGGGGAGAAGTACGTCCATCAGTGGAGTGCGATGAGCTGACGACGACAATATTAAATCGAAGTTTATTCCAAGGGCGCAAATATTTGAAAAGAATCCGCAGCAGATGGCTAGTTGTGTTTCTAACTGCATTCTCGTCACGTTTGATTCGCGGCGAAATCGCGAACGAGGCTATATTGAATCGGGCCGAACCGGCTGGCAGCCAACTTATGTGCCGACGCGCCTCTGTTTACCAATTTTATTTATTACCATTCGAGATACGATGCGGTGTGATAACCATTCCTTTGCTGTATCAATCACTCAATGATTTACTCATGTAACCTTTTACTGTTTCAAAAGGCGTTTATAGGGAATAATCTGTATCTCGGATTAATTCCGAAGAGAGTCTTGATATTTTCATGCATCCTTTGTGGATATTTGCAGCAAAGGAATGTAGCAGCGAGAGGTTAAATAATACTTCAGATGGCAGAGAGTAGTATTTACTGTGGAGTTCTGATGTGAAGTGAACTGATTTATTGTGGAAACGATAAACTTAAGTATAAATATTAACAAGTTGTACTGCTAGTATAATAGAACAGTGTGTGAGTGAGACGGATGATGTGAGAGCGAGATAGAACAACTAGTAATAAATATAAATAAATAAATATAAGAAAAAAAATCTTATTTGCCACTTACACATGTATCTGCATGTGTGTAGTAAGTGGCACATAAGATATTTATATATACACATTTCTGTATATATAAAATTTATTTAATATAATTTTAATTTTTCTCTCTACTATTCGTTTAGCGCTAATATCACTTGTCTACAGGGTCTGATGTTTACTTTTGTACTGCTTTCTTGTGGGCATTAATGAATATTTTATTCTATTCTAGTTTAATAGTGGGGAAATAAAATAAATAAATTATCTCTCATATAATCTTCTACTAATTCTACAACCTTGGTATTATACTCCAGTTTGTACATAATATATAAATAAACAAGACAATAAAATGGTGACTATTAATTTTAAGTTACAACATTCTATTTAAAATTTGTAACACATTCCTCTTCGTTATTTTTTACAGGTATGTATGTTGTCCTAGTCCCCAATGACTCTGCTTCTTTCACTGTGTCTGGAAGGACGTCTTCAGCAGTATCAGGCATCAGCATAATTATCATTCCAGTGATTAGAGATAAACCTCCAACTATCACCGATGGAAGACCGGTCCAAAATCGCAACTAAAATTAAAGCAAGATTTTATACAGCTGATAAGTAAAAATTATAATGTTATCCTGAGGTATAGTCATTATGATTCATGAATATTAAATCGAGAGATAAATCTTGCTACTAAAGGATTCCATCCGGCCTTTTTAACGTGAATTTGAGGTCCGTAAATGGTACTTTGTACGCGCTATTTGCAACCATTCATCCGCTCACGCTTGTTGAGGAATAGGAAGATGCCAAGGGCTAGGTTCTCCCCGGAATAGATGATACTGATGAACTACTGCTTGCCAGGGATCGCAAGATTGTACAGGCTATTTAGCCGCATCCCTATCAAAAGGCGATGGAAGAAGGAGCACTGAGGTATTTTAATGGGTGTTACAGTGTATGACCACAAATCCAACTTATAGAGTTGGGGGTGTCGTAAATGGAATACTAATTTAAGATAGTATGTATTATACTTGTAATTTTGAAATAATTATAGGATGGATTGTTACCCCAAAAACTAAAGCGTTATTATTTTCAAAAATATTTATAACAACTTACCAATAGAGGAGTTTGTGGTGCCAATATTGAACCAATTCTTCCAACAGACGAACACAAAGCGTGCATAGTGTTCCTTGTATAAGTTGGGAAAAGTTCTGTCGTATAAAGGTAGACTGTTGCAAGAGCTATTGCTGACATGAGTTTGCCAATGAAGAATAGAGATATTGAGGTAGTTGGATAAGCTGGAATGGAAAGAAATCAATTTTATTAGTCTCTTAGAGATGCTTTTAATCCACTTCAAAACGGAGGAGGTTTTATATTAGACTGTATGTTTTTTTATGTTGAATTAAAAAATGAAATCAGTTCAGAATTGATGGAGAAGTCGCGTAGATTTCTCCAAGAGACCAAAGAGAGAAACCAAGAGTAAAGCCTGATGTGGTCCTATTGTCGCCAAGTCAGAACCTGATCAGTGGATCCCAAAGAAATCAGCAGGGAATGAACATTATAGGCACGTACAATGTGTTTCACATATTTTTTTCTAAAGCTGTTCAAGTATTTGCGTATCTAAAAAGTAGAAATAATAACAAAACAAAACCGACTTCAATAATAACTAAATTATAAATATTTTTTTCTTCACGTTGAAGTCGGTGCCAAGTAAAACATAAAAACAATAACAACAAAGTTGCAAAATATATCTAGTAATTCTGATGTGTTATTTTCCACCCACTTCAATGTTGTAAAAGATATTTGTTTTTGCTTTTTAGTAGTTACTTTTGAAGTTGGTTTTCTTTTTTGTATTTTTTTATTAGCAATAATTATTAGCTCGTTATTAGACAGTTTGATGTGCTGTTGCTTCTATTCGAACAGCATCTTGAATTGATTTGGACTGATTTAAAACATAGCTTCGAAGATTTTGTGCTAATATCAAATACATTTTCACAACTGAAGTATTTTGTATAATAAAAATACAAAAATTTAAGGTGAATTGAAAATAAACATAACTAAAATGCGTAGTAATAATCTAATACAATTAAAGAGAACTTAACCTATTTGTATTGTGTTCTGCCCATAGTCAAGAGTGAGTAGAATACTAAGCCTAGATCACCGTCATCTGTGGGTAAGGTGACCAGAAGGCTGGCTAAGTTTTCTCGCTAGATCGCCATATTGATTTGTTTCCCGAGATAACCACCAGCTTTCTAAGCTCCTGAAGAGTCAATAAGTCAATTGACTGCATTTGATTTCACCGTTTAAATGTTTAATAATTCAGATGAAGTTCTATGTATTGAAATTGACTTCAGTTAAATTAATTACTTTGCTTGATTAACCTGAACCTTACCTTTCATAAAGGATTGCACCACACAGAACATACCAGTCAACAAGAACGACCCAATCAATGGCTTCTTTCTCTGGAACCTTATTAAAACAAACGTCAATAAAATACAAGCTGGCAAATCCGCAAATGCAGTCAGGGCATAGTTCACGTATTTA
This sequence comes from Dendrolimus punctatus, assembly GCA_012273795.1. Classification (NCBI taxonomy): domain Eukaryota; kingdom Metazoa; phylum Arthropoda; class Insecta; order Lepidoptera; family Lasiocampidae; genus Dendrolimus; species Dendrolimus punctatus. Next base: position 870,057 of record CM022529.1, on the reverse strand, counting down.
TTCCCTTCTAAAGAAACCGAATTTATTAACAAACTGTATTTGTTGAAAGTAGCCGCAATCCACATACAACAACAACCTAAAAAGCGAAGCAACAATTTCTTAGAAGATATAGTTATTTTTAAGAGTTTCAAAATATTAGTGCTGGCGACATTCTTTCTACATTGCACATTCGTTATTAGTTCTTCGCTTATGACAGTCTTATTAATCTTAGCCGCTTTACGTATTATGTTTTTTGCGTCTTCTTTCTTTCCTTTAATGAGGAGCCATCTAACACTTTCATCTAAAAACAGTGGATACAGAATGAATAGTAGAGCTGGCGCGTATATGATTCTTAGGAAGTGTCTCCAATAGGGGACCAACCAGGCTGTTGCTGCCAGTATTATTCCTCCTACTGCCATTGTTCCTATCATAAGTGGAGCGAAAAATACCCTGTTTTGCTTTGACACCATTTCGACGCCTGAAAAAAATGAAAATTGTGTTTATAATTATAATATCAACCGTACTACAGCTGGGCTTGGGCTTTCAAATTCTTTGGAAAATCGCGATCCTTGTCAAAAGCGGATTGGCGGGTTTTACACGTTCCAGTAGGTTGTAGGTTTGTAGGTTGATTGATAAATAGACATACCTTCACCGTTTACAATGTGATCATTCAATACATACTACAATGGTATTAAAACAGACAAGGATAAATTTATTAATCTGTCAAGTTAACAAAATTCTTTAGAATTATGACGTAAAAGAGCATTAGTATTATTAATAAATGAAGATCATAAGATATACTTACCTAGCATATAATTAGGCGAATATGTATCACCAAGAAGTCCGTCTGTCACCTCCAATGCTATATACAGCCAATAGGAGTAAGTAAAGCTCTTTATCAATCCTGTTACAGCACCTGTGATTCCAGTGAATATTATAAGCTTCTTTCTACCAATTCTAAAAGTAATGAAAAAATATGAGATTAGCAGAAGGTAATTATAAACTTTATTATTTGTAACTTTTTCATCTACAGTAGGTTAATTGATGTTATTAGATTTAATATCTAATATTATTTTCCTAGTTTTATTTACTTCATGACTCTAAACCAATACCATAGTCATTCATACTCATAGTCCCTCAAGACTATAAGTAGAGTACTGGGCATAGATCACTTCTATGAGTAAGGTGTCCAGAAGCGTGGTTTTCTTGCTGGATCGTCTATTGAGCGGTCGTCTGAGGTAGGCAACAGCTTTCTGATCACCTGAAGACTCAATGAGTCATTTTGATAAATTTTGGTAGAGGCTCGTCACTTCAGTACCCTCGGTCCACGCGTTTCAACAGTAAACGGCTCAAACGTATACTCTCTTTACTTACTTGTCAGACACTGGCCCAACTAATAGCAGACCAATCATGTAGCCCATGTTATGTGCTGTACCAACTAAGGTACGTTTCCAATCTTGACATCCTAAATCGAACTGAAAATTTTGAAAGAGATTTATTTTAGTTAGTACTCAATTATCATATGACCTAGGTAGGACCTTTAAAAGATTTATGATACCTTTTCTAATGCTTTGTTTCACTATCTGAATCAGATAAGTTAGCTTCTCATGCGCACTATTCCTTCGTTTTAGGATACAAATCTGAATTACTCAAGATAAATTGTTTTGCAAAATATTAAAGTTGCTTAGCAATACGACAAAATAAATAGTCGAAGAGGTAGGGGAGCAAAAATTGTTGTTTACTGAATTTTTGTTGCCAGAACTCAAAACAAAGACGATATTTTATTTAATTCGAAAAACAAACAGTTTACAGCTAAGTACATACTATTAAAAACATCTGTAACGATTTAATTGTTTACACATGTTGTTAGTTATGATACTCGCTAGTAAGCTATAATTAATTTACTGAATATAAATTCAAGTAAAAAGAGGAATGGAAAGAAGTGATTATTTGAATTATGACCCACTAACTGTTAATATTCAAACCAGAACCTTATCAAAACGTCTTGACAGTTTATGGATAAGCATTATGTAAATTTATGACATGTGATACAGCTAAAAAAAGTATAATTTAATGACACACGATTAAAATAAGAATTTGTCCTATAATCACTAAATATCCGAGGAATACCCAATTGTATCGGATTTACGAAAAATATAATGAGTGTAGAAATATAGTTATTTAGGTCTCTATTTTGATTCAAGAAATAATTCAGGAAGCCTTGATGACACCTACCTCAGCAACGAAACTATTTGGGTCCCCATAAACCCACTCTGTGCAACTAATCGCATTGGTAACGTTAAAATTATCTGCAGAACATGTTCCGTTTGCGTCTATCGATGGATACTTTAGACATCTTTCAGCATTTGTTGTTATGTTTAAAGCATTTTCTATAAACTCTGATACGTTCTCACAGTTGTATTTACATCTGGAAAGTTATGCGATAAGATATTAGATATTATTTTTATATTTTGCAGAAGTTCTTATTATAAACTTCCGCTAAAAGTATAAGGGTGCCTTTACACTAGAGATGTGCTATGCAGTTATGCTGCGACGATGTGAAATCTACGCTACGAAAATATGTGACCGTTTCCACCAGTACTAAGCTATGTAGCTGTGCGAGGGAGATATTCAGCGACAAACGCGGGCATACTGTGGGTACTCTACTCTGCACATACTATATATACATAGCTACACCACTCTTGATGGCCCATAGCACGCATCCTTCCATATAAAAACATGTCTTAGTTGAATCCGTTTCCACCAGTGCTAAGCTGTGTGCACCAATGAATATGATTGGTGGATATCAAACGCGTCCGTAGCATAGTACAGCTCTGGTGGAAAAGCACCTTTAAACCCGTGCAGTACCCCCCTTTTACGAAATCTGCTGGTCTGTTACAAATTCATTGTAATAACTTGATTCTTCTACAGATTTATTATATTATAGATAAAACCTTGTGCCTAATAACGTTTTAATTTAACCAAGAAAAAAACTAGGACACACGTACTTACTTCAATTCGCAAGTTTTTTTTTCATAATAAGCTGTTTTTAAATCAAACCATGTTACATACGCTTTGGTATGAAAATAATTAACTCTTCAAAATATAACTAGATGTTTTATAGATACTTAATGTGAATTTAAATTTTAAATGTAGTTTTAATGTCTGTTAAAATTAATCGAGTTTTTAATTTTGGGATCAAATAATAATCGAGATTAACACTTACGAAGTTTTCTATGTTAATAATCATATTGTTACAATTAACATGTCATGATGGTGAAGCAAATCATGATGATGACACCTTAACATCGAAAAAAGCAGTCTGGGAAACCCGTCAACGACTATGCCATTTTTATACCCGTAACTTTTTAAGCGTGAGTTCGAAATCTGGCCATCAAAAACAAATAACTGTTCTTACCTATAATCCACATTAGCAGCTGCAAATACATAGTTCATACAAAACCACGAATTGGTAAGACTCGAAAACATCAGTAACGGCATGAATCTGACGTAGAACGGACCTAAGGGTCTGAATTTTGATAATATCTTCTCTAGTGCTGTGTCGCTTTGATCAACATCTGCTTGGAGCGGTGATTCTTCCAGGGAGGCTGGCGTCATCTTGATATATTATACACGAGATCTATGGCATATGAGAATAGTAAAAATTCGGCCCAATACATTGCGAACTACATACATTCAGGTTCCGTAAAGGCAACGAAATATTTTTTATTATTATTATTTAATTGCATGAGCTCAGTAGACGTGTAGATGGCGTACCTGATGGAAAGCGGTTACCATCACCCATGTACATTTGTAACATCAAGGTGCTACCGATGTGCAGCCGCTCTCCAGGGAAGCTAAAACCTGGGCGCCAATACCTGGTCACAAGGTTTTAATGCGGTATACTCCAGACCAGATCTTTGAAAGTTGCACCTGTGACTGAAAAATTGAGAGGAAGAAGACTAAGTTGGGAAGGGCATATAATGAGGAGGGATGAAAGTCTGGTTACAAAAAGAATGTTAAATTACAAGATGGATGGGTACAGATGTAAAGGTAGACCAAAAAGATGGATGGATTGCGTGAAGGAGGACATGATGATTTGTGCTGTGACAGAAGATGTATATCAGAATGAAAAGTGTGGAAGGAAAAGACATATTGTGCCAACCCCAATTAATTGGGTCGTGGTGAAAGAATAGATAGAGAGAATCCAGACCAGGGGTGGCAACCATCTAGACGGGCAATACCCTATCACCTCTCAATACCTACTGTTTTTTTACCACAACATTGAAATAACAGCATTAGCTCTGATATTGTTGAAAGTAGCATCGGGATTTGCAGTTTTACTCACTCTGTCCACTGTAAATTGCTTCTAAGAAAAGTCCGTGGGATTTCAGATTTCGGGGCCATAAAGTAACCGAGCGAATGAAAAATGACATAAGATATCGTTTTATTAGAAATTGAATCCAAATCAGCTAATTTGTAAGCACCCTAACCACTCCCGGGAAAAATCCCACGGAATTCCCAGTAAACCGCGCGCAGAAGGTTTGCCGATAGCCGAACAATCTCACGCATCGATGGTCAGTAGGGTTGACAAAAAAGGTTAGATAAATAGTGGTTGCAATAAATTAATTAGTTAAATTTATGATTGCATATATTTTACACAAGTATATAACAACAGTATGTAATTTTTATTTATTTATTGAAAAACAAACCAACAGCGCATATTAATAATAACAAACAAACAAAAAGTACTTATAATGTAGGGCTAATAACAGGTTTTTCTGAGTTAAATTGTGAGCAAACGAGCGAACTAAAGTGTAAAAATGCACTAAATATATATATGTGAAATAAGTCCATACTTCCACACATACATAATAATAAAATTATATGCATACAGGGATATCTAAATAAAATGCATTGATAGATACATGTAAATATACATACATACATAACTTCACGCCAGGTCCCTTGCGGGGTAGGCATGAACAACAGAGCGCCACACAGGCCCATTCTTACACACCTCACTTGCTTCTTTGACATTCATAGTTCTTGTCATGCACGCTCGTCTGTTCTTAAGGCTCCTGACATCACCTTCTGCTAACACATGATCAATTTGATCATGGAAGGTGTGTCGTGGCCTTCCGCGACTTCTGCATCCATCCACTTTTGCATTGTATATCTGTTAAGTCATTCTTTCATCATACATTCTTTCCACATGCCCGAACCACCGGAGCATTCCTTTCCTTACCTTCACCCCGACATGTAAATATAATATTTAAATATAATAAAAAGATCTTGATACTAACAAAACATATTACTTACATAGTATATTGTAATTTTTCATATGATGTGTATTTGTTTCAATCATTGATTTGAAGACTAAACCAAAATGCAAACAAAAAGCCAAAGATGGCCATTTCGAATGGAATATATTTTATTTTTTACTAAGACTTTAATAAATATGTAGGCATACATTTTAATAATATTATATTACTTCATTGAAAAAAAATGTATTTTCATTTGTAACAGAACTTATGGTTGGACTAGGTATATAAAACAGAACTTACCTGAAAGCATACACTATTCTAACTAAACAATATTTTAAATTATATACATGAACAAAACACGATATTTTCCTGGCTCTCTTTTTATATATCTTTTAAAACTAAAACCGAATTAATTAATGTAAACTTGTTTATGTTAACTGAATTTAATGCATTCTAGGACGCGTCTGACATTGAACCAACGTGCAATTAACAATTATATTAACTTTATTTCTGCATTAGCAGCTGAAAAACGAGAACTGTGTCACATAATGATATGATTTGAACATCTTTCGCGAGTACAAAAACACTTGTTGTAAATAGCTTAAATTATAATATTTTTCACGCATAACAGAAGAATAAATTACTATATACAAATAAGCTTAAATATAATTTTACTATTCTACGTTGTTTTTAAAATGTGATTGTTACGATAACAAAAATATATCTAATAGTATCTTTTTACTTTTTACTAATCCACAACTAATAATCATAATAATACAATTTCACGGATTTAAGCTTGTGTCTAATTTATGTTTTATCTGAAATATCGATTTTTCAGTTGCCTTGTTTACAGATTAAGTCAATACGCAAGCCATGTCCCTGCTCTATTTGCGATAATATTAATATGAATGACTATGGCCTAATGTGTCTTCTATGGTTAAAAACGAACGCGGATAAGTGGAAAAACGTAAAACTTAAGTTAAAATTTTGTTGCAGTTTGTTTTTCCACTTGTCCGTTGAAGTTTCACTTCTGACCCACCACACTTGATTTTTCGCAGGTTTATTGCAAATTATGAATTGGTTAGGTTTTCATTAAAATGTACCTTACATTTTAATGAATGCATTTTTTTAAACATATTTTAGCAAACAAAAAAAACTGAATCCAATTTGGAACCGAAAAAAATACCTATAGTTTACTCTAATATTATGCAGCCTCTCACCACATCTAGTCCAAAATTATGCCGTCTCTGCATGCGTCCGTGACGCTTTTTTGTGAAACAAAAGTTTCACCTTAAAAATAACGCCGTTAATGATTAGCTATGTTAGTGTACACATAGATACATGTTACAACAAAACTATAGCATCAAACCCTTAGCTACACCAGCGTGACAAAGTTACAAATACTATCCCAGTTGTAACAGAGGCATAAGACAATTATGAAGTTACGTTTTAATCTACCATCCTATTACTTTATTATATAATTTTACTTCCACCCCCGCTACACTTGAGACAGAAGTAGTGTTGTGAATGTATCAAGCAGATGTACGGGTTTAATGCGTTATTTGAGATGCAGAATTCTATTCTATTCTATTCTATTTTTGGCGATTTGGCTCCAACGCTACTGGCGCTGATTTGGCCAATGTCACAGTAACAGAGAATGTCAGGTGTGGGTTATTGGCAATAACAGCTCAAAAAAAAAACAAATTTGGTCGGTTTTCTTTCCAGTCGTAACTTCTGTGAACCTAGGGACAACACAACATAAACAGAGTTAATCTAACTATCTTATAAATAAATGTTATTTAATGTTATAAACTTACATAATATATTAACAGATTTTTTATTGGCCAGTGCTAACAGGAAATTTATGTTGACAGGTCGAGGGAAATCTCCTGGTAAAATATCGTAGAGTGGAATGATAATTTTTTGGCAGTGAAAAAAGATGTGCTCCAAAGTGCCCTCGTCTAAGCCGCACTCACAAAGGGAATGGTCACGGACTCTAATTTTCGCCAAGAAAACCGGTGTGCAGGTATGGCCGAGTCTGAGACGAATTATAGTAGAGACCACTTTTTTAGGGAGCTTGTGGAATAGATAAAACCATGGTTTGGAGGGGAGAATAGGTTGGAGGTTGCCGAAGTGTCTTCCTAAATTTTGTCGAGAAGCTTGCCACTGCAGATTCCAAGAGTTTAACATTCGGGGTTTAGCGAGAGCTCTCAGATCCCGAGGAAAAACCTTGTCATATTTGTTCACACCAGAGAATACAGCTTCCTTTGCACAGTGATCAGCCATGTCGTTACCGCTAATCCCGCTATGACTGGGAATCCAAGCGAGGATAACTTCGAGGCCAGCAATGTCACATCTCAATAGGACCTCTTTGGTTTTTAATGTGACGGGAAAATTCTCTTTAGAGTGGAAAGGAAATTTAATTAAATCTTGAAGACTACTTAATGAGTCAGAAAAAATAATGGATCTTTTAATGTTATGCGACTCAATATAAAGAGCAGCTTCCAGGAGGGCTAAGGCTTCACCTGTAAAAACAGAAGAATGAGGGGGAATTTTAAAGTTTAAAATAATTTTAAATTTAGGTATCCACACTGCAGCACCAACATGATCGGACTGTGGTAATTTAGAAGCGTCGGTGTAGAATTGCAGATGATCTGGCCATTTTTCTTCAATTTTTTGAAGTAAAAGTTTTTCTGCGCCTGGAGAATCCTTATATATGCCAAGGTCCAAAATAACTTTAGGTCGAAAAAGGAGACTTTTAAAATTGGATTCAAAAAGAGGGATTTTATAGTTTTTATAGATGTCTGAAGAGATTTGTAAAGAATTTTGGAAAGACTGAACAAGAGGAGGTAAACTTTTGTGTTGCCAGTATCTAGAAGTTTGAGTAAGTTGATAAAGTTGATTTAGTATGTCTGTTAAAGGATGGGAGGAAAGAGCAACTACTTTGTAAAATAATCTATCTGCAAGAAACTGTCTACGTAAGGTTAGAGGAGGTTCTAAACATTCTACTTGTAGGGCATTGATAGGAGATGACTTCATGGCACCTGAAATGATTCTAAGGCATTTGGATTGGATACGGTCTAGCTTAGCAAGTGAGGATTTGTTACATGGCTCTAAAAGGAAGGATCCATAATCAAAATGACTTCGAACAATAGCATTGTAGAGAAGCTTCTGACAGTATGGATGTGAACCCCATTTAACCCCAGATAATGCGCGCATGATATTAACATTCTTCTCTACTTTTCCACAGATATAATTCAGATGGTGCACACCAGAAAGTTTAGAGTCAAGGAAGATACCTAAAAATTTTACACTATCACAGACAGGAATAGGATTATTACCAATTTGAATACTTGGGACAGGAATATTTCTTTTACGGGAAAAGACCACAACAGTACTTTTAGAGGCAGAAAGGGACAAGCCGTGTTCTGAGAGCCATGAATTGAGGTAAAATAAAGCAGAATTTAAACGGTTAGATGCTTCAGAAATAGAATCTGATGTGGCATATAGAGCAATGTCATCGGCATACTGAAGGATATTACAGAAGCAATTAACTGTTGTGTCAAGATCAGCAGTATACAGGTTATAAAGAAGGGGGCTAAGGACTGAGCCTTGAGGAAGACCTTTCCAAAAGGAACGGGGGGAAAGAACATTACCTGAAACTCGGACACAAATAGATCTCTCCATGAGCATATTATAAATAATATTCACGATCTTCGGCGGAATACTTAGATTAAGCAATTTTTGCCTAAGTATAGGAAGGTCGACGTTGTCATACGCCGAGGTTATGTCCAGAAAGACACCTACGACGTGATGGTTTCGTGAGAAAGCGAGGCGAATAGCTGACGTAAGTACACTCAAGCTGTCTAATGTACCTAGGCCTCTACGAAAACCATACTGACTGCTTGGAAGGAGATTTCTATTTTCTACTATCCATTCGAGTCGATTTTTTATCAAATGTTCCATAATTTTGGACAGTACAGAAGAAAGGGCAATTGGTCTATAGGAATTAGGGTCAGAAGGGTCTTTGCCTGGCTTCAGAATTGGAATAATCAACTGAGTTTTCCAGGAATCCGGGACAGAACCTGACAAGAAGATGTGATTTAGGATTTTAAGAAGAAACGTTTTTGAAGTATCGGAAGAGTTAATGATGAAGGAATAGGAGATGCCATCTATGCCTGGAGATGAATCCCGCAGATGATCAAGAGCGCAACAAAGTTCTGTAAAGGAGAATATGGAATCCATGGGATCAGGGTTTGAAATAAGAGAAGAGGCTGGGAGACACGGTTCTGGGGGGACAAAAGGAGGGGATAATTTTGAAACGAAGTCCGAAAGCCAGGAAGATTGATTAGAGTTAATGTTGGTGTCAATTTGTGATTTCCGAAAAGCCTTAATTTTTTTCCACACAGTGGAAGCAGGAGTTCTCGGGGATATTGACTCGCAGAAATTTCGCCAACCCTGTGTTTTCTTCTTCCGTAAAAGTCTTTTTGTGGCAGCTGAGATTTTCTGGAAGTTCAGGTAATTTTCCAAGGTTAAAGACGAGGCAAATTTAGACTCTGCTTCCTTACGTTTTTTAACTGTTAAGGTACATTCCGAATCCCACCATGCCGGAGAAGGTATATACTTTGAGCCTGAACTTTTAAGAGGAATGGATTCCTGAGCAGCAGTAGAAAGGATAGAAATATATTCCGTGTATAAGGAAAGGAAGTTTGAATTGTTAATATCAGGAAGGGAAATTAGACCATTTTGAACTAAAGTTGAGAATTTATTCCAATTGGCCTGAGCTAATTTATATTTTGAGAGGGGGAGAGGAACAGCTGGAGGAGGGGAGGAATCATTTAAAGTGACCAGGATTGGCAGATGATCACTACCGTAGGAAGTGGGTAAGACAGACCAGGACAGTGAATTTGTTAAGGAAGGGGAAGATAGAGTGAGATCTGGAACACTGGGATTCTGGTTAGGGGAAACTCTACGAGTGGGAGTACCATCATTGAGAATACAGAGGTTTATTTTGTCCAAGAAATCAAAGAATACAGAAGAGACGGAGTCACACAAATGTGATCCCCAAATTGTGTGGCGGATATTAAAATCCCCAAGAACAATGAGGGGGCTAGGAAGGTGCAATAGCAAAGAAGAAAATTCTTCAATTAGTGAATCATTGGGGTAGGGAATATAGACTGAGACAAAAGTAGTATTATAAGAACGAACAGCAACAACATTTAGACCAGGGGAGTGATTTGGAATAGTTAAGCGACAGAATGATATATTTCTACGGACTAAAATAGCACAACCAGCCCAACCATCCTCCCTGTCATCCCGAAGGCAGGAAAACCCAGGAACTCTAAAAAGAGCTCCAGGTCTTAACCAAGTCTCCGAGACAGCAAAGAGGATAGGATTGTATCTATTAATTAGAAAGATTAAATCTTGACTCTTATTTTTAATATTCCGGCAATTCCATTGTAGAATCTTGGCCATTTTGTTTTGGGAAAGAGTTGATAAGGGAAGTAATTATTAACTGGACTTGTTCCAGGACAGTGTTCGGTAGGACATCATTAAATTTTGTGAGCATATTAAATAAAACCATTGACAAAAGCTCAGCTAGGTTTTCATTGGGGGAAATATTAGTGGAGGTAGAATCTCTAAGAGCACAACCATTTGGCGATAAGGAACTAGGAGAAGAAGTAATATTATTGTGGGCAATTCTATCATAAGATTTACCCTGAACTGATTTAGGGCTTCTTTGGATAAAAACAGTTTTTTTGTATGATGAGGTGGATGGAGCAGGATTTGAGAGATGTGAACTAGGTAAGGACGTTGAAGCAGGGCTAATATGATTTGAAAAGGATCTATTAAGATAAACAGGTTTGTGTGGTAGGGAACCATTGACCACATCAACAAAAGAAGTGCGAACACGGGGGACTCTTTGAGCTGCCTCAACAAAGCTGATATTTTCCTGAGACATTAACGCCTTTATATTCCTTTGCCGAGCATGTTCGGGGCAGTTGGGATCGGAAGCTGAATGTCTTCCTGAACAAAATAAACAAGAAATACTTTCTTCCGGGACATTGCAAAGAATGGCTTCATGTGGGCCAGCACATCGAGAACAGCGAGCATTCGATCTACATTGATCACGTATGTGACCAAAGCGGCAGCATTTTAAGCATTGGATTGTAGGGAGAGTATAGACTTGTACAGGAGTGGAAACACTACAGCAGTATATATGAGTTGGTAACGTTTGGCCAAGAAAAGTGAGAACGACAGTGCCCGTAGGCTCCCAAGTTGTTTCACCATCCACCTTCTTTTTCTTATTGAGCCTCCTAGCTTTAATTACAATAGTTGAATTTGATCTGCACTCAATAAATGAAACCAGGTCTTCAAGGAGCCAGTCTAAGGGAATCTGTCTTACTACACCCATTCGTGTAACCTGGAAGCGTGGGATAATTGCGGTCAAATTATTTGATGATAAAATAGGGTGAGCAATAAAGGCATTTGCATCAGAATAGGTTTTAAAAATAATGGCTGCTTTGTTTCTACCAATGTTTTTTATTTCATCAACCCCAGACACTTTTCCATTGTAAATAATTTGAGCAATTTTTAGTGTACGCATACGATTAGAGGATGGAGGAGAATCAGTATCTGAATGAGCAACATGTACAACGAAAGGGCCACAGTCAGACTCCGTGTATTTAAGATCCGAATTAACCTCATAACCAGGGCGAGTGTAGGTATGTTGAACTGAGGCCGCGGCTGTAGAGGAGGGGGCAATTCTTTTTTCTGGAATAAACCGAGTACTTTTCAAGCTGACTACCGAGCGTTTAGCTCTCAATTTCTCTGTTGTAGTAGTAGCAGTAGTAGTAGTAGTAGTAGTAGTAGCGGTAGTAGTAGAGGTGTTCGAGAGTGCAGACAATTCTTCCATCGCGACATCCAGGGAATTCCTCCCCCTGTCAGGCGGGACATTTTCACCCACCGAGTACGACATATTTAGAATATAAAGACTTACCACTAGTTAGAGACTTAAACTAAACCACCACCAACACAAAATAGGACAACACAAGTTGTAGAATCACAGAAAGTATGGAAAAGCCGAAAAAAATCTCCAAACACGTGTGACTCTACTTGTAGCACATGTCAAACTCTCCCAATGCAGAATTGTTAATGACGTTAAACATTGATAGATGACTTATGTATATACACTATTGAAGTTAAACTCTTGTTTTTAATGCTATAAGTAAATTGCATCAGAGGGCCTAAAGCGGTCGTCTTTGGAGAATCTTAGTGAAATAGACACGTTAGTAGATTTTTGAAGTGATAACTTCTTATGGAAGGGTTAATTAATTACGTAACGCGTTACGGAGCCAGTCTGCCTGGTTTCTCTCTCTCTTACTCTAACCCATAGCGCACACCGTATTTCGGTAATTAAATTAAATATTGATATTAATAATGTACATGCACAAAATTCTAATGTACATATTCAAGAATTATAACGAAGAATAAAATATTATTTTATAATTAATAAAAGATTTTATTAATAGACAACCTTTCCTTACATTATCTTATTAATATACATAAAATGTATGTTAAAAACGTAACTTTTCTTAATTTCAATATTAAATCGTTCAATTTAGATTAGTTTAAGTTATCACTTCTGTCGGGCGTCCCGGGACGCATAGGTTTTTTTGGTTTTCCAGTCTAGGACGGAACTTATTAGAAGATACCTATGCACACATGACTTAAGTATTCAAGATTGTATTTGCCAGGAAAAACAGACTCCGGCAAGTTATTCCACTCTTCAGCAGTGCGCACCAGAAAAGTTGAAGTGAAACATTTGCTTCTGACTGGTGGTGTTTCCACCATGTAACTCGTTGTCCGATGGTAAAATGGGGATGGAGGAATTAGCTCGTGCAATTCAGGAACACTCCCCGAAATGTATCTACCGGTGTATGTATGTATATAGATATACTGGCAGATGTAAGATAAAGCATAAAGTTCCACTTGAGTTTGATATTTATTATGTTCATTATACTTATCTGCGGATACCATCTTTTTGGACTCCTTTGGTCATAGTCGCTAACAAGTGGAGCAAGGTATTATTACAACTACTATATACTTGAGAGATTAATACCTAAAAAAATAAATATGAATATACATAAAGATACTCAATGCTCAATACTCAATCATTTATTGCACAATTATAAACAGTTTTACATGTTCACAATAACCCTAGCAGGGTATAGCAATAGATACTGTGCGGAGCGGATCGGTCTATTTCACGTAAATAAAGTACGATAAAAATAACTTAATTTGTACCTACCTACTTTAAATTCAAGTCGTTTTTGATGCGAGTGCACATAACTTCAATTATTTCAGTAATTAAAAATGTAATGGTGGTGATGTAATGGTGATTTCAGGAGCCTTAAGAATAGACGAGCGTGCATGACAAGAGCTATGAATGTCAAAGAAGCAAATGAGGTGTGTAAGAATAAGCCTGTATGGCACTCTGTTGTTCGTGCCTACCCCGCAAGGGACCTGGCGTGAAGTTATGTATGTATGTATAAAAATGTAAAGGTATAATTTAATTAAGGAAGATAACTAAAACAAACAATTAATTTTTAATCTTTGAAAAATATAAGCGGATGTGGACTAATTATAAAAACTTAAATAAACAGTGTTACAATAGTTATCTTGCATGTATAGTTTCAAGTTTCAATCTAAGAATTAATTTGTTTGCCACTTCAGAATAATTTATCGTATTAAACAATGGCTCCCAGGAAAAAATAAATAATCTATCATCTATACTAGTATTATAAAAACAGGTAGTTTGTGACTTTGTGACGTTGTAGGGTAATCTCTGGTCCTACTAAACCGATTTTGAAAATTCTTTTACCAGTGGAAAGCTATATTATTCCTGAGTGAAATAAAGTATATTTGATTGTGATTAATAATAAGTTTTTTTTCTGATGCCTAGAGAAGTGGCCACGAGTCAGTTAGTTTATATACAGCGTGTTTCATTTCAAATGACAATAAATGATAACTTTAGCGGTCGTACTCCATACAAATTTTTTGGTACTATTAAATCAACCGTAATGTCAAAAATAAAATTTTGAAATTTCCGAACAAATTAATTACAATAAAAAGGGAATAAAAACAGAACATCTTGTAAATATTGGTTTGCGAGCGAAAGCGTAAGAATGAACAACTTCCACGTTCAATGATGAAGAGACGAGCTGGAAACATGATACATTGGTCACTAACCTACCGATTTAGACACAATAACTGATACATGTTGTTGTAATATTCTGAAATGAAAAATGAGGTCCTGTGGCTAAACCAAAGAAGTTACCTTGATTCATTTTTGTATTAGGGCAGAGTACGTCATGAAGAAAACGTGGTCTGATTTATTGTCGTAATGTCTGAAACACGCTGTATATATATATATATATGTATATATGTATTATATTATGTATTGTTGGACTATTAGGCAATGGCGCAAAGGGCATCCCTAAGTTGTTTTACTCTGCTTTGCTCTTTGCTGTCACCGCGTCTTCTGCCGGCCGAGAATTTTTCTTGTTTACTCTGACTATTACAGTAAGTTTTATAATATTTTCATCTTTATTGATGAAGTTTTCTTCGTTGTTATCAGACTTATAATTATATATATATTTTGATATAAATAAATATATATAATAAGTCGTGGTAGCGTACTGGCTAACGCACGCGTCCCAGATTCGAATGGTGCGGGTTCGGTCCTGATCGGAACGCATGCACCACTTAGTCAGTTTTCTGATCTAATGTGCATATTGTTACAATTACCACGTGCTAATAACAGTGAAGGAAAAAGTCGTGATGCAACCTGCATATCAAGATAACTGATTTGTCAAACCTACCAAGCCGCTTTGGACAAGCCTGGCGGGTAAACTGTCCGTTCTCTCTATAATGGAAGGCCTTAGCCCAGCAGTGGGACAAATCCCTTAGCTACCACGTTTTATCCGTGCAGGAAGGGAGAAAGAATACAATTTCCGGCGGCCGGGCGGCCTGTCGTAAGAGGCACAAAACAATCCACAGCCAGGTAGTAGGGTATTTGCTCGAATGGATGGCAACCACCCCTGGTCTAGAGTATGTCGCCATAACAACCTTGTGTTGTGTTCCGGCGTTAGAGAACAGGTTCCAGTCACCCTTAAGAGAGCAGCAGCGCATTTGTAGCACCTTTGGTGTAGCAATTATCCATAGGCGATGGAAACCACTTACCATCAAGTGGGCCGTCTGCCTGTCTGCTCAACTCCTACAGTAAAAAAATCCTCAAGAACGTTGGTGTTGCTACAAGCATTAAAATTGTTATTAATTTACTTATAAGCACAATCAGGACTAACAATTAATGAAACTTGTTTTTTAAAAAAGTTTTTAAATACAAGCTTTTGAGATCCTGGATATCATGTAGCAGCAGAGTTTTAGCCAAGAAAAGTAAAACGAGCCCAAACACGACGGGTCTATCTTGTATAGTATAGGAGTTCCTATGGCCACCTTCCGACTCCATGATCAAATCAGCTCCGTGGTAACATATTATTGCATTGTCACCGGATATACATATGCGTGTAAAATTTCAGCTTAATCAGAAACCGGGAGGTTGATCAAATTTAAATTGCAAGATTCCACCCGAACTCACATACAGAGGTAAATCCATTGCAAGTGAAATAAAAGCTTTTAAAATCTTTTATTTTGAACAAAATGTATTTTTGATCTATTATTGGAGAGGGAATAAATTATTAAATGAATTAAAGAAATATAGGTCTTAAGTTTAAAATGTATTATGGTGAATGACTGTTCTAATATGACATGTTAATATAATTAATCGAATTCGAACTAAAATAAAATAAAACCTTTTTTGTCGTGAACAAATTCGCCCAGCAATTTTTTTTACATATATATAATTGAAACATAATAATTAAGTTAAATAAATTAAAGGTAAGCAATAGACAATATCAAACCAAAACAAATAAAATAAAACCCTCTGATACGCTATTAACAAAAAAGTTTAAAAAATAATTCACATTATACAAAGATAAGTCCATTTAACATAGTTAAATACAAACATTGAATAACAACAAAATAAATAAGAATGAACCAACATTGAAAACAAGCAAAAAATTCATAAATCATTGAAATTAACAATCACTAATAATTAGATAAATCTTTAATAAATTAAAAGGTAAAGCAAGTGAAATAATTATTCAATCATCTAAAGGTAGAACAATGATTTTGAATGTCAACAGTTCGAACCTTGTATCTGACAAGAAGCAAAACAAATTGAAATATTAAATTAAATTAATAAATTTTCTTTTATTTAAAAGAACCTAAAGAGGTATTTTTCAGAGATTCATATAACGATCATGACATATATCAGCATAAAGTAAATCTTATGCTTATAACTACCAGTATATCTAGACACATATTAATTTTCCTGATCGGTTCTCCAAAGACGACAGCTTTAGTCTCTCTGATAGCTATTTGATGACAAATACCACTGGCAGCCAATTAAAGTTTATTTACGTCTCCTGCTTGACCCTTGCCTATAGCTTCAGCTTCTTTAACAGTATCTGGTAGGGCGTCTTCGGCTGTGTCTGGCATTAATATAATAACCATTCCTGTGAATAGTGATAATCCACCTACAATAGCTGATGGAAGGCCTGACCAGTATACTGTCTGAAATAAAAAAATATATTTAAACGTCAGTTGAAATTAATTCAACGACAAATATTAATTAAATTGGAATATGATTTAAAGCCAAGATAATAAAACTGAAGTGCCTATCAGTGATTGCAAAGTAGATGTCAAAATACTTAACAATAGGTAACTCAAATAAAATATAAATAACTCAAATAAATAAAACAAATATATAAACAAAATGTCTCCTTTTGCTGCAGAATTTTTTGCCGCTTCATCTGCTTGAAGGTTGTAAAGTGATGTATATAGAATGGGAAATAGACTTAAAATTTAACTTATAAAACTTACTTTAACTAAATATTCTTCAATCGAGCTTAGTTTAAATAACAACTTTTGTATATTCAATTTATATTCAATGAATTCCAATATAAATTATATGAGTATGACTTTTACCCTAAACTTTGATTTTCTGTCCATTTCAATGTTTTGCACACTTGTCGGTATAACCTACATAACACAGTAAACGATTAAAGAAAGATGGATTCCTATATAGAGCTTTTAAGAATTAATTACGTTATTACTAGGCAATTATACCTAGTTCTTGCTTCATGATCGAGGGGATCAAAATCTTGGGCACACCCAGTGACGTCTAAAAGAAGTCAAAAAACGTTTACCAGTAAAGGTGTCTGCGGTGCCAATATAGAAGCGACCCTGCCAAGAGAGGAACAGAGGGCGTGCATCGTATTGCGAGTGTATGTTGGGAACAGTTCCGACGTGTACAGGTAAACGGTGGCATATGAGATTGTAGCCATGAATTTGCCAGCGAGGTACAGTGATGTCGAAAGCCATGGGTTTCCTGAAATCCAAAGATTTTTTTCTATTACTTTAAACTGGCGTAGAGGTTGCCTACAGATATTTGATTCTCCAGGGGTGCCAGCTCTAAGAGCTGTCATAGAAGTTCCGGATTTTCTTTCAGATGCTTTAGGATTTTGGAATAGGCTAAACCTAAACTCAGTAGCACGAGACTATAGTTTTTTTAAAAGATGTTATAAAATTACTACGACACCGGTAGCGTAGCTTCTCGTAGTGAAGTGTTTGTTGATTTCTAGAGTGAAAGAATGTCTTTAGAAATTATTATGAGCAGGTGTACAATTATGTGCATATATTCAAATATATAGAGTACCTACTGTGAAAAATACTTTGAATTATCATGTCTTTAAATTTATGTTTGCACATATTATTTTCTCTGATATTCAAAAACAAAAAATGTGTATTATGAAGAGATAACTTCTATAAAGATTCTTGTAGGATTTAAAGTATTTATTACCTACATTCCAGGATAGGGTAGAAGGTACCCTTTCATTGACTTTAAGAATGAAATCTATGAAATTCAGTACAAGAGTTATACTTTGAAAATGGATTAACGTCTGCTTGAAAAGTATGCATAAAAAGTTTGTCCTAACTAGCCGCAGGGAACTCTGTTACAGATTTATATAAAAGCATATTTTAAAATGAACCTCTTGGCACGAAGGCTTGCCCGACGCAAAACAACCCTGTCAAAACGAACGACCCAATCAGCGGTGCTCGTCGCTTAAATCTCTTCAATAGGTACGCCAAAACTAAGCTCGCCGGCAGTTCGGAAAGCGTTGCCAAACCAAAATTCAGATATTTATCACCCTCCAGTTCCACCGAATTAATTAACAGGGCGTATTTGTTAAATATGCCTGTAATCCACATCAGAACGCATGCCAGGAAACGCATTAGTAACGTCTTTGAAGTTATGGTCATAGTTATTAGGGAAACGAGTTTTGTGTTTGAAGGCAATTTCTCGCAGTCAATATTCTTTAAGTCGCTCTCATCAACATCAATTTGGCTCATTTTTGCTGCTTTCTTTAGAACTGATAAAGCTTCGTCTTTTCTACCTGTAATTATATAAGTTAAATTATAATCAGGTACAATTATGAAATACTGGGATATACCCCCAACTTCATCTACGGTCGACTTGAAATTCCCTCGGGATTCCCCGGACACAAAATACTGTAGAATTTGAAAAATAATGTAAGCTATCGTTTTAATGAAAACTGTGTCGGGATAAGCTAATTTGTTCGCACAAATAAAACTTCTAGAAAAATTCCCGTGGGATTCCCAGGATAAAAAGTTGCGTAAATTTAAATTGGACAGCAATTCCAATGCATATTGCATTGGAATTGCTGTCGATCAGTGAAAACAGCATCCAAATCGGCACAGTAGTTTTTACTTGACTCTCGAACGATACCATTTTTTTTTAGATTTCTTGTCCAAACAGACAAGAAATCTAAAAAAAATAGTATCGTTATCACCATTGTTTATATAGAATATTCCAGTTGTTTTTTATATAGCTTCAATTTACAGAAACGGCATGTGTCCGTACATTGAATCAAATTTTTTTATGATACTATAGACATCCTAACTGAATGTAATGACTTGAAATTAGTTGCGTAAGTTACTTGTAGTCTCTCGAGCCTATCCTTAGTAGTAAGCTTAGCTTATCATCTTTGTTACATAAGGTATACAGAAACTTGGCAATGTCCATTGGATCGCCGTAGTCCAAGGTAGTTATCATTTCTCTGATGGGCTGAAGATGTAATCAGGAGTTATGAAAGGCTCTCTATAGAGACTTTAAAGTCTAAAACCACATGGTTTAAGACTCCCAATAGCAAATATCACACACAAGTCACTCATGCTGAAAGAGTAGATAACTTTGAACTGAATAACGAAGTTAAACCAATTTTCAAAATAGCCACACATTGTAAAATACTACTTAAGGTTTATGTTCTATTCAGCTATCTGATGGTGACCAATCTATTTGAGAACGCAGCGCCAAATATATTTATGTGCAGCATTGAATTGAGTTATAATGTTGGGACAGTTATTGTTGCCGATGCCTGTACTAGTCGTTGTCAATATGAATAAATTCATGATAAGAATTAACATGTTGTTTGATGTAAAAAGGTATTTGAAGTATTCAATACCAATTACATTACCTTTGATTAGCAACCATCTGACACTTTCATCAAGTAAGAAAATATAGCATATAAAAAATAATGCTGGACCATATATTGCTCTTAGAAAATGTCTCCAATATGGTAAGGACCACGCTGTTGCAGCCATTACGATGCCTGCAATAGATGTACCAGCAGTCATGGCTGTTATGAACGACACTCTGTTTTCTTTCGTTACCATCTCTACACCTAAAAATCAATTCGTTTATTATTTAGAGTCAAAATTAGTCACAAAGTGTTGTCCTGGTTTTCAACTGCACTTGCATACAATACTCATTGTTATTTCTTGAGCTGTACTTATCTACAATGTGATACTAAATACATATACGTAAGTTAAACAAAGTATGTTGGTTTCTATATTTGACTAACTTATCAAAAATACAATGTAGCAGATTTCATGATAATAAGGTCATTCCTAAAGTTATGAAATAGGCCAAATCCAAACGGCCAAGTTAAAAGAAAATCTCTTTCGCATTAACTTTAAAGAAACTCAAACTAGTAATTACAGAAAAACTATATTTGACTTAATAATAATCTATGAATAAATTGGAGTATGGGACGTGAAAGCAGCAGTAAAGTTTCCTTTTTAAAATAAGAAAATAAATTGGCAAGGCCACCTCGAAAGTGTTCTAAAGAAGGTTAAAATATCTTATGAATGGAAAGCACACCGGTGGGAAACATTCCTGTCATCCAAGTTATAAATGATGCCTCCACCTCTTTTGTGACCATTTTCTACACCTGCAATACAATACTTGCATTAACCTAACCTTTTAATGTTTTTGTTTTACTTGATAAATGGTTGCGAGGAGAATTTTGTTGCGGAGTGCTTACTATACCTTTTTAAACAATGCTCCGTAAGTAATATTAATGGTAGCTCTTTGTGGTATTTTGTTCAATAAACTATGGTCAGGGTTAAGGTGTTAGGAATAAGCCTTCTGTTCTTTGTATATTTTATATATACATGCGTCGTTTCCAAAGTTTTCTGAAGCATCGTTTCCTTTTTATGCATAATGTATTCAATTATCTTACTAATATTATATAGAGGAAAGACCGTCAGGCACCTGTTGCCTGGCACATGATGAACTGCACCTACTTGGTACAATCGCGAGACTTTTTTAAAAATATTATAATAAATATTATACGGCACATTTATTTATTACTTGAGATATAAAATTATTTTGGGTGGTTTAACAAAAAAAATAACCACGAAGGCTAAGGCGTCTAACCTCTATTAAAAAAGTTCGGATTTGTGCATAATAAATAAATGTGCCGTGTATCCCACCCATAGTTTTATAATATTTACCTATACCTACTTGTTTTATTACATTATCCAAGGCTTCGAAGATATTATATAAAATTGCTAGTTAATATGATTAATTCTGTGTTAATTATCACTTTATCTAAATTGAGTAGACATTATAAATAATGGCTAGATAATATATAATATAATAGCCGGATTTATTACTTTGGCTGTAACATATACTTCGTTTGATTCATCGCCATGTGTCTCACTATATGAAAACCAAATAAACGTTTATTCTTTCTTCCTTCTTTCTATTCATGAACTAAAATGTAAATTTTACAACAATATTCTGTAAGAGCGTGGTATCACACATATCGAACCGACCATTAGAGGCGTACCTAATTATGACAATACAATAATGACACTACGATGGTTTTAAGCCTCTATGATGCTATCGTCTAACTCACCTAACATAAAAGTTGTAGAATACGTATCGCCGAACAATGCTTCGATTAATTCCAACGCTATATAAATCCAATACGATGTTGTGATGCTCCTTCCCAGTCCCATAGTTGCTGCAGTAATACCAGAGAATATCAACAGCTTCTTTCTTCCGAATCTTTAATAATGTTCAATCACTTTACATAGTGAATAAACACGGAGGAAGAATTTGAAAAGAAATTGTGGTGACATTTTTTATTTCGTTCAATATGTACGACCTAATGTAAATTAAATAGAAATTTTATGTAATTTTCGGAATCTTGTCTTCCTTTTTTTTGTAGTCAACTGTTTGAGCCAGTTGTTATTTTTATTTTATTAATTATGTTTTGGTGGAAAGTTGATTGATAGTATGTACTAATTTTGTGAATATTAATACTAGTTATTGTATGTTTCCCAAACAAATTAAATAAATAAATAAATATTAAGGAATAAGGGACAATCTTTCAGAAAAAAAATGGTAACTTATAATACGCGCTCCAATCATACTCTACGCTACCATTGGTTTATTCCTTTAAGGTGGAGCCTCATCTGGGATAATGTTAAAGTTATTGGCTGTGGCCACATGCATCTTATTTATAGGTATAAAAATAACACTATTAATGAATAGACACATGTAGTGGCTACGGTCCAGAAGGGATTCACAGGGTTCACGTTCACAACCGCCATTATTCCCATTCCACTTGCAGACGTTACAATCCTAAATTCTAAGACTTTAGTGGAACGTATAATCAGACGTTGATGTCATAAACAACAAAATACACAAATGTCATTGTTTGGTTTGGAAGTTGCGCCTTCTTCAAAGTCTATGCGATTGAAAATGATGCCGTCATTAGTGACGTTTTCGCGTCGACCACGACGATTATAATTATGTCATTAACAATTAAAAAGCATATCGCATGACAAAAACGCATTCCACCCATCGCCACATCTGCATGAAACAGTCTATAACTGCAATACTATCTCAAACGAGGGCCGTCGTCACACGCACTTGTCTGATTTTATTTCGTTGCAAAAAAATCTTTAAGCGAAGAATCTAAACCGATTCATCAATTGGCAACAAATCTTGCTATTCTAACATAATTTATTTAGCTCAGAGATTAAGGTTTCCAAGTCATTCGTTTTATGAGGTAAGCAAAAAAGTGCCCCTTTAAGTAAAATCAGAAATAATTTATTTTATTTTGAATACGTCACGACGTGTGTTATAAGGCTGGTTGTACACCGAGCTACGTAGCACATGCACGCGGACAACATATCTTAGTTTAGCAATCACAAAATTAATAATAATAATCAGCAGACACTTCGAACCTGACTCTCCGTGCTTGCCTTAACCAGCCGGCATGGAGTGGAGATCGCTAGCGATAAGACTCGAGCTCCAGGGGTGGAAGTGATAAATGGCATCACGTCAGAAGTAGCTTCGGTGAACCTGCAGCCCACCTCTATACACCCCTTAGCTACTCACATCCATGTTGCCCCTGTCTTCTATGGCACTTTGGGGCCCATGCACTGTCTACCGATTTTTCCTGTTCCCCGAACATTACGACGGGCAGACGCCGCAGTCTCCATATTCCCAGACCCCTAGTACCACTAGCAGTTCACCCCTATGGCCCGGTACTTTTTGTTCTCATTTCCCAATTTTAATAGTCGTAAACTAGCCAGGGCTTGTCCTTGGATGCAATAGTATATAGTGTAGACAAGGATAATCACCGGTCAGTATCACGCCATACTTACATTAAATTTGTCAAGTGGCCTCTGCGTGTTGGCCTTCCCATGGCCCCACGCAAGCCCTCCAAAAGTCCGGGCGATTTTCATGGCCCGCGGTTTTGAAAGACATACAAATTTATCGCCAGACATACATTGTATATCCCTAAGCTAAGCAAGTTACGCCTGTGTTATGGGTAACCAAGGCCGATCGTAAACATTCCACACCATAATAAATAACGAAGCATGTCTTTAGCGAAATTAGCCATCCTAGGATCGAACCCGGGACCTTTGCATTTCAGTGGCCAAAAAGACAGCTCGGATATATATTGTGTGTTTGTAACTGCCAATTAAAATTATTATTATTAAAAGTATATTCTTATAATGCAATCGGTATTTATCGCTGGTATGATGATGATCTTTATGAATCATTCTTATGTTAAACCCTTCTTTTGTGTTTCCTAATTCAGATACTTGTGGTGAAAACTTTTTATTTTTTATAACAGGAGTTCAGCAGACAGGCAGATGGCCCAGTTTAAGGAAAGCGGTTACCATCGCCTATGGATATTTGCAACACAAAAGGTGCTACAAATGTGCTGCTGCTCTCTTAAGGGACACTGGAACCTATTCACTAATGCCGGAACACAACACAAGGTTGTTATGGCGGCATACTCTAGACCAGGGCTGGTCGCCGTCCAGTCGAGCAATTACCCTACCACCTGGCTATGGGTTGTTTTGTCGCCTCTTTCGACAGGCCACCCAGCCGCAGGAAATTGTATTCTTTCTCCGTTCCTGCACGGAGACTTAATGGAAAAAAGCAAAAATATACTTGTCTGCTAAAGGTCCAGTAACTAACAGCCCAATCATGTATCCAAAACTGTGGACTGTGCCAACCAAAGTACGCTTCCAATCCTGACATGCCAAATTGAACTGAAAAAATAATGATATTACTAAAACTTTCTATGTAACTTTGCAGTGTACTTCGATTCCATATTTTGCAGAAACTACCTTCATTTTCGGAAAAAAAACATATTTGGTTATACTACCTCTTAGGTTATAAAAAGTTATATAAAAAAATAAATATTCTCAACACCAACAAATAAATAGATAATCGGCAAAGGGTTTCTTCAAAGAAATTTGTAAGAAACTATTTGATACCACCCGTGATCAGAAGGCTGGTTCGTATTTCGCGCAACGAATCAGCATTGCTATACAGCGTGGCAGCCAGCTTTTTGGGCACGCGTCCCTGGCAGCGATTTGTCACATTCTTTATATTAATTTATTTATAATTTAGTTTATTGATAAGAATTTAATTAAGTTGTTCTCATATATACCTATTTTAATGTTATACAAATAGATAATAATCTTTGTTTTCTCCTAGGAATACAAAAGTATTGTTCGGGTGGCTTTAACGAGCTATTATGACCTTTAAGCTACCTGTCCATTACTGTAATTTTTACGAAATCATATTGGTTAGTATTTCTCCGTTTCGCCCCTCCGCAGCCTAGCTCCGCTTCACTGGATACGCAGCCTTACGCTAGCTAAACGAGTGGGTGAGTGTTTGTGATGAGTGTGTCGTTTACGTATGTGTGTGCGCACATATTTTTCCTGAAGCATAGCCGACAGGCTGACAACCCAACTGTGATGAAAAGTGGTTACGGCGACAATGGAAATTAGCAACACCAGAGGTGCCGCCAATGTGCTCCCAACCTTAAAGGAGAAATCGGAACCTGGCCACAGATGCCGAAACACAACTTAAGGTTGTTATGGCGACATTCTTTAGAACAGGGGTGGTAGCCATCCAGTCGGGCAAATGCCTTACCACCTGGCTGTGGGTTGTTTTGTCGCCTCTTACGAAAGGCAGCCCGGCCGCAGAAATTACGGAGAAATTTACACAAACAGTATATGTGCACGTATGTGTGACTGTGTGTGTGTATGTGTGTGTTTGTGAACATGTGTATGTGTATGGCATGTGAGAGTGAATATGTGTATGATTGATTTTAATAAAGTAGATCAATACTCACATCTTCAACAAAACTCTTGTTTTCAATATAAATCCATTCATCACAATAAGTATATTGATTTGCACTGCTGTTTTGTATTGAACAAGTTGTACTGTTATGTAGGAAATCGTATTTGTGACAACGGTTTAAGTCTGACAGGTGGTTTGATTGGACGAAACTATCATCACATTCCGAGTACTTGCAACTGTATAATAAAAAAAAACCTTACCAGTCTATGCAAGTCTAAGAGTTCCGTAGAAATAATGGTTTTGTTATTTGGCCACGGAACCATAAAAATACATTCAATCGAGAATAAACCATACCTTAAATACTACTAAGCGGATGTTATTCAAAACGAAATTCTTTGAAATTATTTTTAGGTTCCACCACCGGGATTTTTTAAAAAATTTCCACATGCAGCGTGTTTCATTAGTAGCTCACAACGCCCAAAATGCTTAGTTAGCGGCATATGGACGTTTGCAACACCAGAGATGTTACCAACGCGCTGCCAACCTCGAAGAAATTTTATTTATACCCTTTTTAAAAATCTCCATATCGTAGTGCTGTAGGAAAACCTCGGCTGGGAAATCTTTCCAAATCCTCACAGTACGCAAGAGAAACGTTCTACGGAACCGAGCGAAGCGGCTCAAGGAAGTGGGATGAACTCTCAACCGATGGTGAGCGGTGTGATGGTAGAATGACGACGAAAGCATCATTATAAACAGTTCTTCGGAACACTCCCCTTTATACAGTCGATAGATTACGCAGAGAGACGTGAAGTCTCTCCGAAGGGCCTGATCTTGAAATTGTTCCCGAATGCGTTAGCTAGATTACATCTCTGAGTAAATTTACACATCCCTGTATGTTTAATAGATTATAATGACGGCCACTGTAGTTAAGTAGGCAAAGCCTTTGGCAGTTTGCGTCTCTGTAACAGAGGCTCCGGGTTCGATCCCTGGTATGATAAATTTCGGAAACGAATTTCCCCCTTTATACACTTTAAACAGAAGTTGTGGTAGCGTATTAGCTATCGCACGCGTCCCAAGCTCAAAGGGCGTGGGTTCGATCCTGGCCGGAACGCATGCACCACTTAGGCAGTTTTCTGACCTGATGTGCATTACAACAATTAACACGTGCTAATAACGGTGAAGGAAAACGTCGTGATGTAACCTGCACATCGTGAAAACCGATGTGTCAAACCTGCCCAGCCCCCTTGGACAAGCATGGCGGGTATATAGTCCATTCCCTTATAGTGGGAGGCCCGAGCCCAGCAGTGGGACATTTATGGACTATTATGGTATACACTATGGTATGGGTCTCTGGCATCGACTCCGGAGTAATCCGTTGTATATAACCTAAAACACAAGCGTAACTTGTTTAATTGCAGTATATACAATATGTGTGTTTGTGTGATGATTATTTTAAAAAAGATTTCAAGAATAATGATACGTACACGGATAGACGCACAGCTGGACATAGCGATTACGTAATGTTTCCGTTATTGCCAAAACAGCTACGGAGTCCTTAAATAAAAGTAAAAGTGAAAGAAAACAGAATTCTGATAACAAAATTACGAACCTGTACACAGTATCTCCGGCAGCGAAGACATAATTCACACTGTAAAATGCATTAGTTACACCAGAAAATATCAACAATGCAAACAGTTTCAAATAATATAGTCGATAAACACTAAATTTTGATAGAATATATTCTAAATTCACTTTAACATTTTGAATTTCAGTCATTGTTGAATAATGTTGAGCGAACAATGAATATAATTATTTTCTTGTTCGTTATATTGGTTGATTTTAAATAAATGTTGTTTTCGAATATTACACCTGCTGCCTCCGTCGTTCGTACAAATAAAAATGTTGAAACTACTTCGCTTGAGTAAAATACGCCTTTTTAAGATTCAAAAACCTTTTGAATAATGATAAACATCGACATTAAATAACATGTTGTTTGTTATATTTTGTATTTACCATATTTTTGTGCAAATAAATGATTTCATTTTGATTTAACCTCTCGTTTAAATGTCTGAATGACTTCAAAAATTTCATTTTTTTTATTGCTTAAGTTTAGCAGACCTGCAGACGGCGCACCTGATAGAAAGTGGCTACCATTGTCTATGGACATTTGTAACAACGAAGATGCTACAAATGCGCTTCTGCTCTCCTAAGGGAGACTGGAACCTGGTCACTAATGCCGGAACACAACTCAAGGTTGTTATGGCGACATACTTTAGACCAGGGGTGGTAGTTATCCAGTCGGGCAAATGTACTACTACGTGGCTGTGGGCTGTCGCCTTTTATGTCAGGCCGCCTGGCCGCAGGAAATTGTATTCTTTCTCCGTTCCTGCACGGATAGTTACTATATTACGGATTGATTGGATGTATGAATGTCTCTGCATCCTTGTATTGTCGCTTTCCTAGCAAATAAATTATTTACTTTTTTTTTCTTTCAAATAGCGATCATAACGAAAAAGTGTGAAAATAGGTTGGATTTGAAACCTTTTCAGTGCTTTTCTTTGTTTCTTTCAAACACGCTCTTTATTTAAAAGATACATAGCAATTGTACAAAGGACTAAATGCAAAGTCCGGATAAACGACGTAAATAGGGTAATATGTTTGCAGAAGTAAAACAGCAACGCTAATGTCCCGCAAAAAGTAGTAAAAGTAAATAATGTCACCGCAAAATATGTTTTTGATTGTTTGCGTTTTACGGGCTAAATGTGTTTCTGTCGCCACAAAGAGGAAAATATAAATGAGAGTCAAGATAAATAGTGATTATACGACCGTAATTATTATACCTACTTGTAATAAATGTCTATGATATTTGTAGATAGCCTAGAGGAAGATATAGAGAAGCCAGAGGAAAATTAGAGCCGCGCGTCTTGGAAAGAATATGTTGCGGTGGATGTGAGGAGTTAGCGTATGCCTATGTATAGTATAGCCTAAGTGCTCCGGACTGGGCGTAACTACGTTCTAAATCTCGGGCTTTCCTACTCAAAAGCGCAGGGCACATGAGGTTTTGGTGGGTATTGGTCATTGGCCGCCCAATGATTCTGAGTCACCACACATGCTGGTAAAGTATTTCGGATTACCAAGGTATAGGTCATATGAGAAATCGGTCTAATCCCTTGCAAAGGACCCAGCATAGTGCGTAAACAGCATTTTCCTCATCTTAAAAAAATGGGAAACGCTAGCGGGTGTACCTAGCGGCGGCCGGCTACCGCGGCGGCTCCAGTGTTTGTACTGAGACCGTAGGTAAAGGACTTTATATGTATCTAAACTTTATCAATTGTCCCTAGTGCCAGTCGACATATGCGGCGGCTGCAACGGGCGCTTGTGCGTTGAACGGGGCGTCGCTTATAAGTCGTGCGCCGAAGGTTTGCCGATGATGACCTACAGCCGCGACCCGCGGTCGTCGAGTTATTAGTACTACTTAGACAAGCATCAGTGGTAGGAAGCGGGAGGAGTGATCATCGACAAACCTGCGCACGTCTTACAAAGGTTTAAACCTGTTTGTGAATGGTGATCGCTGAGCGTGCACTGAAGCTACTCGGTTGAACATTCTATTGACTTCAGCCAGTCCCGTTGGTCACCCCGCCGCACGCTTTGCCGCTCAGGCCGTCACGACGTCAGCAACTCCCGAACCCACGAAGTTTTCATTTCTGTGACGGAACAGATTTTAAGAGAGTTGCTTACGCCGGTATTGTTGCGATTTATGAAGACCAGCTAGTTGTGAGGGGAATAAATGTTTAGCCATATTATCTACGGTAGGTATCAGTTGAAGGGCCTAAGAAATACTGGTTTGCCAAATGTCTCAAAACAGGGGATATTAGGAAGCGTACGAAAAAGAGAAGAATAAGATGAAAAGTGGTCCCTGGGTTCTGAAGAGAACACTGCGAACTTAACAGGATATTAATGCTGGGGTGATGGTGATGAGGAAGCTACACAAATCAAGATGACCTTTTAGAATCAGTTTTTGGATGCACGGTTCCACAAGGCCTTTTAAAAATAAAACAAAGGTTTTACAATTTTTATAATCTGTAGAGTTTGCACAATCAATCTAAAAATGGTGAAGGAAATCAGGCAGGTTAATTCGGACTTACAGATTCTAAAACTACAAGTTTTAGAATTTTTGTCTCTCAGTCAGAAATAACAATTGAGAGATTGACGACACAGATCTAGTTTATATCCTGATATAATATTTATTTATTTCAAATTTAAATGATTTTGTTGTTTGCGATACAGAAAATGGCACTTCGTTCTTGGTAATAAATACATCGTCATAGTAATACAAATAAGTTTCGCTGATATTGTTATAGTTTGAAATATATTGTTAATCTAAAACGTAGCTGAATACACTTGCTTAAATTTAAGAATAATTCTAGCAATGTTGACTTGTTCAAAGCTTTGTCTCGACTATACATAGGGAAAAAGGCATTTGGAGTACCAACAATTCAGATTATAGAGGACTGACTGTAATTTTGAAAACAGAATAATAACTGGAGTATTTTCTTGTCTTTTGTTTATTAGTTCTTTTAATGCCTTACTTAGGAAAATAAAAGGGTGCTTTTTTTAATTCTTTTCCATCCAAAACTTAAGTTCTAATACAGTCCTTAATACTTATTATATTCTTGTACATTTTATCTTATTGACAATACAGGGATCGGACGTACCTACTAAGTCATGAAGGTATTCGGATTATCGTACTGTAATTCACCTTCTTGCGTAACATCAATAATAGGAATCAATTCTGTTATGCAAATGTATTAGTTTTTTAGCGACGTTCATTTGCATCTCAGGTTACGTCGCAATGATCCATTACGTGTGGCAGCCTTATGGTCGTGCATTTGAAATGAACTGAGTTTAATTGCCATAGCAATTAGAGCCACCAATGAGCGATTGTGTTAAGGCCGTATTACACTGCATAAGATATTGTCGTTCGCTATATATGGTATACGTTGAAACAAACACGAAAGTGTTTATTCAAACTAAGTTATACAGGAAATCATTTCTAGAACAGTTTATTATGAATTTGACTCTTATTTTTAGTTTAACGTTTGAAATTCTTATACATACATTTATCCTCATACAACATTTTGTCGATAATAGTCAGCCATTTCACCTACTTTGACGTTTAATATTCCGTCACAGAAAGGTATCTTTACCCGTTAATCTACGATCTGGTTTAATAATGTCAAGTCGATTCCTGACCAGATTTTTCAAAAATTTAGATTTTTGAGAAAAACCTTATCATTAGTAATATGGTTTTTCTCATTAAAATCTGCCACATGGTTCTCTTGACGTATATTCTTTTGATATATAGTTTGGGTTTGGCTACAGACCCACTTCAAAATAAAATTCAAGCGGTATTACTTAAAAATTAAATCAAATCTACTTTGCATTAAGTACTTATTGATTAGGTAATTAAAACTACATATCACACAGCGATATTATTTTAAATGCCAGGGCGATCAATGAAAACGATGCTGGAAAAATTCTTTACAGTTTAACAGCTTAAATGTGTGTATAGAATACGAAACATTTTATAGACCATTAAATTATAATACAAAGCAGCAGGTTTCAGCACTGGTGTTAACGAAATTTGATACAAAGTATTAACCACTGGTGGTGCGTTCCCCATGTTGGCTGGACGTCCGCACTAAGCCCGGTATTAATATGGATCCCCTGGAGGAGTCTGGGGGATGCAGGTTCACTAAGGAGGGGCGAAGCGGGCCAGGGGGGAAACCCAGCAGCCAAAAATCCCCATATCGGGCAGTAGTGGGATAGCGGCCGGGAGTGGGGGCGCATTATCAGCCTGACCAATACAATCAGACCCGTTTCTTTTTATATACCGCACTCAAAATAGCAGCGTATTAAATTCGAATAGGGTATACTCAGTATTATACTGTACTCAAAGTCAGCTAAATGCGCATTAACTTTGAGTAGCGGCTGTCTGGCTTGGCTTCTTTTGTTATGTTTTGTTTTTATAATGTGAACTACCAAATCTAGAGGTCTGAGATTTTTTTCGTAAAAGTTACTAACAGGTCTGTGAGAAAGTGTTAGTATTACTTACTTATAACTTTATGTGAACTATATTCCGATACAAAACCGTTTCATTTCAAACGTAGTAGTTTAAAACAATTTCCTGCGTATTAATACGAGGCGTCCCTAAGGGACCATTAGTTGGTCCCGCATTGCTAATTCTCCGATCCGATCTGTTGATCTGCCGCTTTATAGATATTACCGCCATTCACATTTGCTTAACCAAATTAAGATATTTTAATGACATCCAAACGCTTTATAGCTGTACTTTCAGATAGAGTTAAATTTTAATTATAATTAAACATTGAATTAATTGTAGACATACTAGTTAATTCATTATGTTTATACACAGTTAGCTGACTTTATTCATTATAATATGCGCCTGTAAGATTTCCATGGCTGCGTTAAGGTTTCCTATTTCCGAGAAACAAGGTATAACATGACACTTGAGTAAGATGAATTGGCGGGTTTCAAATATATGTAAACTTTGTATGCCGGTGTTTTCACTGTTCTAGTATACGAGTAAGCAGTGCATATAGCATTGTTGAGCCTCAAGTTAAGTACGGCGATCGTACAATTAGCATAGAATTTAGGACTCTCAGTAATACTAATAGATGATTTGGCACCAATGTTTGTGTAGTCTTGTGAGAAGACGGCCAATAGAATTCATAATTTGATCTTGGATACAATTCTTTAGGGTTTATGGGTAAATCCGCACAAATAGACTTATAATTTCGTCACCATGTAAAGTATCTTCTAATTCCATGTTTTCAGTCAAAAGTCATGTGTTCAAGGGGCACACATAAAAGCAAATGACTCTAGGCTCAGTATATTTCGGTATCAGAACTTCGACCCTCGCAATAAGCGCCGGATTAACAAGGCAGCATAATTACGAAATGGATGTGGTATATCAAACTATTAGTGTCTTTGGGACACCTGGTTGGAACGAAGTTCTCCTAAAATGTCTTAAAAATACTTAAAATTCTCATTGAAAAGTATCGAAAACTTTCGAAAACCATCGAAAAACAAACAAATTGTATCAAAAACGGCGAATATTACACCAATAGATATTATTTTAGATCTCATTTCACTGCATTTAAGTTTTAAATTGTATAATAAAACAAGAAAGTGTCGGAAAAAAACCTTATTACACTTTTTTCGGTCTCGCTCCCATCCGCTCAGAGAGTGTAATGCACGATAAGGAACTTGGTCTAATAGAAGAAAAATAACTGTAGTCCCAGTTTTAATTACCTGGACTAAAATGCGATTATCGTTTTCTTATTCATAAGTGTATACATATAGTAACCCATAAATCTCGCACTGCTGGGCTGGGAGGGAAGTGGCTTGGCAGGTTTGACACATCGGTTATCATGATGTTGTGCAGGTTGCATCACGACGTTTTCTTTCAACGATGTTAGCCTATTGTAACAATATGCACATTGGGTAAGGAAACTGCCTAATTGGTGCATGCGCTCCGGCCAGGATCGAACCCGCGCTCTTATGACTTTGGGACGCCTTTGTAGCACCTTTACCGTTGCAAATGTCTTTAGGCGCTAACCGCTTTCTATCAGGCCGTCTCTCTGTCTGTTGAACTCCTGCAATAAAAAAAATGACCCTACGTACGAAATATTAATAATGCACTAAAATAAAAACATTATTTTTGTCTTATTACAAGATTTTTGCTAACTAAGAACGGTAAGCCTCATCTATATTTCTTTGTAATAGATAGTTTCGAGATACTGCCGTTATGCCTTCTCCGATATTGTTAGGCGTTATTTCATCCCCGCATGTAGTTTAAGCCAACCGAGGCAATCAGGGCGAATGTTTTCTGAGGCCGTATCGGCCCCCGAGCGGGCCCTTATATCCTACACAGCTATCACAGCTGCTACCATTTATTCTCACTTAGTTGTCACATTTTCTTTTTCACAATCTATTAATTACATAAGTAAATGTTATTGAAATTTACGTAAAGTATTAGGTGTCATTATAATAATATATTACCTGCGTACATAGCCGGATTAGTTAAGAATTTACTTTAAATTAGGTTCTCTGGAAGAGATCGCTTTACGCGCTTTAAGGTCACCTATTTGTATTGTATCGAAAATATTTTAAATATTTTTTTTGTAATTGTTAATTTTGGGTGTGCAATTAAGTGTAATCTATTTATCTATATTTCGCGACCAATTTGGAAACCATTGCATTGATTAAATTTATGGTAACAATAACCGATATCTTTGTTATTTAATGTTACATCTTGAAAATAGTTTAGTTTGTTTATTATATTTTATTTGTGTTTTGATTTAATTTAATTTTAATACCTTTAGTGATTCCACTAAAGAGTTTAAACAAATATATACATTAAGTAGGACGATACTTAGGCCAGCAACAGCGTTAAAGATGTTTATATGTTTATATACACTTGTAGACTTCTACACGTGTGCAAAATTTCATTTCTTTAGTCATATTTACTTCCTGAGATTATTATTATTTATTTTATTGCATAAATTTGCTGCGATACCTAGTTAGATACGAGACTTTATTTTTACCGTTAGTACTTGTTCACGTTAATTTTTCGGCGTAATGCGTATTCTTATGCAACGGTATAACTTCAACTATTTTCCATTAAAAATAAAATAATGCTCTATATCACGAAGTCGCTAGTGCAGATTGCTTGCGAGTTGTATATAGGTGAACATACGCTCAGGTATGAAAACCCTATTTCTTTCGAAAACAAATGGTAGCCCCCCAAAAGCTCATAGGCCGCGGTGTCTAACATCGGGAGCTCATCCTTGTCGCGCGTCACTAACACTTGTATCGGGAATTGAATTGGCAACCCTCGTTTACTAGGCTAGCACTTTTATTCGTGTAAATGTCTTTTGGCCAGATTAGAACTATTCCAATAATCGTATTGCTCCACCAGAATACCTAGTTCTATACCCCTATTTTTAATTTATTGCAAAGTTGGGAAAAAGCGAAGGCCTAGCTCATGAAAAGTGATTTCCGCCGCGTATAGACATTTGGAACACCAGGGACAAAGCTAACGCATCTTTTAAGGTGGGATAGAGAAGATGAGGTATTACACTTGGGGTCAGGTATGGGACATGAAGTTGGAATAGGGGTAGTGATCCTGTGGTCTTCCCCCCTGTTGGTGAAGAGATTACCCTTCCCCGGGACTGCTCTAAGAAAGAAGCCAAGCATACATTTAACATTACTCATGGTCGCCCAGTGTTCGAAATTCAACCATACCTAATTAATTTCAATTATAAGTTTAAACACTGTCAAGTTTCTGATGTCAAATATAAAAGTGCAGTTTTACACGACGCACAAAATTGTAAATAAAATAAAACACTTGATTATACAGCGTGTTTCAGACCTTACGACAATAAATCAGGCCACGTTTTCTTCATGACTTACTCTGCCCAAATACAAAAATGAATCAAGGTAACTTCTTTGGTTTAGCCACAGGACCTCATTTTTCATTTCAGAATATAAAACAACATGTATCAGTTATTGTGTCTAAATCGGTAAGTTAGTGACCAATGTATCATGTTGCCAGCTCGTCTCTTCATCATTAAACGCGGAAGTTGTTCATTCTTACGCTCTCGCTCGCGAACCAGTATTTACAAGATGTTCTGTTTTTATTCCCTTTTTATCGTAATTAATTTGTTCGGAAATTTCAAAATTTTATTTTTGACATTACGGTTGATTTAATAGTACCAAAAAATTTGTATGGAGTACGACCGCTAAAGTTATGATTTATTGTCATTTGAAATGAAACACGCTGTATAAGGCTGAAATTTGGAATGCCTTCTTAGGTACACTTGTATACTGGTAAGACTTTCTAAATTTTAACATGCATAGTTTTTTAGTAAATAACAAAGTATGGTATTTTTGCGTATACGCCTATATGTTATGAACCCTTCAAAAGGTACCTTCTATCACAGATTTCGCCAAGGCTACACTGTTAATTTAACTTAAACAATACACAAAAGCGTATATATGCGTGTGTGTCAAATACATGGTAGTGTGTGTAATATTTTTTTAAATTGATTTAATGCATTTTTAAGTACAATTTAAAAATATATAATTCTGCACTCCTTCTCTATATAACTAAGTGTGCTGAATTTCATACTCCTCCGTCCGAGTAATTTTCATAGAAAGGGGTACAAAGTTTCAGCTTCACGTGTTCATATAATAATAAGTGAGTAAAATACTGCCAAAACAAGTTGGTTCAACGAGCTTTTTTGTATTTATTCTCGTTGGAAAATTAAACGAATTCAGTAAATATGCGCTTTTATTTAGTCGATCTATATTGCGTATTTGAGTAGCTCTCAAATAAATGTGCCATAATTCATTGGACCGTGAAGCTATACTCATTGCAGAATCGGTGCCATGGCACTTATGAAAAGAGCTACTTCATATTTAGTGTATTTTAGCCGTAGTTTGAATTTCAAATCCAAATTTATTATTAATAAGAGTTATGTGCTGAATAAGTTTTTTCCTACTTTAGCTTAAAAAATATTTAGGTTTAAACGGGTTTCAATATACAAACGTTTCAGACATCCCCTAACTCACCATTCTTTCATTTAACATAATACATCAATAATTAAACCTCTCTACTTGTTTAAATAGTGTTACAGCATATCGGTCATTTGCGTATTAAATTAGGGTAAGTTTATAATGTTACATACCGATAAAGAAATATGCACCTGGTTTATTACTTTTCCCGCATTTGAACTTTCATTTGTTTACTTTGTGTTTAATATTAGCAATTAGACAATAGCCTATTGTTATTGTTTATGGCCGTTCGCAGGAATAAATAACCAGGTGTTCATATTACGGTCCCTTTTGTGTATTGTATAGTTAGTATAAAATAATGCCTGAATAGAGGGGTAAGGCAGTCAAGCGAGGATTACGATACGATCAAGACGGAGATTCGATGAGCGATATAGTAACGGACTTTGCGCGTGTTATTGAATCATGGAGTTGTACTAGTAATGTGTATTTGTACCCGTTTTATACGTGTTTGTATAGTTCTAATAAATTGTATAGTAATTCCAACGGCATTTTAAATCGAGTCCTATATAGCTCGTAACAATAGGCTTCTTTAAGGTTCTTAAAGAGGTTTAAAAATCTTCTCTAACTCGATACTAATAAGGCCGTAAATAACTATAAGTATGGATTAGCATCTAATCTAATTTTTTTGTGATACGACTAACTTGACTTCTGTGAAGAATATCATCATTAGATTAAATAAAATTATTTATTTCTTTAAATTACTTGACAATAAGTTCGTTTATGTAGCTTATAAATTTTTTTACTGAAGACGTAAACATATCACAAAATAAAAATGTATATTTCTTCTAACTATAAAACTTGTTATACCGCCGTTCTACCCTCATAGTGGTGTGAAATATACAAAAGGATATCCATAAAGTGATATATACACTTTTCTATTCGAGGTGCCATTTTTACAACGCGCCCCCGTAAAAGTGTTACAACGTAAGTGGGGTTACCAGATCTTATTTGATTTTCCTGGAAAAAATGTGCAACAATATTACGACAAATGTCCAACTTCTGAACTCCAATTTATCTGTTGCAGAGGAACGGATTGATTACTAGTTATTTATGTGCATCAAAGGTATATTTTGTATGACTAGGTTTTTACTTCAAATTTTACAAGTTATCTAGAATGCATCTACTTGAAGTGGTCGACACATATATGGTCGATACATACAATAAAATTAAGTCCGTAAAATAGTCCTGTTTAGTAATAATAATTTTTGTATTTTAACTAAACATTTTTTTGTTATAAAATCACAGTATTATTCATATTGAGTTAAAGTAAGTTTGTAGTATTTCTAAGATTCATAAAAAATCCTTTGAACTTACTATAACTCAATATGAATAAGACTGTTATATTGTTAAAAAAAAGCCATTTAGGATTTGAATTAATAAATACAATTATGAATAAAGTATTTGATAGGGGTTCTAATATTATTTTTAACATTTTCTTATATTTATTGTTTTCCCACAAAGAAAATCATTATAAAAACAAGGAAACTTAAGTAAAATTGTAAAAGATGTGAATAAATTAGTTAAGAACCTGTGTCACGATCTCTCAATTTACTCACTACTACTATAGTAACCACTGCCATTTTGTCAGCGTCAGTAAAGGACCTTGTAAACTACATTTTTTGAACTGAAAACTTATTCAGGCAGGTAGGTTATTTTTGGGATGGGAAACAGTACCGAACTCGTGTGGTTGTAAGTAACGCTCATATATAAACTTTTCAAAATTCACTTCTACGATTGACAGCTATATTTTAAATGATTTTGTCAAAATTGTTACGTATGCATTTTACCTAATTTTATGAAATAATGATATCAACGAAAAATGTACTGGTCAGTTCTATATTGACGCGGTCAATTTTATTTTACATAGATTAAATAACAGACATTTTTTTAATGTTCACAAATAACTTAAAAAAGTGCAAAAACTCTTAAAGCAATATAAATTTCATGTATAATTTATTTGTTTAAATTTGTTCTCGAATTTAATTGGCTGTACTCTGTACGGAGTTACCTATAACATTATAAATACGTACTTATCCAATATACGGAAATTCATAGAATTTTTGTTCACCTGGCAACATTAAGCGCGACGATACAAGTATAACGTCGAGCCGTCCTCAATAAAACGAGGAGTAAATATATGAAGGTTTATTAGATCATACCTTTATATTCTCTTTTAGTGTTGCATAAAAATGTTAGTGGCTTTTGAAAAATTTAATTTATTTCCAATCAACAGCAACGAGATCTTGATGGTTTTGTAGTGAATTAGAAAGGATAATAAGTGCTTATCCCTCAGACGACCGACATAGGTAGACCGAGCCTTGAATCATCAGAATGAAGCCCGCGGAAGGATGATTTTGGAATAGGAAACTGATCACGCCGCAGAGCGCTTTTTTTGAAGTGATAACTTCTTATGGGTGGGTAAACCGCTGCGTTACGTGACGCGTTACGGCGCCAGTTTGTCTGTCACGTTAAATTAGTTTAAGTTATCACTTCCTTCGGGCGTCCTGACACGCACATCGTCTTTTTTAATTCTCCTCTCTCCGGACAAACTGGATTTTTTCTTTATATATAAATAAACATATATATACATATATATATATATATATATATATATATATATATATATATATATATATATATATATATATATATATGTATATATATGTCAGAGGGAAGCTTTAATTGGACGTATTGTTGACTGGATGTATAATGCACAATATCATTTGTTTACATTTTAATTACTTCTAAAATTCTTAATGTAATTTAATTAAATTTGTTAAATGTTGCTATAACTTAAAGATCCGTTCTAACCTAATAAAAGTTATGAATATTGTAATTTAATTAACGACCAATGAGAGCAGAGCATATGGCGGAGCGGGGTGAGACGCGCCCTCTATACTTTGAGTAATATCTACTTGGGTAGACTGAGGAGTCTTTTTGGCACATTTGGTTGTTGGCAATAGGTCGAGTTGGACCATGGAGTATTTGAAAGAAAGTATTGTAGTTGGGTGTATGAGCGGGTGCCCTGAACCCGCTGCTCGGTCTAAACTATGCCATAATGTTGATCGAATCTAAATTAAAAGTGTATAAACCGTTGGCCATGTGTTTTATGCTCGCATTTTATCCTGATGACGCCCACTAAACCTGCAAGAACTAAAGATGTCGTGAGAACGAGGCCGTTCTGCGACATATATATATATATATATATATCTTTACATTCTTTTTTTTTTTTTTTAAACTATTATCTTTATTTCAAAGATATCGAGTCCTTACATCTATACAAAAACATTTTCAGCTTGTTCTGCATAAATGTTTATTATATATATTACATATTTATTTAAAGATCTATTTTCTTTCTTATATTTTTGGCAAATTATTTATGTCTGTTAAATTTCCTATATTTTACATTTATCTATAGAGCAGCAGTGTGTTACAAGAACTTAGTGTTAAATGATCGAATTAGTGCATTTAAAGTTGGAATACTTTGCAATGGAATCATTACTATTAATTAGGGGAGACCGAGAGATGTTATGACAGGGAGAATTGTGACATAGTTGATCTTGGTACTAATGTGAGAATAACACGTATTTGTTGTTTTCGAAATGCACTATTTATTTATAGATGTAGAATGTTTCTGGATTGACATTCCTTAAAGTAAAACTTGTCACAACTGTCCTCGGTCTCCCCTAGACAGACGAAACCATTCGTATAAGTGTTTGTGGGTTTGGTATCGAGACTCTAGGGTCATGGGTCCACTTCACAGGCCTCTGCCCACTACAAAGCCGCGAGAGGGCGCGAGGGTACTTACGCAACCCACGCAAAGCCGGAGAAATATCACCTCCCAGGGTCCAAACAGGATAGACCCTCTAGTAGTAGGTGTAAGCCCACACCTGCCTGGGTTGCAGTGTAACGCTCGCGCTATGTCACGTAACCCTGGGATGAATAGGGGAACAGGTGAAAGGAGGTACTTATGGTCTGGTTTGGTCGTGCCAACATACACCGCTACTGGGGCAGCCCCACACACCAGCTGCGAGAATATGCCCTTATGGTGCAGCAATGCATTTCCCCACGTAAAAAAGGATCTTGGGATCGAGACCTATCATTTCGTTTAATAGAAATCTCACGTGACTAAAAGCCTGGCTTGTGCTCGGGGTAACGCATCGGCGTTGCCATTCAGCGCGAGAACATGGCCAGCGTTTCGGGTACGTTCCCAAACGACAGCGAATTAGGAGTTCTTTAAAGAAATTTTAAAGTTAATTCAATTGTTGATATTAATAAAGTATTGAAAGTCTATCATTTTCGTACCTATTTTTTACCTGAGAAATGTACCTAGATAGTAAGTTTTATAAATAGTGCTGAATAAATAAAATTTCTCTGCGCTACATCATTCAACTCCTAAGCACATATTTTTTCCATTACCATAAGCAGATTGAAAACTGAAAACTTTCACGAGTTGAGAAAACTATTCTCGCAACTGGAGTGGCCATATTAAAGAGGAAGGAATAACGTAATTAGTATGGAGGGAACGTAGACAATTCCTCATGGACGGTACTAGATGAGTTTTGTAAAGTACTACCTGAGGTTCATGGTTTTACTTTTGTTAAAATTTGTACTCGTTTTTCGTGTTGTTGCGAAACGGTCTTTACAGGTGTTTTATTCACGCTAACATAAATTCTTCTGTCTATTGTTTGGATTACACGCGCATTCTTATAAGCCATTCAGATGACAAGTTAAGAATCCGGGGTACCAATGGTAAATTGCTAGCTTATTTCAGAAATATGTTAGGTCGGTCAATCGGGGACTGCATCAGTTGTGTTTCAACTGCGATCGAGGCGTTACCTAGTGTACTTTCGGAGCGAGTTTCTCATAATAACGGACATTGCGCGATTTATGTGATTACGATTATCCGTTGTCCGTTCATAATTAGTGCATTGTGTCGCCCTTTAGTCTGAATCGATAGATTAATCCCCTTTCATGGCAATAGTCAGGTAAGCCCCTAGGGAGCTCCCTCGAGCAAGGTGCCCCGAAAGCCCCGGTAAAGTTGTGAGGTCTTCGGACAAACAACATAAAATCAAGTCCAATAAAAAAAAATAGTTCACTTCAGTTCACATCAGCACTCGACAGTGAATACTACTCTCTGCCTTCTGAAGAATATTTTAACCTCTACCTCTCACTGCTACAATTTTGATTATACCTGAAATACAATCTTCAGATCGCTCAAAAAGCTATTTGAATCTCGTACTTGTAACTGGAAATAACAAAATGGACTGAGAATATAAATATGTAAGACGCGTACCAGCTTTCAAACAGGACCCAATCAAGACAACTATCGTAACTTACGTAGCCAATGTAAAGAAACGTCCTTTAGTAATTAGTGCCTCGCCTTAGTTCGGTTTTACGGTTCTGTTTTACTTTCGGCAAGTTTATCTGCTTAACAGATTCCTAAGATTGGGATTTGAGTTCTGCCAAAAAGACCGATACAAATTATTTTCTTTTTTATTGCCCGGAGCAGGCAAAAAGACGGCCCATTTGATGGAAGGTGGATACCATCGCCTATGGACGTTTGCAACACCGAGGGTGTCGTTAACGCATTGTCGATCTCTAAGAAAAATTTCTTCTTTAAAGGCGTTATAAAATTATAACGCCTTTAAAAAACCCCATGTTTAAGAGGGAACACTGTGTTGGGAAGTTTCCTCCAGATTATTGTTGTAGGTACGCGAAATGGGTGTTCTAGAGAACCGTTGCCTAGTTGAGTGTGGGAGCTCAGGGCCTGGATGATAGGCCGTATACTTCTTTTGCAAGTGAATCATGCTTGCTAAGGATGAGGCAGAACACGAGCATGAGCGTACCAGCCTACTCTGTTCCCATCGAAGGAGGACGCGTCAGCACCATAGGACTTAGCTAAGGTAGACCTTAAGCCGCGACGAGCTGGCAACGCTGTGTTCCGCGCGCGGTCACCTGTCCTCACACAGAGAGTTTGAAGACTCTGGGGGCGTGGTTGCCCTGATAACGGAAGGCTGATGGGGAACCGCCTGTCAGGACCTCGCAGTGTGGTAACACGATGTACTCGTAGTGTTGGTATTAAGACAAAGGACAGAACACCAAAGGCGATATCATTTGCTAGCAGTGCTAGTGCCACCCAAACGTGGCGAATCCCGCACTCCTCACGGCGTTTCCGAGCGGTGGATAGTCCTCAAATGGATATTCCCGTTAAAAAAAGCGGAAGCTTAAAGAAATGTGGTGAATATCCCGTCGACAGCGATTGTTTTTGGGTTTGGTTGGTCATCGTAAACTTTATTACTAGAAATGCCAGTAAAAATTCGTTATGTTATGTTACTGAATTGCAACAGCGGCACCAAAAACACGATAGCAACGCCATATTTTTGGCTATATTCGTCTACCCCACATTATTTATTGGAATAAAAGATATCCTAAATGATTACCAGGGATGTAAGTTAGCACTATGGCGGTTTCGTAAAAAAAATTACAAAAGTAATTACCGTCGATGCCTCTTTAATGTCTTTGATCCGACATGAACTTGGAGATTTTTTTGTAATTTGTATTTAAAAAGTTTTAAGTACTTTGGCCACATAGCCCGAAAGAACTTAGACAATATAGAGACTTGTGTTCACTGGAAAAGTTGAAGGCAAGAGATCTCATGGTAGATCTCCATATAGGTGCATTGACCAGGTTGCTGATCAGCTGGACATGTCTATAAAGTCGGCCCTTCACTGTGCTCAAACCCAATCTCGGTGGAAGATAGCAAATAAATCACTGCCATCAAAGTCGCTATCCTCATCAGTGAGGTAATCGACTTAGAAGAAGAAATACTTTTTAAATTATTCACAACATTTGTATTTCGGAAGTAGTTTGGAGTAGTCAACTGGAGCCAAAGCACTGCATGTCAGCTGCAAACATAGCACTATGAAAACGCTTGAAGGCAATTTTCTCTAGATTACACAGAGATTGCACAGGAAATGTAGTCCATGTATGAAGAACAGGACAGAAATGAACCTTGGTTCAAACTAGCGACATACCATGTTACAGTATGTCAGTTCATGTTCTGTGTAATACATAAAAGTCAAAATTTGCATATTTAACACAAGAGAATTTAATTTGCCTTATGGGGCGGCGACGGTGGCAATTTTTCTAAAATTAAAGTAACCTATGTTACTCCTTACAATATCAGCTATCTGCCAGTAAAGTCAAAATCGCTCCAGCCGTTTTAGAGATTAGCCGGAACAAACAGACAGTTAAAAAAATAGTTTTTTTCATATAAATACCGTATGTCGATTATATGCATTTAGTTAGCTGCTTTTTGATATTACAAACAGATGCTTCAATTTTATTTATTTGTGTAGTTTAAACTTTTTTTATTGCAGGAGTTCAGTAGACAGGCAGACGTCCCACTTGATGGAAAGCGGTTACCATCGCCTGAAGACATTTGCAACACGAAAGGTGCTACAAATTGGCTGTTGCTCTCTTGGCTTCAAGTCCTATCAAATAAATGTTTCGCTCAAAGTTATTTAAGGACACCACATTGTTTCCATATTATGTACCTAAATATACGTGTACATCCCACATAACAGGTTTTCTGTGGCAAAATATTGAAATTCAAATTTTCATTTTTGCATATGTATGTTTGTAACTGTGTTTACAGTCCGCAAATAATTATACAAAGAAGAAAGAAACGCGTGGAGCATTAAATTATACGGTAATTTTGAATATTTTCAAATAAATACGTAGAAGTGCGAAATGTGTATTTAGTCATTTTCAATGTTGTTATCGTATTTTTAACCGAAGTTGTTGTGGATTATTTTATGTAACAGGGAAACCAGTGAGACATCAAGGGACCTGCATTTTTTTTTCATTTATAGAGGTATTCCACTTACCCAGTGTCTCAGATATTCAGGTATACATAAATATCTGTCTCATTTACAGAGGGTTCCATAATAGAGGTCAGAATACAGGTTATTTCAGTTATATAGGTGCGATTATTAAATTAAAAAAAAAACTTCGTTTAAAAAAACCGACTTCAAAAACTAAAATGTACAAAATAACTTATTTCTAAAGCTATTATTATTAATATATATTATCTAAAACATCTTAAAGTCATTGCTTAGTAATTTTCAAAATGTAGTAATTTTTACGTTTTACTTTGCACCGACTTATAAAAATGTTCATAAAATGAAAACTACTGGAACAAACTATGTAAAATTTTTAGGGGACCAATTGGAAGCTATTCCGCGTCGAATAAAAAAAGAAGAACAGAAAAAGAATCACGTAAATCGGATCACAAATCACGGAGTATTCGGAGATCCCGACGAATTGAGCACCTCCTCCTTTTTTAGAAGTCGGTTAATAACGTGTTAAGTAAAAATTTCTAAGAGTAAATTTTCGGACATTAAATTCGACACAGATTTCATCGCGTGTCTTCCCACTTTCATAAACGGATATTAACAGTTTTTCACGTGCGGATAAAGATTGTAGCTTTGGTTTTGACATTTTTCATATAAACAACCGTAAAGCGGAAGTAAAACTGGAGTCATTGAGGCTCAAAATTACTTACGTAGTTAAGTGCGAAATTTGCGGGTAGGATGAAAATAACTAAGTAAGCAAATAA
This sequence comes from Dendrolimus punctatus, assembly GCA_012273795.1. Taxonomy (NCBI): domain Eukaryota; kingdom Metazoa; phylum Arthropoda; class Insecta; order Lepidoptera; family Lasiocampidae; genus Dendrolimus; species Dendrolimus punctatus. The sequence continues at coordinate 825,413 of CM022529.1, read as the reverse complement.
AATGATGCTATTTCAGTTACAGAGATCTATGCTATATAAAATTCACTCGCTGTCTCATATAGAGGTAACTATGATGATAAATCGAAAGAACGAATCCCAGATATAGAGATTTGCTTCGTCCCATTAACAGGGTTAGTTCAGTACCAAAGTGTTGGGACCTTAGCATGAGTTCCAGTTATGGAGGTTTCTCACTTATCCAGGTCCCACTTAATCAAGTTTCACTATATATGATTTATATAGCGAAAACATAAATAAATAAAATTTGTTTCTAAAAAGCAGTATATTTGACTTGTTTTTCTTATATATATATATATATATATATATATATATATATATATATATATATGCTATGTATTCGGCTACACAATAGCATTGTGTAACTACGAAAAAAGAGACTTCCAACATAAATAAGTGTTGTAAATATTTTTAATAGACAAAACAACACGATCCGCCAAATCAGCGTGTTACTTTTAGTTCTTGTTATTTTACCAACAATTAGGTTTTAAGTCTTTTGTGTACGCAATATATTATGGACGCAAGAGTAATTCAAACAAAATGTATTATTATAAAAATATTGTATGTCTTTGAAGACCACGGGCCATAAAAAAAGCTTGGCCTTAGGATGGCGAACACGTAGAGGCCCCTTGACAAGTTTAATGTTTTGGCGTGAAACTGACCGGCGATTATCCCTGTCTACGCCATATAATAATGCACCAAATGACAAGTCTCAGTCAGTGTAGGACTATTGTAAGAAATGTGAACAAAAGGTACCGGGCTACTGGGATGAACTGTTAGTGGATGTACAGATTTGGGACTATGGGGACTATGGCGTTTGCCCGGCACAATGTTCGGGAACATGGAAAATTAGAATTAATTAAAAAACAAATGGAAGAATAGGAAAAACATTAGAATAAATTATTATTGATTTATTTAATTGTAAAAAAAAAACTTGGTTTATTAGCCCATTCTTAATTTGAAAGTTTATTTTTAATATTATTTTCTTGAAGACGATGATGAAGAGGGAGAATTTACTAAATATTAAGAAGTGCTCCTCGGCGCGACCACAATGTGTGTTTTTATCTGGCGATCATTAAAAAGAAAGAAAACTAAGAATACCCTAACATATACTTATTTTGAACATATGCACAAACTATGATGTTCTTAAGTTTGTTTCCTTCCAGTTGGTCATCAATTTGTTTTGGTCTGGGGTACATAATTAAGTAAACGACTGATCAAAACCCTCATTTATGTAGTCAGAAAGCCCCACATCGTCTTCACTCACATCCTATTATAATTTGGCGACAAGGGCCACTGATGCTATGTTGTAGTGTTGCCGAGTGTTATAATTTTAACTAAATCTTGTAGTTTTGTTTAATATACACCCTGAATGTTTTACGTTAAACTATAATTGTAAAGAAAGTACACATTTATTTGAAGAAATAGCGATGTACTTGCAATGCTAATAAGTGCGCCATATTTTCAGCAAACGAGGTGTAACACCTTATTGTTGTATCTGAATTATTTTCAATATAACGCTGAGGTTCCGTGCCAACCTACTATTAGAGCGATACCAAAATTACCCAAAAAATAGTTAGAGAGCCAGCTTAAATCTGACAACACATTCTTTACGGTATCTGAAATTTCGTCCAGTGAGACTTCTATACCCAGTAAACAAGCAATGGGTACTAGCTAAGCCCGGCCGCGGTAGGTTTGGGGTCCCTCAGGTGAGTCAGGTATGAAAATTAAGTAAATTTTTAAAGTATTTTACGGCGTCTGCCGTTTTAATATGTCATAATATACCTCTAGAAAAATTGAAAAATAAATATGGCTGCTGATTTTGAAGGTTGCAACATCCTGGCAGCCACTTTTCAAAATTCGGAAAAAAAAATTTAAGTATTTTACGGCGTCAGCCATTTTAATATATTATTTATTGAACTATTTTAAGCTAATATTAAAAATGGCTGACATTTTTTCCGGTTGTAAGTAACTATCCGGTTTACAGCGAAACATTACCTGTAGTCCGTGCATATGTATGTGTATATGTATTCGTAAAATTTATAAAAAAAGTCCGGAGCTTTGATGCAAGTTTGATCCCTCCGTGTAAATCTGAACTGTACAACAAGTTTTAAGGACGCATTACATTTCCAGCATTTGGAAAAATGCTCATGTGAAAGAGCCCACATCACTGAATCCCCTTGAATATGGCTGGATGGAGATGGAAAACCGTTACGTATTTAAGTGGTTCGAAGGAGACCAACTTCCTTGCTTTGTCAGCGACTTGATTCTAAATCCTGAAGGTAATGACAGCATTGTAACATTTATTGTAACAGCATTTTAATTATCATAAGCTTATTTAAAAAATTGAATTTTATTTTTACAGAATCTGACTTGGTGGATGAAGATGACTTGTCACTTTCTGGAGACGATTCCGAAGATGAAAATTAATTATAAAATATTTCATGATCATTTCATCGTTATAGATTATTTCCAAAAATAAATATATTCTGATATGAATAATGAATATATCTAATTAATGTTTGATTTTTTTTACCTCTTCATAATAATTTTATATTTGTTACAGCCTTATAATGAACCTTTTTTTCTTTATTATGCACATTTAAAGTAATAGATGTGTTCGTTTAATTGTATATTTATAAAAAAAATACATTGACTAATATAATTTTAATGTTATATAAATTTTACGAATGTGAAAATTACAACTGTGGACATTCATATGCACGGACTACAGGTAATGTTTCGCTGTAAACCGGATAGTTACAACCGGAAAAAATGTTAGCCATTTTTAATATTAGCTTAAAATAGTTCAATAAATAATATATTAAAATGGCTGACGCCGTAAAATACTTAAATTTTTTTTTCCGAATTTCGAAAAGTGGCTGCCAGGATGTTGCAACCTTCAAAATCAGCAGCCATATTTATTTTTCAATTTTTTTAGAGGTATATTATGACATATTAAAACGGCAGACGCCGTAAAATACTTTAAAAATTTACTTAATTTTCATACCTGACTCACCTGAGGGACCCCAAACCTACCGCGGCCGGGCTTAGCTAGTACCCATTGCTTGTTTACTGGGTATAGAAGTCTCACTGGACGAAATTTCAGATACCGTAAAGAATGTGTTGTCAGATTTAAGCTGGCTCTCTAACTAAAATGTTAATCTACGTTTATAACTACGTAATTGATAAATGGTAATAAATATAAAAGAAACATAATAATAATAATATATTTAACATCAGCATAACCAATACATTTGTCGTCTCTTCTATTATATAATTTATTAGCTTCTGCCCGCGACTTCGTCCACGAAAGATAGTTAAAAAAAAGTAAGTTGAAAACCCCGTGATTTTGAAACATTATTCATTGGTCCTCCGCTCCTATTGGTTTTTGCGTGATGATATATAGCCTATAGCCTTCCTCGATAAATGGGCTATTTAACAATAAGAATTTTTCAAATCAGACAAGTAGTTCTTGAGATTAGTACGTTCAAGCAAACACACACTCTTCAGCTTTATATATTAGTATAAGAGAGAGAGAGAGAGAGAGGGAGAGAGAGAGAGAGAAAGAGAGACAGAGAGATATATATATATATATTATATATATATATATATATTTTAGTTAAATCTAATTTAATATAACATCTGGCAGCACAGGTGCGTAATTGGAAGTGTAGCTAATTCGATTGCACCCGAGGAAGCGGCCGCATACATCAAACTCTGCTAATACTGTTTACATGTGTTCGTAAATACTTATTGTTGTTAATTCAGTAGCGATGAGCGATTTATTGCCCATAAATCTATGATATTATAAATTTCTAAAAATTCCGTGTCTTTACATTGAAGCTATTATAAAATAAAAATAAAACAACTGGAGTAGGTTTTGTAAATGATGGAAAACACAGTGCATTTTTTTATTACTAATGGGCCGATTCCAATGTGGTTTTTGCTGATCGACAGAAAAATCTTAATACTTAAAACCTGCACTACTTTATATCTTGGGACTCCCGCGGGAATTGCCCCGAGAGCGGTACAAAGTGGCCCGGGTGCATAAAAATTACCCTATTCTGATATTGTTTTCGCTAAAACGATAGCCTTCATGCTTTTTTAATGCTGCGATACTTTATGTCCCTGAAATCATATGGGAATTTCAAGTCAAGCGTGGACATATCATACCTACATATCATAGTAATTACATATATGGCCGAAGTAGGCAAACAGTCAGATTTTATGACTATATTTGTTTAGCTTTTATTAAACAATTCATTATCGTAACGCACAGCGTAAACGTCGGCTGATACTACTGTAGGCACTTCATTTCCTATATTAAATAAATTTATATAATGCGCGAGTGCACCCGGGTGAAATTCATGTATGCACAAAATCAAACTTGTGTCACCGGGTTTACTCGACGTATTAATTTTTAATGTTTGTAAAGGAGGTAGGCTGGGCGTTTTCATAGAGTGTGAAGTGAGTTACTTACTTTGTCTGCTTGCCGTGTGATATTGTACTGTGCTCGCCGCCTCCATTGAGAAATTAGTTTATAATATATTTTTGTGTTGTGCCAACCGTAAGTGCCTTTTACTTGCCTTACTACCATATTCTTTGCCGAATAAACATAAATTGAAGATATGAATGGATGAAGGAAACATGATCAAGCAGGTAAAATTAATGAACATAGATCAGAAGATTTTGACTGTCATTATATCAAGGGCTTCGTAACATATAGGCGTATACGGAAAAATGATTTTTTTTTGTTCACAAAAAACTGTGCATTTTACAATTTAGAAAGTCTTACCAGTTTCCAAAAATGTCCCTAAAAAGAAGGGTATTCCAAATTTCGGGCTTATACAATCAACTAGTTTTGTTTTATTCAAAATTTTGACCCTTGTGTTAAACTACATTTTTAATCTGTGCGCCCATTTGTTATGAAGCCCTCGACATCTTAGTTTTATTAATTATTATTTATTATTTTTCAACAAAATTAGGTCATTTTCGTCTTACGCCAAAAGGAAGATTTGCATTGAAAATGAGAGTTGTGTCGTATATAATTCCGGCACAGCGATATGTTGAGTACAAACCTTCTTTGTTTAAAATGTGGCGTACAAATTTTCAAAATAAGCTCTGTGTAAAAAAATGTATAAGGAATTTTCTTAAGTTTTCGCGACTTGTACACATAATAAAACTACGTTTTAACGGTGTTAAGCGCGGTTATTAATTTTATTTTGGTTTATCCGTGTATTTATCTAACGTGTATTGACAATACACGTTAGACAAATGTCATCTTTGTCTTCCGTGACCGCGGCCGCTGAGGAGCGGTCGAAACGTCGGATAAACCAAAATAAAATAAATTACCGCGCTTAAAACCGTTAAAACGTAGTTTTATTATATGCATAAGGAATGATTTTCTTTCTACCTTATTTTCTTATATCTTCGTCCAGAACTCGTTTATCAATTGACATTTCTAAAACTAAGCTCAAAGTTTATAAAAAAATACAATTAGTATGTTTTAGACGTAAATCGTTCTGTACCTATTGTGTATATACGATGTATATACGATGTATTTATGTGTGTGTGTGTGTGTGTGTGTGTGTGTGTGTGTGTGTGTGTGTGTGTGTGTGTGTGTGTGTGTGTGTGTGTGTGTGTGTGTGTGTGTGTGTGTGTGTGTGTGTGTGTGTGTGTGTGTGTGTGGTGTGTGTGTGTGTGTGTGTGTGTGTGTGTGTGTGTGTGTGTGTGTGTGTGTGTGTGTGTGTGTGTGTGTGTGTGTGTGTGTGTCTGTCTCTGTGTGTGTGTCTGTGTGTGTGTGTCTGTGTGTGTGTGTGTGTGTGTGTGTGTGTGTGTGTGTGTGTGTGTGTGTGTGTGTGTGTGTGTGTGTGTGTGTGAGTATGTGTGTATGTATTAAGTTTAAGATTTTAGTTTTATGCTTTACAATGATGTAATGTCTATCGTGACGATACCTTAAGGGCACAGCGGAAGATCAGCGCTGGTTTATTTTTACATTTGTTTATTGCAGGAGTTTAGCAGACAGGCAGACGATCCACTTGAAAGCGGTTACCATCGCCTATTGCAACTCCAAAGGTGCTACCAATGCGTTGCTGCTCTCTTAAGCGAGACTGGAACCTGGTCACTTATGCCGGAACACAACTCAAAGTTTTAACCGACCGGCATTATGCTGAAACTGATGCCCTTTTGGGACAAAATTATATTACTTTAGTTTTTAAATTTGTTAGTAATTATACTGTATTTATATAATTTGTCCTTAATAAAATTATTTTCTTTCCTTCTAAAAAATAAAGAGATTTAAAGTGTTACATACCTTCGTCATCTGCGCTTGTCTTAAAGATCATGTTTTGCAAATGTAGTGCAGGACGCCTCCCAGGCTGATGGGCCAACGATCAGCACAAGGTTGGTAATCAGATGTTGCCATGTCCACATGCGTATTGCACTTCCAATTCGTCTTGTGTTAAGCGTATGCTAGATTGACTGCGGCATGTCTCAGAGAAAAACATAAGATGAAAGCAAAGTATACTTTTGTAGCTATACCAGGTAGGTATACCAATAGGTATTGGCTCATACTGACAATGCTGCGAGTTATTAAAAGAGCGGCCCATAGGGTTTCTACAACAATCATATGGAGGGATATTTTAGCTATGCAAATTAGTAATTGATAAATAATAAAAAAAATAACCTAATTAAACTTAATTTTAAAGCTTTTAAGCGCGGTATTTGATTTAATGTTTATTCCGACGTTTCGGCCATTTTTCAGTAGCCATGATTACGGACGATAAAGATGTCAAGTGTTAATGAGTCATTATTTAGCCCACAGGCAACTTGTTCATTTTAATTATTTACTTTTTTATATATTATTTATGGGTATTATTTACTCTGTATAATTAGAAAAAAACGTGTGTGTCACGGGACGCCCGACAGAAGTGATAACTTAGCCTGCCTGCCGCTGCCGTATGCGTAAGACAAAGTTTAGCGTTCATGCATCTAGGGAGTAGAGGAGTTTTCGCCCCTGTTGACGAAGTGAGTTTGCCCTGATTCCCCGGGCTCTCTCAAACTCTTGATGCGCGGGGATCAGCGTGGGCGTAACTACGTTCTAAGTCTCAAGCTCTTCCTGCCATAAGCGCGGGACACATGGGAGGAGGGTGGTTTTAGTGGGGTATTGAGTTGGGAGGTAGGTTGGTTCGACACAAGCTTTCCACACAAGCCGGTTGATTACTGTTTGGCAGCCCCATAGGGGATTGCCTCCATAATCAACTGTGGTCTAATCCCTAGCAAAGGGCCATGTATTGTGCGAAATGCATTACCCCCATGAAAAAAATGCGTAAGAGAAAGGGAAGCCAGACAGACTGGCGCCGCAACGCGTTACTTAACGAAGCGGTGTACCCTCCCATAAGAAGTCATCACTTCAATATCATATCTTAAAATCGCTTCCGTATGTGACTTAATCTGTTACTTAAGAGACAATGTCTTGAAGTTTCCACAAGTGTGCAGATTCCTACCATACACTGTTCACTTGACCGTATAATTTAGTAAGAGTATTTATGCAAATTCAGTAATATAATTGATTAAAGCCACTTTTTAGACGTATAAAGGTAGGTGCGGGTAATAACGCCTGTCGGGTAATAAGGTCAAGTGTCAAAAATACATTTTAAAAATGTTTGATGCCGCTCCAGGACACACTTGCAGGTAGCTAACACTCATAAATGGTACTTTAAGCTTGTCGCGAATCGTCGCTTGCTTTTTTCGACCAGTGCGGAGTGATTCATTTGTGAGGAGCTTTTGTGCTACGCGAATAATAAAAAATTGTTCGATTGGATCCTAAGAAATTTTTATAATATTATACTTTTGTATATAATTTTGCGCTACAGTTGTCTGTTTTTCATGCTTTTATTGAACTTTGATGTCTGAGTGATATATCATGAACCAATTATTGTACTTTCTTGTATTTCTTTATACACCATAGCAGCGGTTATTAAGGCCTACTAAATTTGAAAGTAGGCCTTATTATACTCCTTTTTTGTAATAGTATTTGCCACCTTTACAAGTTATTTTAAGTATTTCTTAAAATGTTATGGATATTTATCAGTAATTACGACTGTTTACTAATAAGTTTATTGTCATTATAGTGCCTACGTCACGATGCCCCCCAAACGAGCATTATGGTCTGAAAATGACTGGACTAGGCTGTCCAAGCAATAAAAAGAGGAATGCTAAGCGTATATAAAGCTGCCGAGAGGTATAATGTTCCCAGGAGAACTATTAGAAACCATCTCCGAACCGGAAGTTTGAAAAAAACTCTAGGTCGAAAATCTATTCTCAGTGATGATCAGGAAGCCTGTTAAACAAAGAAATTTGTTTTAATTTTGAAGATTTTAGGCATGATTAATGCATATTTATTATAATTTATCTCAATTACCAAATGTTACAAGCTTATTTTGATTATTTATGAATGTTAAAATCTTAGGCCTTATTATTCTATTATAGTATAATAAGGCCTACTGACAAGGTTTTTGAAAATGTTTAATTTTATGTTTGTTTACGGCAAAAGTGGCAATTTTTGTTTATATTTAATAATGATTGGTCTGCAGGTTTAATTAATACTATAATTTGTTGATTCGGATACATAGTTTTTATTTTATTTCAAATCTCCCTTAAGTAGGACCTTATTACCCTCTAGGTGAGGGTAATAAGGTCCTACTTAACATCCTTACATAATAAAGGGAACTCGAAACAGCAAAAAGGCAATTGTGGGTTTTAGTGATAGTTAAAACAGTCAAGGATAATAAGAAAATAAGTTTTGACGGTTTTAAGCGCGGTAATTTATTTGATTTTGGTTATTCCGACACTTCGGCCGCTCTTCAGTGGCCGTGGTCACTGATGACAAAGACAACAATTGTCGACGACTATTGTTAAAGTTTTTTTTTAACGTGGGAATAAAAACCGTTAAAATATAGTTTTATTATGTGTACAAGTCGCGAAAACTAAAAAAAATAACTTATTTAATGACATAACCTATGGTACTTTTAAAAATATATTAAAGGAGAGAAAACTTCTCGACTTAAATACCTTTAAATGTACAAAGTATATTTCATACAAATCTGCATTACAATCAACAACATCTAGTTGCAGACACGTTGTCGAATGTCATTTTCATGATAAAAAAGTGGTTAAGGGAGTGAAAAATTAGAAAAAAGCTATAGGTATAAGTTTATCATCAAAATTAAGTATTTACAACCAATTCCCTAGTAGGTCAGATAAAATACTTAGAGACCTCAAAAAGTTTCTTACGACCTTAATAGCTTACGGACGAAGTAAACTTATCAGTTTGTAGTAATTTTTGTATTAATTTATTTTTGGTTAGCAATTTAATTTCGTGCTAATGGATAAATTTACTATATACAACATAGTTAAAAAAAGTCTGGTCAAAACCACCGGCGACCGGAAGGCCGTAGCTTACTTATACAAATGTTTGTATGTATTTAATTTATAATGCATTAAAAATGTAAACTGTAAAACGACCTTGTTCAAAAAAGTATTTTTTATGATTTGATTTAAAAAAGACTATAAATATTAGTTCTCTTAAAACTAAACCTAGATATCTTTTGATCGAAAAAGCGTATTGTTCAGTAGACGAATATATGCATGATAAATTGTAAACACATATATAAAAATATATTATCATAAATAAATTATTATTATGAAAATAAAACTATTCTATAGGCAAAAATTTGAATTGTATTGATTATTTCATTTTAAACTGACTTGTATAATTTTGAAGTAGTTTTAAGTATTGTTGCAGACAGAGAGCACCCCCCTGACCCGGCCGCCGGAGCACACCTACTCTCCGCGCCCCGCATCCCGCCGGCGCCATCAGAGGGCACGATTAGCAATTAGGCGTCGGGCGGGATGCGGGACTTAAGGAGCCCTATTCAACTTAGGCCCGGCTGTCATAATAGCCGGAGATCTGAATTGCAAACACGAGCAGTGGAATTGCAATACCACTAATCCCAATGGCAGAGCTCTAATAAATATATCAGACGATCTTTTGTTTGATATACTTACTCCCATGACCCCCACAAGATACCCCCCCAACCGTGACTGGGGGACCCCAAACACTCTCGACTTAGCATTACTGAGGGGCGTAACCCTTCAGTTCCATTCGATCGAAACTATGGACGATATAGATTCGGACCATCGCCCAGTTATCCTCAGATTAGGACCACAGACAGACCCGACATCTGAAACTAGGACGTCTGTGGACTGGTTGAGACTTGGGAACCTCCTCAAGGCAACAAGTTCACAAGACCTGGACCGCATCCCGGACCACATTGAGTCCCGCCAAGACACGGAGACGGCGATCGAGGCCCTTACTAGCCACCTTCAATCCGCAGTGCGGAACTCGTCCAGGCAGGTGCCGGTGGAGGATGACCGTCACTTATGCCTGCCGGACGAGGTGAGGGTACTGTTGAGGGAAAATAGAGCCGCCTCCAGAGCTCACGATAGATATCCCACCGAGGAAAACAGAGTCCGACTTCGCGAACTAGAGCGCGAGGTCAAACTACGTATCCGGGAAGTCAGGGAACAACGTTGGGACAGAACGTTGAGAGATATCGAACCAACTCACCAGGCATACTGGAAGCTGGCTAGAGCTCTCAAATCAGACACCCTTACTGTCATACCCGCGCTAGAAAGAGCCGACAACACCGAGGCGTTCGATGACGAGGAGAAGGCCGAATGCCTCGCTCAGAGTCTAGAGCTTCAATGCTCCCCCACTACGCAAAACGTCGACCAGTCACACCTGTCGGAGGTGGACTCCGAGGTCGAACGTAGATCCTCCTTACCAGCGGAAACCACACTCGACCCGGTCACGGTCGAAGAAGTGCAAGATCTGATCAAGTCCCTCAAACCGCGAAAGGCCCCAGGGACCGATGGCATTAACAATCGCGTCTTAAAACTCCTCCCCGGCCACCTAATTATAATATTGGTGAGTATCTTCAATGCCGCCATGACAAACTGCTCCCTCCCCGCGATTTGGAAGGAGGCAGATGTCATCGGTATTCACAAGCCTGGAAAACCGGCTAATAAACCGTCCAGCTACCGTCCGATCAGCTTACTGAGTGCACTCAGCAAGCTTTACGAGAGGGTCATCCTCTCTAGACTTAGAGATTTTGCCATCAGCAAACATCTACTACCCGACGAGCAGTTTGGCTTCCGTGCCAGACACTCATGCGTGCAACAGGTGCACCGCATCACGGAGCACATACTATCTCACTTTGCCCATCGCCCCCGCTCTATAGGAACAGCCGCCCTGTTTCTAGACGTAGCTAAGGCCTTCGACAAGGTCTGGCACAACGGCTTGATTTACAAGCTGTATCAGTTCGGTGTGCCAGACAGACTCGTGCTCATCTTGCGAGACTTCCTCCTAGGTCGTAGCTTTCGTTTTCGAGTGGAAGGAACGCGCTCGTCTCCTCATCCACTCACAGCCGGTGTACCACAGGGCTCGGCCCTGTCCCCACTACTCTTCACGTTGTTTACCAGCGACATCCCAAAAACTCCAGATGTGGAGCTGGCCCTCTTCGCGGATGACACCGCACTCTATACATCAGATAAAAACAGACAAATGGCCTGCGTCCGGCTGCAGGTAGCTGTCACAGAGCTAGGCAAATGGTTTCGTAAATGGAGGATAGAGGTGAACCCGGAGAAGAGTGCAGCAATGTTCTTTTCCCCGGGCACGCTTCGCTCCCCCAAACGCGCTTCCCTTCGCCTAAAAGCCATTTCGCTCTATGACCAAGAAATTCCCTGGGCAAAGCACACCAAATACCTGGGTGTCACCCTAGATCAGAACTTGCGCTTTAACGAGCATATCACTATAGTCCGAAATAGAGCGCGATTTGTGATGGGTCGTCTAGCACCCATGATAGATAACCGAAGCAAAATGTCCCTCAGACACAAGCTTACTCTATATAAAACATGCATCCGCCCGATCATGACATACGCGAGTGTGGTATTCGGCCATGCCAAGCCTACCCATTTAAAGAAACTGCAAATCGTGCAGAATAAATTCATGCGCAGAGCCGTCGGTGCTCCCCTCTATATGCGTAACGTCGACCTCCACCGCGATCTGGAGCTTCCCTCTATCAAAAACTACATTACGTCGCTCTCGCGTAAGTATTTCGATCTCGCGCCGCACCATCGAAATCCGCTCGTCGTATCCGCGTCCGATTACAAGCCTCGGCGAAAGGCTCTCGTGCGACGACCGCGTAATGTCCTTACGGATAAGGTCGACGCTATCACAAAACGGCTGGCCCGGATCAGCCCGCCCGCGGTTAGGACGGCAGGCTGGCAGGCACCGACAGACAGACATAGACGGCGGCGTCGCAGACAACGCCAATCACGATCTCTCCACGTCCTTGCGAGGGACGCCAGGAGACATAGCCCCCCCACAGGATAGACTAGGCGTGTTGCTGGGAAGGTTTTTTTTTTTTTTCGCCGTTTCTTCTTTCCCAGCCAAAACACGTTGCGAAACGGCAGTAAGTTAGCGTAGGCCACCGCGAACCGCCGATCCCGGTCCCCCGGGATCCTTCTTCTCGGGCTTTATACTACCCGTCGCCCGTTCCCAATTAGTTCATTGTGTTGCCCATTGGCGGGCATCATCAGATTCATCCCCTCTCATGGCAACAGTCCAGCCGAGGTAAAACTCCCTAGGGAGCTCCCTCAAGTGCGTTGCCCCCGGGCTCGAGTGCCTTGCGAAGGCGCTCGCCCCAAAAACCCCGGTAAAGTTGTGAGGTCTTCGGACCAACAACATAAAGTCAAGTCAAATAAAAAAAAAAAAAAAGGGACTTAAGGAGCGACCCTGGCAGGCGAAAACACACTTCTATTACTCTACACATCACCTCTCAGCATCGCTCTAATGTATCTTGTACATAATTACGCTCTGTACTTATTCCATGTATCATTTTACTTCAATAACAATTATACAGTCCAGTAATATCGAGTTTAATTTCCAAAATCAAGAAGCAACTGCCACCAATAAGTATGTATGTACAATTTGCATGCCTGACCGGCAAAAAGCTGTGATCCTTATTAGCAACATTTATGATCTATGTTTTTGAGCAAATAAGTGATTATTGATTAATTGAAGTAAGTCTATTTAATTGATAAAATGTATAGTTTAATACTGCTTAAGTTCTACCTAATAATCTGCACCACCTAAATTGGTACACTAAGTTAAATTATTCCTTATGCTAGGTTGCCTGGAAGACATTGCTTTAAGCGATAGGCCTCCTATTTTTTCCATGAGTATATTGTAATTATATATTTGGTGAGTAATAAAGCGCTATCTTATCTTATTACTAAATGTGCTCGCGATGTCGCCTTCGTGGAATTTGTTTTCAAAACCCACCGATTTTGAAATATTCTTCATTGGCGCTCTGCTCCTATGGCTCTTAGCGTGATAATATAAAGCATATAGCCTTCCTCGATGAATGGATTATCTAACACTGAAATAGATTAGCGCATTCAATACAAACTCTTCAGCTTTGTATATTAGTATAATATTTAAATTACGCAGAGCAACGAAATGAATGGTGTCTGATAGATATGTCCCTGCCTTAATGGTTGCCGATGCTCCTCTTCGTGAATAATTTCAATATTTCCGAAGTATACAAGGGAAATATGCAGAACTTGAGTTCGCAAATCCAAAAAGTTTTAACTTCCCAATAAATAAATGGAATACTTCCAACAACAATATTCAAAGGGTTTTCGGGATTAATTGGAATTTTTTAGATAATTCACCTTCAGACATGAATTGAAGAATTTTACGCGCGAAAATTTTATGAATGCTTAGGATTATCTTATTATAAAAACATAAAAAAATGTTTCGAAGGGTATTTTCGTTAAGTAGTTTTGGGTAGTAACATTTTTAGGGTTCTGCATCTTTTTTGGGTAAAAACGGAAAATATATACAAATTGTTACAACTTAGGCGCCGACAAAGACAAATTCCACGTACAGATTTGTAGAAGCACATTTATTACCCGTCGGCATTTGAACTGATTGTAATTCTTTTATGATCGTCTTCTTTTTTTACTTATTAATTGGCATACGTTTCTAGAGAACAGCCCATTGTTTTATTGTACTCGTTTATGGCCGAATCATTAGCCAGGTGTTGCGGATTAAGTCGACTACGATACGGGCACATTTGCATCTGTGAAGTATAAAACGACGGCCTGATGGAGAGAGACGGCAGATCAGCGACAACTACGATCAAAGCGAGACGTGTGTACAAACGGGAAAGTAATAGTGACGGACTTTGCGCATTTTATTGAATTACGACCTTCTGCATTACGTTTGGATTTGTCGTGTTCTGTTATATTTGTACCTGTGTTATACGTGTTTGTATAGTTGTAATAAACTCTATAATAATTTCAACGGCATTTTAATTCGAGTCTCGTAATAATATTATCAGGCCTGTTCCCCTTATGGGTAGACAGAGACTATGAATTTTCACTTAGTAAAGCCGCATTTTGTATTGCCTATAAAATATTGTAAATATAGTCTGTTTTTTTAATTGTATATTTCGGTGTGCAATAAAGTGTTATCTCTCTTTCCCTCTCTATAACTTAAAAATTCTTTCAAAGAATATTAGTTTGACCAAAATCAGTTTAGTAGTTTAAGAGGTATGGAGTATTTTAAAATGAATGCTTTCTTTGGGGTTCTTAGTGTTACGGTTATTGAGTAGCATAGTTGTTCTTGTCGTGTTTGGTTTTAAAGTTAATAATTGATTTTGTTATGTACCCTCCTATTTCTAAACGATACGATCGGCCATTTCCTTAATTGAATAATAATGTTATATTTTTATTTATTCTGCGATTAGCGTCTGTTTTATATAGAGTAGGTGATTCTCTATAATTTAACATAATTTTGTATAGGAATGTTTGTCTTTATAATGCAGTGATTGTGTACAGAATTCAAAATCTCTCAATTGTATATAGACAGTTCACAACATTTTGTTTTCATGTTGGCAGACGCGATAGACTTGTACTGTGTTCGATTTGTTTTATTACATGTAAAACTTTAAGAATAATGTTTAATATAATATCTTGTATAAAATATTATCTGGAATTTCCAAACAATGTATTAAATTCTTTTCATTCATAACAATTTAATTAAAATAGTTTCTCAATGACTTCAATCCGCTATCAGTCGTGCCAATATGCTAAGTTGCTTATACTGTTAAATTGTTGGAGGGACGAGGTATTCTAAAAATGCTTATATTGTTCAAAGGTGTATAATAATATGTTAAAACTGTAAGGCTCTTTGATTATAATGTATTGTAATCAGTACTGTCTTTTTAACTGACTTTAAAAAAAGGAGGTGGTTCTCAATTCGTCCGTTTTTTATGTATGTTCACCGATTACTCCGAGATTTATGATCCAATTTAGGTGATTCTTTTTTAGTTCGATGCGGAATAGTTGCCATTTAGTCCCCAAAAAAATTAACAAACTTTGGCCCCGTAGTTTTCATTTTAGAAACATTTTTTAAGAAAAAAAAATCCATTCCGTTCCATATGCACACCGATTATTCTGAGATTTATGATCCGGTTTACGTGATTTTTTTTAGTTCGATGCGGAACAGTTGCCAATTGGTCCCATGAAAATTTTATATACTTTGGCCCCGTAGTTTTCATTTTACGAACTTTTTTGTTCCCGTTTTTAGGACTTATATTTTTTAAGGCGCGCTGCACCTTTCGTAGGCGTACCCATAGCTAGCTAGCTAAAAATAAAAACTTCCTTTAAAAAACCGACTTCAAAAACTAAAAAATATAAAATAACTTATTTCTAAAGCTATTATTATTAATATATATTATCTAAAACATCTTGAAGTCGGTGCAAAGTAAAACATATAAAATTACTATATTTTGAAAATTACTAAGCGCCGACTTTAAAATGTTTTAGATAACATATATTAAAAATAACATTTATAATTCAAAATAGCTTTAAATAAGTTATACTACCATAAACCCTTCTGAGTTGTTGCAAGTATTACAGTAGTCACTTGCCAGATTTTTTCATGATTTATTATTACATTTATTTATAAGACTCTGAAAGTAGAAACACTTTTATGAAGAGTTTATTGCTTTCCACCTCAGTTATAGTGAAATTACGTTCATAAAGTGTAAAGAATTTTCTTCCGGCCTAGAAAATGGTTTTGCGTTTAATATAACATTTTCCCTATAATATCTTCCCTATAATTCGACAAAATTATAGAGTACTCGAAAAGTATCTATGGTAACCCAGAATAGACTCCTTTTGAATTTATTCATGTAAATACCATAGGCGTATTAATATGACGTAATAAAATGTAGCAAGTTATGTTACGTCGACATAAATTGTGTAATTTTTTTCTGCTAAAGTTAGTTTGATTATTTAGTCCCTTTTTACGACCTTGGTAATTAAATACGAAATATTTGCAAATAATTTAAAGATATATATATCAATATAGTAGTAATTTTCTAACTCCATTGAAATTCGATAGAGGATTATACACCGCTGTTGACTGTATACTGCTGCACCAACAAAATATTGAATAAAAAAACAGACGGAGTGCGTCTCGGGACGCCTGACAGAAGTGATAACTTGAACTAATCTAAGTTGAACTATTTAATATTGAAATTGTTTTACTTGAGAAAAGCTGAGTTTATTACTTAAATATGCATATCAATATGATGATGTAAGTAAAGGTAATTTATCAATAAAATAAATAATTTATTATAAAATATATTATATTTTATTCTTAGTTACAATTCTTGAATATGTACATTTAAATTTTGTATATGTAAGTACCTACATTATTGGTATCATTATTTAATCTAATTACCGATAGCTAGCGGCTATAAGATAGATATAGGATAGGCTAGCGTTGTGGGTTGGAGAGAGGAAAGCCAGACAGACTGGCGCCGTAACGCGTTACGTAACGAAGCGGTTTACCCTCCCATAAGAAGTTATCACTTCAAAATTTCTACCACAGATAAATAAGTCCTTGAACAAGCAACTAAAAAGCCATTAGCTATGTTATTCCAACGTTGTATTTGACACCAAATACCTCAGAAAAGTAAAAATGTTTGATCATGTATTCCGACAGAATATTCGACTGTCCTGAATTTTACTACATAACTTTGCACATCTAAAGTTGGTGAAGTGATAGTGATTCAATTAGAAGACTACGTGGCTTGTAGAAGTTTTATTTGGCCTAGAAACCGATAATATTTATGGTTTGGTTGAAGAAATATGAGCGTATTTGTTCGGACTTTGTTATAGGCGTCTGGCTTAATGGATATTGTGGAGTCTGCGTCTGGGACATGAGATATGGCCTTTATGGACTTAATTTACCGCCTCCATGTAAATATTGGATTAAAGGCCAATCGTTTCAAAGATGGAAGAGGCCAATAAAAAGAAGCATACAACAATATTTTTATTTCGTTTATTATGATGTATATGGAGGTTTGTACTAAAATATCTTTGGTCTATTCATTGTTTGATGTTGTTCTAATAAAATTATAAGTAAATCTACATGTTAATACGTGAAGAAAAACTTTGTACCCCTTTTTACGGAAAATAAGCGGACGGAGGAGTATGAAATTTCACACTTATCTTATGCTAATATATAAAGCTAAAGAGTTTGTTTATTTGTTTGTTTGAACGCGCTAATCTCAGTAACTATTGATTTGAAAAAATATTAAGTGTAGAAAAAAAAGTTCAAGTAAGTTCTCTATGGTCATAATTGTCTACAGTCAATTAACCTTGTTATCATCTATACAATTACCACACATCTACACTCCATATACAATTGACGTTAAAAACTGAATAAATAAATTATATCACAATTACTATTTAATTAAGAAAATAGCTGATTGCTTCGTTCACAAATAAATGTTTTAAATTCTATCTATACCTAAGTAGACATGGAGGGTTCGCGGCTTACCTGCACATGTTTAAAGTAACAGATAGCCCAGCATATTTTTGTGACACCGGAGGTGACGAAACCATCTAACACTTTTTGTTGTTGTCCGGTATACAACCAGCCCCGAGACCGTTACAAAACCAGGATCACAGATTATTATTTTTGATGTCAGGTAAGGACTCGAGGCCGCTTCTGGAGCGGCTTTGATTGCGTCTGGTGAAAGAGGCTATGAACCGCAACAGCACGAGCCGTTGGAAGGTTCCTTCATCTTTGACGTCCTATATATAGAAAAGATTATATATGACAATGTGATATCTATTCTAATAATTATTTTCATTAAAAAAACACTACTACGCTAAGTTACTAATATTATTTACATTGGAGCATATCTAAAAAGGTACCTAACTTTAAAATATTGTTGCGTTTGCAGGTCTTCTCGGTCTTCTCTTATGTGAGACAATCTAGCTATAAATATGTTTGTCACATTTTAAAGAAGTAGTATCTTGTGTCTGACAATTTGTAGTGCCCTTGAAAAAACTGTCTGCGCTTCATATTGTTATGTGTCATCGATTTGTCAATGACATTAAATTAATTACAATTCGGGCTGGGCTTTGGCCGTCTGATAGAAATTTGCAAATAAGTTAACAAGTTCACTTTGAAACTGATACTAAATAAGATTGACTTTTTGCACTGTCTATCTTATTATTTTTATATTGATTTAGGCGCTTTACTGAGATTTTGTAATAAGCGATTATCATTATTCCCAGTGTTATTTTCATTGTAGAACTTAGCAAAACACTACGCCTGTAAAAAAATTGGTACTAATAATGATACGACGGCAACTTGCTCGCAAGTTACCGTCAGGCGCAAACAACAAATAATACGCGTCAACACCGTCACATGTCAAGCTAACGCAATTATCCAAACCTTCAACAATGTGACCACATTAATGTGGGTTCCGTCGGACACGTCCCAATACCCAGAAGTAAATCGCCAACTGAGTTAATGTTCAAAGTTATTCTGACATTTCCTGTGAACTCAGATACAGTTGACATTTTATATTGCGATTCGAAGTAGAATATGAGGTGTAACTGGATGTAGAATATAATATATATAATATACATGAAATACATATTTACTAATATTAAATTTAAAAAATTGTGAGTGTGTGCAGTTCACACGGACTAGAAGGAAAAAAGACTTAGAAGGAGTGGGCGCATTTTAAATTTCGTGACGTCACATGTCATAGTATATTATATCTATTGGTGGCAGTTGCTTGTTTAAATTAAAAAACTCGATTTTAAAATGGACTGTATAATTATTGAATTAAATTAATTTTAAGTACAGAGCGTAATTATTTCTAATATACATCAGAGCGAGGTGAAGTTTAAAGGTGAAGTGACGTAAATTGTTGCTGAGTGAGTTTTCGCCCGCCGGGGTCGCTCCTTAAGTCCCGCATCCCGTCCGACGCCTACTTGCTAACCGTGCCCTCTGCGGGCGCCGGCGGTATGCGGGGCGCGGAGAGTGGGTGTGCTCCGGCGGGCGGGTCAGGGGGGTGCTCTCTGTCCGCAACATCCTCCCCCCGGCGCAGATCCTCGGAGCCATCTCTTCTCGTCAGGACGATGAGCCTCCTTACTGGTCTCCTGAAGATGCCTCCCCGCGTTCGCACGTCCGCGCTTCGTATTACGTTGTCCTGTCCGCGATAAGTGCGCTCGATTTGACCCCGGGGCCATACGTTACGTGGCAACAGACCGTCCGCGATGATAACGACGTCTCCAACGCGTACGTTTTCTTCATTACATCGTCGTATGTCGTCCCTCGGTGCCAATGTCGGTAAATACTCGCGTAGCCAACGAGTCCAGAACATGTCCGCCAGAGCTTGGGTTGCGATCCATGTCTTCTTATTTGCTAACTCATTTGTACCCGTGATTGGCAAGCCTACCGCCGACCCCATTAGAAAGTGGTTCGGGGTAAGCGCGTCGTCGTCTTCAGGGTTCACCGACACGTGAGTCAGCGGGCGCGAGTTTACCGTGTGTTCTATTTCCGTGATGACAGTCGTAAGTGTTTCTTCTCTGGGAGCTTGTTCCGCTAACGTGGCGTGGAGTGCCGTCTTTACCGACCGAATTAAACGCTCCCAAGCTCCCCCCTGGTTTGGTGCGCCGGGATCGATGAAACGCCACGCTAGTTGTCTCCCTCTCACGTGATCTGGCATCTCTTTCTTCCATTTTGCGTGTGCCGCAAGTAACTCTGCATCCGCTCCATGGAAATTCGTTGCATTATCAGACCATATCACTTGTGGCCAGCCGCGTCGTGCTCCCATCCTTCTTAGGGCCATTATAGCCGAGTCTGTGCTAAGGCTCGCTATAAGTTCCATATGGATGGCACGAGTTACCATACATGTAAACAGCATTCCCCATCGTTTTTCTCTACGGCGTCCGATGGTCACCCACATCGGGCCAAAACAGTCGATTCCGCAATTCGTAAAGGGCCGTGCGTAGGCAGCTAGCCGATCCTTTGGCAGGTTGCCTTTCACCGGCACGATCGGCGCGGTTTTCTTCAACCGACAGACTGTACACTGCCGCAAGATGTTTCGCACAGTAGGCCGCACTCGTAGCACCCAGTACTTTTGCCGCACGTTGTTTACGACGTGTTCTCTTCCTATATGATGTTGCTGTTCATGTTCACCCCTGATGATCAGCCGGGTGAGGTGATGTGACCCGTCTAAGATCGGTGGGTTTCCGGTAAGCTCGCGCAGGGTGGCCGCATTGATTCTGCCGTTTAGCCTTATTACCCCGTCCCCCCCGTATTCGGGGTCGAGCTTATAAAGCCGGCTGTCACGTGACACACGTTCTCCTTTTTTCAAACGCTCGTAATCCTTCGGGAAACTTTCCTGTTGCGCTTGACGAATGAGTAAACGTTCAGCTTGCTTTATGTGTCGCGTTTCCATAATGCGAGTCCTTCGCCGGCACTTGTCGATAAAGGCGAGTGCGTAGGCAGTCGCTCGTAATAATTTTTCATATGACGAAAATCTTGTGACGTCAACGAGTGGCTTTTCATTAGTCGTATAATTTACCACGACTTCGTCATCTTCGGTTTCCGTCGGTTCTTCCTTCGGCCATTTCGTCGGGGGCCCGCGAAGAAATTCCGGGCCTTTAAACCAGCGGTCGTCCGTTTTCATATTCGAGACGTTAATCCTGGTTGCGTCGTCGGCGACGTTGTAACTTGTCGGCACCCACCGCCATTGCTCAGACTCGGTTATTTCGCCGATTTCGCTCAGTCTGTGCGCAACGTATGGGGTATATCGCGCCGAGTCGTTTCTTATCCAGTGGAGAACGGTCTTCGAGTCGCTCCAAAAGATGACGTCATATGACTTGAAACTATGTTCCTTTTTTATTTCCGCCGCTAACCTGGCTCCTATTAGCGCGGCCTGTAGCTCCATTCGTGGGATACTCTGTGCCTTCATCGGGGCCACTTTCGCTTTTCCTGCGATTAAAATGACGCCGACGTTCCCGTTACACCACTCAAAGCGCCAGTAAGCTGCTGTTGCGTAGGCCTGTTCGCTGACGTCCGTGAAGACGTGCAACTGTATGTTCGCGACGTCTTTATCCCATCCGTGGTAATCTTAACTCTTTTATAGAGTTCAAGTCACGGATCCATTCTTCGAATTCCCTTGCCTCTTCCGTTGGCAAGGGGTCATCCCAGCCCAGCTTAAGCCTCCAGAGCTTTTGTAGCACGATTTTCGCCCTTATGGTGTATGGACTGAGCAGGCCGAGTGGGTCGAAAAGTGACATGACCATGCCCAGGGCTTCCCTTTTCGTGGGTGTTTGCGTGCCTTGTTTTATGCTTTCTGGAACTCTCGGCATGGCGGTGTTAAACGCGAGTTCATCCGCTTCCGGCATCCACAACACACCCAATGTCTTCCCGTAGGGATGCGCGCTAGCACCCAACTCTTTGGGCTGTCTGGCTCTTTCTTCATCTGGGATGCATTCCATAAGGCGCTCGCGATTCGTATCCCATCCCGCGAGCTCGAAGCCGGCCTTCCTGTGCACTTCTCGCACTTCCGCTATCGCCTCAGCCGCTTCCGTTTCCGTTTCGAAGCTTTGTACCCAGTCGTCCATATAGTGATTTTCCGTGATCGAGTGGTACGCTCGCGGGTGTGTTTCCTTATGATCACTCGCATTCCTGTTTCTCACGCTATGTGCGAGGAATGGCGAGCTTCGTGCTCCGAATATCATAGATGTCATAACGTAGCGCCGAGGCGGGTTATGGCGGTCATCACCGCGCCATAAAAAGTGCTGCGCCGTTCTGTCTTCTTTCCTTATCTTCACTTGTAGGAACATGTCACGTATGTCGGCTGTCACGGCGATCTTCCCTTCCCGGAATCTGAACAGGATTCCGTATAAAGCCCGTAGCAAGTCTGGCCCATCCAGTAACGCATCGTTCATGCACACCCCATTTGAACGGGCGGCGGCGTCGAATACCAGTCTCACTTTGTTAGGTTTATTCGGGTTCGTAACGGCGAAGTGAGGCATGTACCACATGCGTTGGTTTCCTTCGTGACTTCGTTCGCAAGGCTCGGCGTATCCTTTCTCTAATAGCCTGTCGACCTGGGCTGTATAAGCTTGTTTAAACTGCGGCGATTTGTCCATTTTGCGCTCGATCCCGCGCAGGCGGCGTACCGCCATGTCATAGCTCGGTGGCATGGTGACGTCATCGTTTCGCCAGGGCAGTCCGACTTCGAAGCGGCCGTTTATTTTCTTAGCGGTTTCTGAAAATATCTTCAACGCCCGTTGTTCTTCAGCTACAGGTTTCACTTTATTCGATATCCCGAGTGCGTCGATATCGAAATGAGACTTCACTATTTCGAATAATTCGTCCTTTTCCCGCGGCTCTTTATCTTGCCACGTTCGGACGTGTAATACGGTGTCGTTCCCCTGCGTTACTAGGCCTCGGGGTGCGCTCCCGTGTACGGTCCACCCCAAGAGGGTTAGGGAAGCGGCTGGTTGGTTCTTCTTTCCTGCCAACAGTTTTCTAGTGACGATCAGATGCCAGTTGTCAGCTCCAATTAGTACGCGCGGCTTGGCGTTCGTGAAACACACGTCGTCTACATGGAGCGTCTTCAAATGACGTAACTGTCGTACCACTTCAGACTTAACGGAGTGAGTTCCCAGTGCGAGTTTCTTTACAGTACGTGCCTTGATAGGATGGTAGTGCGGTTGCGCTCTTCCGCGCACCGCGACGCTCACCATCCTACTTTCTGCTTCCCGCTGGCTTGACGTGATACCGTGGATGTTCAGTGGCCGCCTCGGGCCATCTGCCCCCAGCATCCCGGCTATCTCCTCGTCGACGAGCGTGATCGTGGACCCTTCATCCAGCAGCGCGTACGTACTCACTTCCTCTCCGTTAGGCCCCTTGACGGTAATCGGACACACTTTCAATAACACTCTGCTCTCGGCGTTAGAATTGTGCGCCGACGCCGTCATGACCGACTCCTCTCTATCGGCCGGTTGATTGACCGACTCCGCTCGGTCGATCGGTCCACCGACGGCTTTGGTTTCCCTCCGCTGGTGTAGAAGTGCGTGATGCGGCTCGCGGCATTCGTTCACACCGCACTTTCTTGCCTTGCAACGGAACCGTCTGTGTTTACTTAGTAGGCACAAAAAACATATTCTCGTTTCCTTGGCCCACTCCCATCTAGCTGGCAGCGACATCGAAGCCAGCTTGCCGCACTGCGTTGTCTGGTGGTCAGCTCCACAACAGTAGCACACGATCTTGTCTTCTGTTGTAGTGTACACGCGACGACGCTCATTCAGCGGCGGCTTCACTTTATTTTCTTTCGTGACGTTTACACTCGTCGTAGGCAGTGATGACGTCATGAATGAATACTTCATTGCTCTGTCTGCTTCGCCCGTTAGAAACTTCGATAGTGTCATAATCTCCGGTTCGTCTCGGCTCGAGAATTCATCTGCAAAGTCGCACCATTTCGTTCGTAGATGCGGGCTGAGCTTCTCGATGACCTGTCGTGTCAACATAGGGTTAAGTAGATACCCTTTGTTGTCGACGCACGAAATAACTGTCACTATATTCTGCAGCTTGGTGGCTAGGCTGTTGAGTTCGCTGGCAGACGAACCCGATCGTGGCAACTTCTTGATATCTTCCAATGCACGACTGATTATGATCTCTGGACGTCCGTAGCAGCGCTCCAGTGTCTTCATGATGATCGCAGGATCCACGGCGGTATATAACAGGGCTGTCACGCACTCTCTTGCTTCGCCTTTAAGGCAGGTGCGCAGACGTCCTAAGTTTTCCGCAGGTGAGAATCCGTGTACGCTCGTCGACTCCCGCATGGCAGCTTTGAACGGCAGCCACTCTCCCGGGGCCCCGCTAAAGGTAGGCAGTTCCTGGCACTGTCGCGGTGTCGGCCTGTTGCGAGTCATACGTTCCAGCACGTCGGCTAGGCGGTCGATTCCACGATCCCTGGATCTGGTCGGCGTTGGTGATCTTGCGTTGCGCGGCGTTCTGAACGTCACGCGAGCGGTCTGGTCGTTCGCTTCCGCAGACCGGTCGCGCCCCACTGGATACACTTCCCTCGTTCTTCCCGCAACGTTCAACGGTGGTCGCGGTCCGGCTTCTCTCGTTCCAAGCTCGGCGCCGTCGCCTGCGCTCGGCGACTCCCCCCGTATGCGGGTGTTCTTCAACCACTCTGTGATATTTCTATCTGTTTCCACCCCATCGTCTTCGCACACGCTGTTTCTCTCTGTCTGATCCTTAAGGGCGGCTATGTTCGCAGCGACCCTTTTCTTGATCAGTGCCACTTGTAACTGGAGCTCTTCTCGTCGAATAGCGGCGATTTGTTCTTCTGCTTCCAGTTCCACTTGTTTCACCAAAGTGGCGGCACTTAGCTGCGAGCGGTGTGATCGGACGGACGGTGATCGCGATCGGCGACCTGTACGAGTCGCGGTGTGTACTTGCGCGGTCGTAGTCTGTTGCACTCCGGGCGACGCGGGTCGCGATACGTTCGGCGCGGATGCGGACGCGGACGCGGATATATGTACGGACGGCGACGCGGGGGGCTCTTGATACGCTCTCTGCACTCTGTCTTCGGTGGTCTTGCTCCTGGTGTTCGGCATCTTCGGTCCTTGCCTTAGCCTAACACGTATGACCGATTACCCTGACCTGTGTGTGTATGTGTGTGTATGACCGTTCCTAATTCACTACACTAAACACTGAGACCTTTGACCGCCCTAACTGGAAACAGCGCACCGTCTACGACCTTGTGAACTGACCATTTGGCACCGTTAGGTGGACAGTCACTCGGTCACGGTACGAAGTAACGTTATTCTTTCTTCTGGTCTTGATCCTGCAGACGCGTAGCCTCGGCGTCCGGGGCAGGAACTCTTGGTCTCCTGGTACGTAGTCCGGCAGGAACTCTTGGTCTCCTGGTACGTAGTCCGGGCTGCCCACGATGATCTTCTATAATGATCTTCTTTCTTCTTTAGGGTACCGCTACGAGACCGTACAGAGTTGGTCTTTCTTCTTTCTTGAGGTTTCGATGGAGCAAAAGACACTGCTCGTTTCTTCTTTGCGATTCTTCTATCCGGCGGCGAAGTACCAAAAACTATTGGTGGCAGTTGCTTGTTTAAATTAAAAAACTCGATTTTAAAATGGACTGTATAATTATTGAATTAAATTAATTTTAAGTACAGAGCGTAATTATTTCTAATATACATCAGAGCGAGGTGAAGTTTAAAGGTGAAGTGACGTAAATTGTTGCTGAGTGAGTTTTCGCCCGCCGGGGTCGCTCCTTAAGTCCCGCATCCCGTCCGACGCCTACTTGCTAACCGTGCCCTCTGCGGGCGCCGGCGGTATGCGGGGCGCGGAGAGTGGGTGTGCTCCGGCGGGCGGGTCAGGGGGGTGCTCTCTGTCCGCAACAATATCGTTATAATATCTATATCCCCTTTAAAAGACGAAATTTGAAGAATTTCGAAATACTTCAACCGTTTCCTACTCTATCTGTATGAGCATAGTATTTTGAATTATTGTGTTCCGGCATTAATGACCAGGTTCTAGACTGCCTTAAGAGAGCAGCAGCGCATTTGTCGCACCTTTGGTGTTGCAAATGTCCATAGGCGATCGGCATTGGTAACCACTTTCCATCAAGTGGGCCGTCTGTCTGTCTGCCGAACTCCTGTAATAAAATAAAATGAAAGGCACCAATTATTTGACACACAAACGCATATATACTCTTTTGCTAATTGTCAAAGTCAAATCAACAATGTAGCCTTGGCGAAATCTGTGATTATAGAAGTTTTAAGTCTTTGATATTAATTATTATAGTCGAATTTCGACTACGGGCGACCACTAGTTAATAAAAATAGGTATGTCAACAAATAGCAAAACAACACACAAATTAAAATAGTCTGATAATAAACTTAATTAAAACTGTAAAAGTTCATATAAAATTGTTGTTGTTCATAAAAAAACCACAATATATAGCACATAAGGGTGCAATAGCAACTGCGAATTCCAACTGTTTTGCTTCGTTCTATTTTTGTGGAAACATTTACATTTGCTGCAGTAAAATTTTAATTTACATGCCTAAGAGAATTATAAAATAGTACGGTATGATAATTAAAGTAATTTTTTATTTCTCGCATTCTGAAAGTACGTAAGTTGTCTGATCGCAGGAATGAAAACAGTATTTTTCGTCCTTGCTGTCAAAAAAGTCAATTATTTATTTAGGTTTATGGCTTGGCAGCTAGGCCTTTAAGCCAGATCTTAGTTTACAATATAGTTTCTTCATTTTCTTAAGCCTATGTGTAGCACAGCTGAACTGTAGGTAATATTAAACTGTAGCTAGTGCCATTCAATGGAGTTCTTGTGACAACTCAAAAGGCCACATTTGACTATACAGTTCACATTTCTCACAAAACACAAAATCACTACTCAAAAACTATCAATATCCTACAACTATTGTTCATTTTAGAGTAATTTTACACATTTTAAGAAAATAAAACTGCACAGCACAACATCTCTTTTCAGTTCCTGCCAAAAACTCCAAAAAATTCAAAAACTATGCGAACCATAGATAATACTTGAGATTCATGTTCCAACTTTTTTTACAGTTACTGTTAAATCGCATGAATTGTAATAAAAAAAAATTGTGTCATAATTTTATACTTATAAATTACTTTTCATTAAATTATTATTTTAAATAACCAAAAAGCCGAGTGTGCCTCGGGTGAAAGGCCTATTTAGGCACTCGAACTAATAGCGCCCTCGTTACGCTCGTGCGTCAAACCATCTCATGCCTAAATAGGTCATCTTCACCTATCCTATTCTGTTCACTCTATTATATAATTATTTACTTTACGACACAAAGCTTTTACAAGGAAGAATAGCCATGTACAAGCATCTTTATTAAACATATATGTATCATGGAAGAATAATATTCATTTTCCATGCAAGTATGAGGAGATTAATGGATGTAGATGAAGCTAAAGATGTATATTATATTTATTATGATGTATATTTATGTCGTCTCTGACTACCCCTATAGGAAGTAGGGGTGATAATATGTATTGCGGGCGCGATGCGATGGCCGGGAGAAGGCAAAGGGACGGGAAGAAAGAAGCAAGGAAGGAAGGACTTACTTCGCCACCAGTCCGCCGTCACACTGCGCTCTTCCCCCTGGGTTTCACACTCTTACTAGGATTTGGTGTTTTATCATTAAATGCAATCTTGGGTTTATTTTCTTCAGTTGCTCCACCAATTTTATATGTACGTATTTATTGCCGTGTCAGCAGTGACAGTTCTGAATATCACTTGTTTAGCGCATTCTTCATTTAAAGTTGTATTCCTATTCTTGATTGCGAAGATGGGAGGAAGAATTTACAAGGAGGTGTTCCTCGGCGCAACTATGTATGTATGTAAAGCTTTTACATAAGGCCAACATCAAATTTTAATATTTTTAGTCTTTGGAATTATTGAGATAATCAACTGTAATAGACAAATAGACACAGGAGTGTGTGTGACACAGACCTAAGTGTTTCTTTTAACATTCTGTGTACTATGATTAACTTATGTATTAAAGGTATTCAAAGTGCATTCATTTGTAATCAATAGCCGTTCTTTGATTTACTAAAAATTTCATAGTCCCAATAAAAAGTAATAATGTTTGTTACAGCCTGGCCACGACTTTTGTTTAAGCAACCGGTGGCGCGACGAGCGCGACGCTAGAGCGTTGTACATACTTCGTCCTACTCAATTGAATCAGCGACAGCGACGGCAACTACCACTTTGTCACTGCAAATCATATCATCTGTCTAATTTATCTCTACATTAGTAACGTGTGCACCGTCGCTGCTTATTTGATTACAAAAAATCCTTCCATTGTATCATATTTATAAATGGACCTAATAATAGCACGGGTGCATTGCGATGGCTCTGGCGAAGATATATTGGATGAAGTGGAAAATGGGAAGAAGCACCTAGCCAATTGTTTGCACGTCCACCTTCCCCCGGGAGTTCACATACACAGACATACTAACACACATTAAGACTTATGTTAATTTTTTTATTTTATTTTATTGCATGAGTTTAGCAGACAGGCAGACGGCCCACTTGATGGAAAGCGGTTACCATCGCCTATTGACATTTGCAATCCCAAAGGTGCTACAAATACACTGCTGCTCTCTTAAAGGAGACTGGAACCTGGTCACTATTGCCGGAACACAACTCAAGGTTGTTATGGTGGCATACTCTAGACTAGGGGTGGTAGCCATCCAGTCGGGCAAATGCCCTACCACCTGGCTGTGGGTTGTTTGGTCGCCTCTTACGACAGAGCGCCCGGCCGCAGGAAATTGTATTCTTTCTCCTCTCCTGCACGGATATAATATAATATAAAATAATAATAACATAATTAAAATATGATATAATATACTAATAACAGCTCGTTAACGTCCCAGTGCTGGGATCGGGCCTCCCATTATAGGGGAATGAACAGCATATCCACCACGCTTGTCCAAAACGTCTGAGCAGGTTTGACACATCGGTTATCTCAATGTGCAGGTTTTATCACGATGTTTTCTGTTAACGCTGTTAGCACGTGATAATTTTAACAATATGCACATTAGAAAACTGCCCAAGTGGTGTATGCGTTTTCAACGCGTGCTCTAGCCATTACGCTACCACGTCTTTCGTTTAGTATGATACGATTGGCGAAAAAGGGTTTCCTTGGTTTAACTATACAGGATTTATTACTTTGTTTTAGCTAATCGTCGCGTCGCGCTCATAGCAACAAGGTCGTGGCCTGACCGAGAGAAACTATGCATTGTTTAAGCTGTAATATGTTAGCAAAATATTAGATCAGGTTTAGTAAGTATTATAAACGTATTGAATTAATAAAAACACGACATCTTTGCCATTGTTTCTTGTCTGGTGACCTAGCATATTATGCATTTGTAATCGGATCAGTATTTTTTTGTTTGTTTGATATTAGCACTTCTAGACAGATTCGTTACCATTCGCGATGTCACGTGTTGCTTCTAATTTAAAAACTGTGAAGCAATTTTTTTGGAAAAATATCATTGTGTATGT
The DNA here is from genome assembly GCA_012273795.1 of Dendrolimus punctatus. Taxonomy (NCBI): domain Eukaryota; kingdom Metazoa; phylum Arthropoda; class Insecta; order Lepidoptera; family Lasiocampidae; genus Dendrolimus; species Dendrolimus punctatus. The sequence continues at coordinate 795,832 of CM022529.1, read as the reverse complement.
ATTGTTTCATAACATAAATATCATTTTCTAAGAAATTATAATCTGTAGCCTAGCACGTGTTTTATTACTGTTTACATTATCTGCCATTATTTTGAAAGGTTGCCTTAATTGTTGACAGTTTTGTACTAATTTTAGATGTGCTACAATGTAATCAACTATTGTTCACCAGTAATACCTCTATCTTTGTGGCCGACTTTTCAACAAGACATTTATAAAACCCTTCTATGTTTATTTGTGATGCAAGTTTTGAAAAGATTTATTAGATATATCGCACATTTAGAATTATACAGACCTAATATCAAGTTCTTCAACTTCATACCTTATTTTTATGTATTAACTCAAAATTTTGATTTAGGTCTGTATTATTTTGAGGGTGCAATATGTCCTTTATTTTTTACGAACTAGGTGGATTAGTACTATAAAACCACTAGAGTTTACTCTACTTGCTATATGACACGTATATACTTATGTAGGTAGGTGCTTTACCTAAAGCTTACCTACTGTTTCTTGTTACTAACTTCACTACAATAGGAAAGAAATGAAGTCCATATAACTAACTAACTCCGTTGGCTCAGCGACCCAACATGTGTCTTAGCCTCCGAAGCGAGAACACGCCACCTGTTCCTGTCCTGTGCGATTTCTTGCCAGTTAAAGGCTTGAAGCTCACACAGGTCAGCCTCCACTCTGTCCCTCCACCGGTACTTGGGGCGACCGACCGGACGTCGCCCATCCGATTGTCCCAAATAGGCCCTCTTCACGCTTCTATCCTTTCCCATCCGTTCCACGTGACCGAGCCAACTGAGCTGGTGGGAGTTCTTGGCGGGAACTGAGAAGAGATGTTGTCCTGTGCAGTTTTATTTTCTGAAAATGTGTAAAATTACTCTAAAATGAACAATATTTGTAGGATATTGATAGCTTTTGAGTAGTACTTATGTGTTTTGTGAGAAATGTGAACTGTATAGTCACATGTGGCCTTTTGAGTAGTCATAAAAACTCCGTTGAATGGCACTAGCTGATTACCTACAGTTCAGTTGTGCTACATATAGACTTTAGAAAATGAAAAAACTATATTGTAAACGAAGATCTGGCTTAAAGGCCTAGCTGCCAAGCCATAAACCTAAATAAAAAAAAGACTGAGCAGGTGATATTTTATTTCTACCAGTATGTTAGGCTCGGCCACGAGGTTTCCAATTTCAATGTTGGTTCGAACCCTCCAGCTGCCATCGTCTTTCCTCGTTGGACCCAAAATCCCAAAATCTTACGGAGAACCTTTCGTTCAGCCACTAAAAGCTGATTCTCTTCCTTTCGGGTAAGCGTCCAGTCTTCGCAACCGTATATCAGGATGAGCCGTATGTCGGTTTTGTAAATCCTGATTTTGTTTTTTCTGCTCAGAAGCCGGAACACCATTGTCATGTAAGGCTGTGCACCACCTCAGGGCGTTTTCAATACGTACGTGTATTTCATCCTCTCGCGTGTTCGTATCGGTTTCATGTAAAGATACTCGCTCTTATCGCGGTTGATTGATCATCAAGCACATATAGTTTACATAATTGCACAGCGAAACATAGAGGTGATTTGTAGCCAACCAGATTTGAAGTAATACAATGAATGACATGTTGTTTATGACAACGTAGTTATTTGTAACTTGAAAAGGCGCGTTTGCAGCGCCATCTATTTTTATAATCCGTTTACTCCATGAAAATGACATTATTTATTGAGATAAAAAGTATCGTAAGTATTAACTCGGATTATAAGCCAGCACTATGTCAAGTTTTATGCATATAAATTCAGTAGGTTTCAAAAAAATGCGATCGCAGCGCCATCTTTTTCAATATTTTCGTCTATCCAATGGAAATGATGACATTTATCGGGATAAAACTATTCTTTATAAGCTAGCTCTGTATCGAGTTTCATTTAAATCCGTTCATCATGCTCTAACAGAGAGACAGACAACATTAAAAAAAATGCATTTACATATCTCCTGGTAAAAAATCCCCTTGATTTTTTTCACATTTTTGAACGCAAGGTACAAAGTCGAGCCATTTATAGATTTATTATAGTACTAGCTGACCTGGCAGACGTGGTTCTGCCAGGAAAAGCTTCAATCGATATGCAGCGCCACCTACCGGGTCCAATTGTCAACCAACTCAGAAACCTTCTTTGGCTCATGCACAAAAACTTTGCTAAAGATCATCACAAGTTCAAATGTATAGTTTCCGATTCTATAAAGGACATACAGACAAACATTATTTTTATATATAAGAAGATAGATTATAAGCTAAGTAAGAAACATTAAGAAAATTTGTTAAAAAGAAAGCTAAAATCTATCCAGAAGGAGTTGCAGTCACACCATAATATAATAATAACTTACCACCGTCGCCACTCCTAATCAGCAATATTCTTGCCAGGGGTTCTCTGGAAGAGATCGCTTTTAGCGATAAGACCGCCCTTTGTACACAATAACACTAGTTCGTAAGTTTTCTGTAATGGTGTACATTAAAAATTAGGAAAATTAAATTAAAAAAAAAAATCGCAATACTAAATATATATAAATACAATAACTGCAAATATTATTATATAAAACACTACTCATATAAAAATAAATATATTATAAAAATTTAACAAATTACACAATGACACTTCCACGGAATCTATATCCTTGTTGCTTTTGGTTCGAAGGAACTTGTAACTTGTACAAAAAAAAAAACAAAACTACCTGCAACCTTTAGTATTTGTGCTTTCTATCTCGTTACAAATTACAACTTATTTTTACAACTTATATTATAAATTGTTCTCATAGTTTAAGTGAATTGTAAAATTCTTTTATGAGAAATAAAGTTCTTTAACCCGAAAATATTATATATCTTAGCTATCTAATGATAATAGAAAGTATTGCTTGCATTGATGCACTTATTGTATAATCTGAGAAAAAATCCATCAGTACGATTGCATTGTAAAATTTACATTTCTTGTTTTAAGAAAGGAAATTCATCTATATTCAACGTCGATGTCCACGGATGTGTTACACGAATGTTAACTAAACTTACTACTTTCATATACTATTCATTGGACGACAAAACATTTCTTTAATACATACTAGCCGCTGAACGCGCCTTTAGTAGTAGCCTAAGATGCTAAATGTGGATTTACTCGAGCGTCGCGAGGACCTTTTGGATTGTGAAGATTAGATGCTAGAAAGTAAACAAGGTTTTATGATGTATGCCCTTTCACTGGTGGGGGGAGCGTGTACAGGTTTTTAAAACAAACACAGAAGTACTCGAGCGCGTCAGATATTTAAAAGGGGTGTTAAATAAACTCTAAAGGAACTCCTATTCAAAAGACTGACAATTTGTACGCGCCCAAAAGTCAAAAGTTGTGGTAGCGTAATGGTTAGCGCACACGCCCCTAAATCGAAGGGCGCGGGTTCAATCCCGGCCGGAAAACATGCATCTCTTAGTTAATTTTATGATCTAATGTGCATATTGTTACAGTTACCACGTGCTAAAAACGGCGAAGGAAAACATCGTGATGCAACCTGCACATCGAGATTACCGATGTGTCAAACCTGCCAAGCCGCCTTGGACAAGCGTGGTGGGTATACTGTCCGTTGCCCTATAATGGGAGGCCCGAACACAGCAGTGGGACATTTATGGGCTGACATTATTATTACCAAAATCAAAATGCAAAAACAAAACGTGCATTTAAATACTCGAGCGTACCTATATCTTACCAACCGTTGATTTGTCTTTTTATTAAAATTTTACAAAAGCTACATCAAAAGCAATATCAAAATTCAACCGATTGTAGGGCAAGTTAATGAATAATAAAATATAGGAACTGACTATTAAAAATTACAATATGGTAATTAATAGAAATTTCAAAGAAACTCACTTTCTGCAACACTAGTATTTAGCTATTTATACTTTAATTTGTTTCTAACATTTGAGAATCTTTGCATTATTTATTCGTAAAGACCTTCTGCAGACCGGTATAACATTATAAAATCAGCCGGACAATCGCCGCATGAATGGCTGGCCTTAGTTGCGTTTGATCACGCTACAAAGAACGTCAATGGGAACGGCACAATCACTATACCTACTCTCATTCGAAACTCATACACTGTCAATACCATACACTTGTGTATTAAATTATATAGTGCAAAAAACTCTCTTACCGCGTTCATTAGTAAACATGTTGACGTTGAATTAACTTTTGTATCGGCTATAGCGAATCACTAAGTTATAAATAGTTATAAATTAATTACAAATTATTAACAAATTAAACAACAACATTAAACAAATCTACTTAATATATTATTGAGTGTTCAAAAATTATTTGGTGTTCGAAAATTATAAATTGTTCGAAAATTATTTAGTGTTCCAAAATTATTAATTGTTTGAAAATTATTAAGAAAAATAGTGTGATAATGATAGAAAATATGGAGAAATCAAAATATACAGACAAAAAAATAACGGACTTAGATGATGTGTTATCAAAATTTAAGTTATTTGGTAGGTATCATATGCAGCATTTAGTGTTGATTGCTTTGGCTTATATGTCAAACACTATGTACTGTGGAAACTATATTTTTGCCGCTGAGAATGTTGAATATAGGTAAGTAGACATGAACGTCTAGTATTTTTCTTAAGTTTTCGTGTCTAGAATACATAGTTAAGATTACATTTTATTTGATTTAGAAAACCGTTAAAAATTAAACTACATTATAAAAAAGGAACCTAAAATTAAATAGCAGAACTAAATCAAAAAGAGGGTATAAATTATAAACTAAGTATAGGTCCCAAACCACTGTGACTTTCCGTGAAAGTTCCCATAAGGCTGACGGCGTTACCACTTTGAATACCAATGGTTAACCTATAAGCAAAATAGATGTCTTTTGGTCGTATGAGGAGTCGAAGTACAAAACTTTCCGCGATGTCTCGATAAAGTTTTCGAGGGTTAAGACCCCACGGACTCAGAGGTTCCACCCCAAACGCCGCAAATGTGTAACTATCTCCGATGGTGGCATACTTGCGGGCTTGAGGGCCTCCTATCCGGCTGCAGGAGAACCGGCGGTAACGGACGTTCATGAAAGATGGGATGCCGCCAGACTGTCAACGCAACTAGCGTCCCATAGCAGTAGCAGCAATTAATTTGAGTCTATAATTTACATGCATCGTAAAATGTTGTGGTTTAAGGAATAGAAGCGGCGCAAGTAGTCTTCCGTAATCACAGCTAGTCAAAAGTGACCAAAACGTCGGGAATAGAAAATCAAATGAAATGCCGCGCTTAAAACCGTAAATCTATTTTTAAGAAAGTAAGAAAAATTTTAGGATAAGATACAAAAAGAAAAAATAGTAACATAACATCAATTATAGTGTCCTTAAAAGGCCCATGTTTAACATAATGCTGGTGCCACAACCAGCGCTGAGCTTCCGCAAGGACCTGTAAGTAATGCCATGGCTTAGCTCTAGGAAACAATTTTATTTCTTAGACATTTGCTGTCCATTGCAAGAGATAGGCTCCCTAAGTTTGTGGCACATATATTGGTCCTTTTATAATCGCTGGGAGAATTACTTGACGCATCCCCTCAACAGTTGTCAGCGAGAGTTATATAGAGCCCTTGGAGACCTCCCTTCGCTGCGGAAGAACGTGTAAGATAACGACCGCAAGACAACCCGCTAAACTAACAGCGTCTCTCCGCGTCAAGGGTTTTCCTTACTTTGCTCTTGTCAGCGACCTTTCGCAGGTCATCAGCCTACCGGACTCAAGGGCGTCCTAAACATTTACAGAGACACAGCCTCCATCTTCATTCTAGGACTTATCAGCTTCACAGACCATCGGTCTTGTGACGAAAGTGTTTGACCCATTGCCATATCAATACACTAATCTTGTGAGTTAGTATGTCCATTACGTTGATTCTCTTATGAATATCCACTTTCTTGTGTCTAAGATAAATGTCTAACATAGCTAACTTTATATTCCGCTGTTAAACTTTTTGTGGATATGTCTCATCGGTACCCACGCAGATTCTTGCATAAATGTTTTTAGTCATTCGCTAATGAATACAATATTATTTCGTGATAATAAGCGTGGTGTCTGATAATGATCAAGGTTAAAGTCAATTGTTATATAAAACATATGGATATTATTAGAATAACACGGCGCTCGATAAGTACCACCTTTCATGGGTGACTGCCGTTGTTAACCAAATAATCTTGCGTCATAAAAGAGTGAATGTAGCAAGATTCATGAGTTACACGAGTAGTCTGTCAGCAATTAGGACTAGATATATATGTGAAACACCAAGCAGCAGGTTATTACTGAGTGGTTTAGTATTCGTCGTCCGCACGTGGATTGCTTGAGAGTTGTCTGGTTCTGGTTGGATGTCTTATTCCTTTAATGAGATTACCTTAAATCTACACTTTATCAGAAACGTAATCCTGTCGTCATGTCTAGTCTATGACCTCTATTAATGAAATTGTCACTTTCTGTTTTCTCTCATTGCCCTAGAGCTCCCTTTAAAAATATTCTTCTACAATTCGCCCTGTCTCTGATCTATGCTACTCTCTGAATGATAATATTTATGTACTGTATGTATATCCTCAATGTCGGTTCAGGAACTTGTAAACTACATTTTTGGTGTCAAGGCTTAGTCAAAATTGTAACATGTTATATGTATTTATCACAATTTTAAGGAAAAAATAATGTCATCAAAATATTTTGTTACAAGGCCCTGCACTGCCGCCGACTATATATTATATAAGAAGAAACAGTACTAACTTTAAAACATACACTTTTGAATAAAAAGACTATCTCTTACCGACTATACCTAGTGTAATATATTTTAAAACATTAACCGAGTTTGTTTATTTAATCTTGTTTTAGTTAACTGACTGTAAAGTGTATTGAGGCTTTAGTTATATTAGTAAAATTACATTTATTAGCTAATATTTTTGTATTATAATTCACAAATTTATTTGTTTTCAAATTATTTATTAATTATTTTTCTTTATACATACATACAAAAAACATATATTTTAAAAAAATGTAAAAAACCGATGTCCGCCGGCAGTAGGGCCTAGGGTCCAAGCTACCGGTGGTTAAGGTTCCAGAGACAGGAACCTCCTCACGATACTGGTCGTGTCCAACAGGGCTGCCTTCGACATCCGACCCTTCACCCAGGTACCAAGCGCGAGCCTTTCAAGATGTCGGCCAAGGCTCTTCGCTAATAATCCATTATTATTATATGTATTGTAATGTTGTATGTCTTTCAAGACCACGGGCCATAAAATGGCCCGGACTTTTGGAAGGCTTGCGTGGGGCCATTGGGGAGGCCAACACGTAGGGGCCCCTTGACAAATTTAATGTAAATATGTGGTGTGACATTGGTATTATAATTATTATTATGTATTTTTTTAATGAAAATTATCAAATACAATAAACAAAACTTGACTTATTTATATTGTATTCTACCCATAGTCCCTCAAGACTATAAGTAGAATACTGAGCCTAGATCACCGTCTTCTATGGTAAGGTCCAGAAGGTTGGCTACGTTTCCTCGTTGAATCTTCTTAACCTTAATATAACGTTAGTTAAATTAACTTTATCAACAAATAAAATATATCAATGCGAAGCGTGTAATTTGCCTGGCGGAACTAATTATAATACGTTGATTACAAGTTATCTTGGCAGTACCAAGGCCACAACTTAACCTCTGTTACAAGGAAAACATTCGTATTAATTTTAAAAAAAAAACATACGCATCTTTATTAGAAACAAATATATCGCAGGGAAGTTATGGAAATTTGTATGGAAGATCTAATTAGTATTACACTGAAATATAAACTAACTGAAATTAAACTAATTATAAATAAATATTAACTAAAATTAAACTAAAATGTAAATAAAATACCAAGTATAAGTAAAAAATAGACTCCAGGTCGCTCTCGGCGGGGAGAGTGCCCAAAATGTTGGCCGCATTTCCGCGTTGGATGGCAACGCAAGCCAGCCTTTTGGTCACGCGAGACCTCAATTAGTCGCTTTGAGAGGTCTCGATAGAGGTGATGAGCTCCAGGCACCCACGGCCCCAGGGTTTCAACCCCGAAAGCCACAAAAATGTACCCATTACCAATGGACACATATTTGCGGCGTTTCAGGGCCTCCTGGTTGGCGGCGGCGGCCCCGGCAGTCACGGCTGTTACTGGGAGATGGAAAACCGCCAAAGTATTAACACAAGTTGCATCCCATACTAAGGGGCGTCCCATCTTCCAAGGCACTAATGACATCCCATCTGGTCTCTTGCCATCGTCGCGGCATAGCCCATTCGGTTCGAGAACAGCAGGTGCACCGGTGGTGACAAGAGACCGATGGATAATGTCATTAAGTGTCACGTGCCGTGATATTCTGCCGGCGCTTCTCATGCATGACAAGCCATGGTGGCCTAACTTATCAACTCTATCTCCACACCGACAGCGATGTGGTACTACCACACTTGCCCCCAGACGAATGCAGACAGCTATCCTGTATGGGTTATATGGATTAATTTACTTTTCGTATCTCGGATGAAGTCTGTTTTGGTGCAATTCATGCATTATCTAGACGTTTATATGACCTTGGGATTTTAACAAACTTGCCGAAGACTTTTTTTTAGATCTGTCTACAAATATATTCAATCAAAGACTACAAAGATAATGGCTGTTGAATATTTTTTATTTGTTAGTTTGGCAATTGTCTATTTATATAATAATCTTAAGGAAAATTAGCACGCCTCATAGGCAAAACATGCGAGTCTTGTATCCTAATGTCACTCCAAATTGGACCCACAAAATGTTACTTTTGAATTATTAAAGATTAAATTAACGTACTTGCTTGTGTCTGTGGGTTCTTAGGAAAATATAAGCGTAAATGTATCATTTTTTATACAAATAAGTTTAACTGCATCAATGCGAAAATACAGCTAAACCTTTATAGCCTTACTTATAATAGTTTGTTAAATTTTAAGAAACTGTTCAGCCACTGATTAACGGAAATCTTACCCATAAACTCCTCTTAAGGTTAAGAGGTGGTGGTAAAGTCACTCATAAATAACTGTCAAAAATAACCAACATCGAGAGGTAGTTTAAGTAACTGCTAGGCAAAATGGCAAGTTTTATTTGAAACAGCCATTGATTAGGGGCTTAAGAGTCTCTCATTTAAGAGATTGCTAATCCTTTCTTATCGAGATTATTATAAGTAAGGCCCATAATCTTTAATAAATTAAAAGTAACATTATGTGGGTTGGATATTTTTTGCGTCACTACGTCCAATTAATATAGAATGTTTTAAGCAAATAAATTTGAATTTGAATAGATATGACTTACAATCGTTTGTTTCAGATGTAAGAATGAAAGTTATACCAATAACACATGCGGGACCATTGACTCGCAAAAATGCCCCGAATGGATCTACGAAGATTCAAACACGTTTGTGGCTGAAGTATGTATATACAGTGTGTTTAATAATATATTAACAAATTGGCGGTAGGCTAAATAAAACTTTAACAATACTCATTGACACTTGACATCTTTGTCTTCCGTGTTCAGGGCTACTGGAAAGTGGCCGAGACTTCTTGCTTACTTACTCCGAGTGAGTTTTGGCCTCCGAAACAAGAGCATGCATCTTTTCTCTGTCCTACGCAGTTTCTCACCAATTATTGGCTCGTAACTCCGACAGGTCAGCTTTCACTTTGTCCTTCCAGCGATATTTGGGACGGCCGTCCGGACGCTGACCTACCGGCCGTCCCAAATATGCTTTCTCACGCTGCGATACTCTTCCATCCGTTCTACGTGATCGAGCTAGCGACCCAGACATCTGAATAATAAAAATCAAATAAATTACCGCGCTTAAAACCGTTAAAACGTAGTTTTATTATGTATACTAGTCGTGAAAACTTATGAAAATATTCACTTAGTTTTATTTATAGTATAATTATATATATAGTATTTTTAGGCAGAAGAATAGGCGACCTTATCGCTTAGAGGCTTAGAGTAATCTCTTCCAGGCAACTAAACTTATAGAAAATTCTATGCTAATCAATCAATATCTTTATTTGCAAGAACATAGTTTATACAGGTGTTATACAACTGTAGATGCACAGTAAATTCTTTACTTCATTCATACATTCATTCAAAATAGCAGTTAAATGTAAGGATAACAGGACTGAAGAAGTTTCAAACACTACATTTTTAGTTATTACTATTGATGGACAATTAAATTGGAAAACGCATATTGAGCAACTATGTAAAAAAACAAGTAGTTCGGCAGATGTATTGTATAGGCTAGCTGGAGACGTCAACACGGAAGTTATACTTACTGCTTACCAAGGGTTAGTGTCTTCAGTGCTCCGCTACGGCATAATCTTCTGGGGTAACTCCACAAATAAAGACATGGCTTTTAAGGCGCAAAAGAGATGTATCAGGGCCATGTTTAATTTAAAAACTCAAGATAGCTGTATGCCATATTTTAAAAAACAAAAAATATTGACTTTGCCCTGTCTGTATATTCTGGGAGTAGTATCTACTTGTAAAAGCGAATCCGCATTTGTTTATTAAGTTTTCCGACATGGCAAGTCGTAATAGACGCGACAATAACAAGCTTTGTATGCCTGCCCGTAGAACCGGTTTAATAGGGAAAAGTATATGCTGCATGGCGCCAATAATCCCTATTAATATTATAACTGCGAAAGTAACTCTGTCTGTCTGTCTGTCTGTTCCGTTTTCACGTAAAAACTACTGGACCGATTTGGCTGAAACTCAGTATATATATATTTTCGATACCGAGGATGAACATAGGATACTTTTTATCCCGAAAAATGGGATAGTTTCCGGGATAACATGATATTTGTCTGTTTGTTTGTTATGCTTTTACGGAAAAACTACTGGACCGATTTGGCTGAAATTCGGTACGTATGTAAATTAAATACTGAGGATAATTTTCATTTTGGCCTTTTTGGTAATTTTGGCCTATTTGGTCATTTTGGCCTTTTTGATCATTTTGACCTTTTTGGTCATTTTGGCCTATTTGATCATTTTGGCCTATTTGGTCATTTTGGCCTTTTTGGTCATTTTGGCCTTTTTGATCATTTTGACCTTTTTGATCATTTTGACCTTTTTGGTCATTTTGGCCTTTTTGGTCATTTTGGCCTATTTGGTAATTTTTCCTTTTTGGTAATTTTGGCCTATTTGGTAATTTTTCCTTTTTGGTCATTTTGGCCTTTTTGGTCATTTTGGCCTTTTTGGTCATTTTGGCCTATTAGGTCATTTTGGCCTTTTTGATCATTTTGACCTTTTTGGTCATTTAGGCCTATTTGGTCATTTTGGCCTATTTGGTCATTTTGGCCTTTTTAGTCATTTTGGCTTATTTGGTCATTTTGGCCTATTTGGTCATTTTGGCCTATTTGGTCATTTTGGCCTATTTGGTCATTTTGGCCTTAGATAGACGGGATGGTATAATTAGCGATATAAAATGAAGTGAATCTTCCGTGGGCAAATACATAAAAAATGTAATATAATATAAACTTTAGCACTTGCTCTATAAACAAGAGACACGCACTAGTGGTTAACCCGCGGCGCAGCCGCGGGGTAATCTCTAGTATTTTATAAATTATCCAAAGCTATTAGGGATAATAACATAGATTTGTTTTAAAAGAGGCTACAAAATACTATTACCCTATTACGACGTAATTTTTTTTCTTAATGACCAATTTTAAATTAAATTTGACATAATATATACTTTGACAATTTTTATTATTCTAATGCTCTCTTACGGGGAGTCTGGAACCTGATCACTAACGCCGAAACACTAGACCAGGCGTGGTAGCCATCCAGTCGGGCAAATACTCTACCACCCGGCAAAACATTTGAAATAAGCTTTCGTAATAAATGAACAAATTCTGTCAAAAGAAAAAATAACCTATAAATCAGTTGCTCATATAGATAATAAGGACAAGAACTTTTTTTGAGAAATTCATCTACAGTATAGAAACACTCCTTGATCAGCCAATTTTTTAAGACTACAGTGAATTTTCTTGCGGGTACATTTATAATTTCAGTTGGCAAAGAGTTATAAATAAGAGGAGCCATTTTAAATACAGTCCTTCTAAAAAGATCCAGAGAAGGCACAGGCATCTCTAATATTACTTTCATCAAAAGTCTCGCGTTAACACTGTTATATTCTTCAAACAAAGATCCATTGTATTGTATAAACTTTGCAATTTCAAGTATAGATACTAGTCACAGTAAGGAAATCGTGAAATTTGAACACCGATTTGCACGACTCTAACAATTTTGTTCCAAATATGGCACGAAGGCATTTCTTTTGGGCTATAAAAACCCTAGCAATATTGGGGGAATTTTCCCATATTATGATTCCATAATTAATGAGCAAACACGAGCGAGAAAGACCATCATCTCTACTCTGGCGATGTAGGCAGTGCAAAAGTTATATATTATCACACTTAAATAATTTTACATAGATAATTTAGACATAGAAGCTTTAGTATAATAGGATAGGTAGTGCTACCTAAGTAGATTCTTAAACGTCAATAATAATTTTATTCATTGTAATATTCTGTAATGACTCCTTATGTTGTCAGAGAATTTGAAACTAAAAATGCCTTCAACAGAACCAGTTTTTACAACAAGTCTTTTGTCGTCCAGGCCATTCAACTTTAGAATGCGTTACCACTAAACCTCAAGCAGACACGATCATGACCTTCTTTTAACAGATTAGTTAAAAATTACTATCCCAAGCTCTGTTATTGTTTACTCGTATGAGTATAATGTATGGGTATTTGTGTATGTATATATAAAGTGTATTGTAGTAGGTACATAATTATGTATTATCTTAATATATATAAATCTCCTGTCACGATGTTTGTCCGCGATGGACTCCTAAACTACTGAACCGATTTTAATCAAATTTGCACACCGTGTGCAGTTTGATCCAACTTGAAAGATAGGATAGTTTTTATACCGTTGGAACCGATAGGTGGCGCTGAGATCGGGTTCTAGAATCCTCTTAACAACGGGGAGCGATTTTGTTTTGTGTGTTTGAGTGGGTCCCCGGATGGTTTAAATCCACAATTGGAACCGGTAGGTGGCGCTGCGATCGGGTCATATTTTTTCTGAGCAGGACAACGTCTGCCGGGGCCGCTAGTTGTTAATAATAATTAAATTATCTTATATACCACCATCTATTTATTAATAAACTAAATATTGTACTAGTGTTGGTTTAGCAACTACCTACTTTTGTTGTCCTACTTATACTTCATGCAAAAGTTGTCTGGAAGAAATCGCCATATTAATGTTCTTGATTTTATGTAACATTTTTGTACAATAAAGCATTTTTCTATTCTATAGTCATAGTTAAGAGCTTGTTTGGGCACGATTTGTTCACAGTTTCAGATAGCCTGCCAAGATTGGAAGAGAACTCTGGTCGGAACTACGCACAGCTTGGGATATATGTTTGGTTTACTCGTCGTGGGACCATTGTCAGACAGGTCTGTCTTTTTTAATTTATGTTTAAAATTTTTTTTAAATACTATTCGTTATCTTAAATTGTTGTTATAATTATGCTCTGTAATGATTTCTGGGCTCAGCGGAAGACTAGCGCTGGTCGACAGACTAGCATTATGCTGACATTGATGCCCTTTGAGGACAAGTTTGATTTTAAGTCTATTGTGTGAGTTCAGCAGTTTGAAAGTGGTTACCATCGCCTATGGACATTTGCCACACCAAAGGTGCTACAAATACGCTGCTGCTCGGTTAAGGGAGACTGGAACCTAGTCACTAATGCCAGAACACAACTCAAGGTTGTCACGGCGGTTTACTCTCGACTAGGCTTGGTAGCCATTCAGACGGGCAACTACCCTAACACCTGGCTGTGGGGTGTTTGGAATCATCATCTCGATTACAGCTTTACTCCAAGGCCGAAGTGAAGTTTGGTTGTAGATTGCGGTATATGGAATGGAAAAATAACCCTCTTTACCAGAAATTGTTATAACATGTGCATTAAAATGTATAATGTTATAAAGTTCATATAAGTATTAAAAAAAAAACACTAAAATAGACTATAACGATGGAGAGCAAGATGCATTTTTAATTTTCGTGTTCGTTTGTTAGGGACTTACTTAAAAACTACTGGGTCGATTTCTATACGTTGTTCGCTGGTCGACATAAATTTTTATGTAATAAAATGTGTAATAATTTATCCCGGGAATCTCGCGGCGATTTTGCGCAGAACGGTCTGTGGTTGCTCAGATACATAAAAATTAGCTTATTCCAACAGTTACCACTAATACGATAGCTTGCTTTCTTCCTTAAATGTTGCAAAACTTCGTGTCCCGGGAACCTCGCGGGAATTTCAAGTCAAGGGTGGACAAAGTCGCGAGCATATCCTAGTTCACAATAAAAATCCAAACCATCTAAAAGAGATTAGCATAAATCAATTAAAAATTCAGTTAATGAATGAATGGCTCTTAAGTATATATTACTCGGCAGACGAATTCCTCAATTGTAAATAAATACATTAAATTATTAATGTTATTATTGTAACATTATTATTTATTTGTCATTTATCAGTATTCTTCTCATGTTTTTCATTTAATATTACATACCAGTTTAATAGTTTATTATAAACATTTGTATGCCCCTGTGTGAGAAAAATATGTGTTTCAACCAACTGTTTAACCATGTTTTGAAAAAATAAACTTGATTTGATTTGAATGGAATAGTGTTCCATTTATTTTGTTGCATAGTTGTTGTCATGTTTCTTTTTAAGGTTAATTATTTCTAAACGATACAATCGGCTATTTCCTTAATTGAATAATATCACAAATAAGCGAGATAAAAAATATCACAAATTTTATTACATGAAATTTGCTTGTCGACCAGCAAAAACTGCATCAAAACAGACCATAAATCCAAAAAAAGGCATCGAGTTCTCCATCGTTTATTGTATATAATCTATTCTAGTTGTTTTTATTAAATAGCTTCAATGACAGACACGGCATGAATAGAATTTTATAATATTATAGATTTATTCATTATAATTATACCAGAATATTTGCTTGTGTATGTCTATAGTTTTATTAGTTTGCATTTCAAAATATACATCATCTTGGATGTATGTAACATACCTACCAATTACTTTGTTTCAAAATATTGTATATTTATTAATTTTAAAGTAGTTTTGTGTATCTCTTTTGTTATAAACCGCACGACAAACGTGGTAGATTCACTTCTATATATTGTAATGATAAAAGTAATAAATAAACAATGTGTCGATTATCTTTCTTTTTTGGATTGTAATATGGTTGTATGTATTCGTGTCGGATACTGTAGGGAGTGCCATTCATCTTTAAATATATTATGACATATGAATAATAAAGATAAAAAAGTAAAAAACGTGACCCATAACACAGTCTGTAATGACAGTTGGAACCACCACTCCGTTCTTATTTTTATAGAACACTAGCTGTCCCGGCAGATGTCATTCTTCCCGGAAAAGTTTCAATCGATATGCCGACAGCAGCGCCACCTGCCGGGTCCAATTGTGAACCAACTCAGAAACCTTCTCTGGCTCATGCACAACTACTTTGCTAAAGATTATCACATGATCAATTGTATAGTTTACGATTCCATAAAGGACATACAGACAAAAAATCATTTTTATATATAAGAAGAAGAACAAAGAAGATCTGATTTGAAACTTTCATTAGACGTCTTTAGAACATTATTTAAAAAACTTAGTAAAAAAAATAACAATTCACCAAAGTCTTACTACTGGGCTCGGTCCTCCTACGATAGGGGAACGAACAGTATAACCCTGCCACTCTTGTCCAAAGCTGCTTCGCAGGTTGGACACGTCGGTTATCTCGATGTGCAGGTTTGCTGGTATCAATATGGATTTGGTCAGAAAACTGCTTAAGCAATGCACGCGTTCCGGCCAGGATTCGAACCTGCACGGAATTTTTAATAAAAGAATTTTGGTTTGAGGGTAACACTAAAAAGTAATCAAATTAGATCACTAATTTAAATACATACAGCCCTTTCCAATTACGAGTAACAATTTAAGAACTTATTTTTTTTTTCATAATAATAATCATCAGCAGAAATTCATTTTTCCATGTTCACCGAACATTGCGACGGGCAGACGCCATAGTCCCCATATTCCCAGACCTCTAGCTCCACTAGCAGTTCACCTCAACAGCCCAGTACTTTTTGTCTCCATTTCCCGGAATAGTCCTACACTGGCCGGGGCTTGTCCTTGGGTGCCTTACTATATGATGTAGACAGAGATAATCGCCGGTCAGTGTCACGCCATATTTACAATAAACTTGTCAAGTGGTCTCTACGTGTTGGCTTTCCCATGGCCCCCCACGCAAGCCCTCCAAAGATCCGGGCCATTTTTATGGCCCCTGGTCTTCAAAAATATACATCATCAGCAGAAAATATTGCATCCCCCCAAACTTAGCAAGTTACACTTGTGTTATGGGTTTTGGTATGGGTGTTATTTACGGAATTTTACCATGCCAGTGCTCGAACCCAGAGCGCTTACATCAACCACAGATCCCGTCTAAATTAAACTCCTTTGATTCCAGGTTGGGCAGGAAAAAGGCTCTTGTGATGACGGGTGTGGCAGGAGGTATATTGGGTTTAGCCAAAAGCTTTAGCCAATGGTATTGGCTTTACATCGCTTTGGAGTTCTTCGAATCGGCCATTGGCGATATTTGTTCACCGGTTTATGTACTTAGTAAGTTCTGTTATCAATATTATTGATCAAAGTAACTAATAATCCTAAAAAATGGATGTGATTATAAGTAATAAATGACAAGGTATCAATAAGAAAGAAGCTCTGGGGATAGAACTCATCTGTCATCGTTGTTACGGCATAAAGGCAAAGTCAGTGAGAAGTCAAATATACTTGATAGAAAGTGAATCGTTACCCGAATAATTTATAATAATAATTTATATATGGAAAAAATATTATTTATTTATATTAGATAGAAGAAAATTGATAGACACTTCTGGGACTGTTAGAAAAACCTTTCAAAATCATGATCACAGAGTGCATTAGTATAATAGAAGAATTATGATGATTTACGAATGACATTATGATATTAGTCTTATACAATAGTTGAAAATCTGTTCACTATCGTATTTGTAAAAAGTATTTTATCTAATTGGGGCACTGCTAGATAGAAAATTCTGAAAAATATTGAGATGTCAAAACTTAAAAATAATATAACAGAAAAATATTTATTGACTGAGATTGAGGGTATGTTCGATCAAGTGCTGTTAATGGCTCGTATCTATCTACAAGTTGAATCAGTCATCATATTAGTATCATCTCATGACGAAAATAATAAACGGTTGTTGCCTCTACGAAACCATACATTATGCGTAGACTGACACGCACTTATCTGTTTTTTTGTATTTATAAAAAATGTATTAATTTGTATATTCTATTTCTTTGTATTCTTCCAGACATAGAAATAGTATCAAAAAGTAGGCGAGTGCCTTATTACATACTATGTGGCTTGGGATACAGTATTGGTGGAGTGGTAATGCCATTTGTGGCATGGATGGTGCCTTACTGGAGGAATTACCTAAGAGTCATCTACGCACCGGCTCTTTTGTTCTTCTTCTATCTCTATCTCATAGACGAAAGTCCAAGATGGCTGATGACAAAAGGTGAAAAGGAGAATGCTATTAAAATTCTTGAAAAAGCAGCAGAGAAGAATAAAATTGAACTAGACAAGAAAGAGCTAGATAATATTATTTGTGAGAAAGAAAAGAATGTTGATTTTAGAAATTTGATGCAAATAACGTTTTCATCGAGGACTTTGGTCAAAAGGTTTCTAGTCTGTGTCATTTGGTGGACTACATCGACGTTTGTGCATTATGGAATGACGATAAACTCAGTGTCCTTAGAAGGGAACAAGTATGTGAGTTTTGCTTTGATGTCACTGACAGACATACCTGGCAGTTTTGTGATAATGTATGTGCTGACTAACTTTAAGAGGAAGGTTCCTTTGATGGCCAGTTTCTTTACTGGTGCTATACTATGTATGAGTCAACCATTTATGCCTGAAAGTAAGTATCTATACAGTATCTAGAAGTTCTTACTGCTTTACAAATGTGAGGAAAGATTTTCGATTTGAAGTGAAACTTATATACAGACGATATACTTATATATAGGATTTTATCTGTCACGAAATTTGTTTTGTATAATCTTATATATAATATATAATTTTTACAATGTTTATACTCCACCCCAAATTAGAATAAATACAACTGTTATTAAAATTTGGTGCATTAATTACTTACGATAATTATATCAACTTTCGTCCTCAGATGCGTAACCTTGTATTTTCACAATTCATATTCTAGTGGTGAAGTGAATAATAAAATCTCAATTCTAAAATAAATAATCATGGTTTTCAGATCTTAAATGGCTTTCAACAGTTGTCTACTTTGGAGGGAAGTTGATGTCTTCATTTTACTTTAACATAACATACATATACACATCCGAATTGTTCCCGACTTACACAAGGAACTCAATGCATGCATTATGCTCTTCTCTGGGGAGGATAGGTTCTATATTAGCACCTCAAACTCCTTTATTGGTATGATCTTTAATCTTTTATTCTGTTTCGTCAATTAGTCTTACACTTGCTTTATAGCCATCTTCAAGAACAAGATTAAGAGAATAAATTAAATTAAAAAGGCAAAGCGTTGGCCCACCTAGTCCTCGAAAACATTGAGGTTCTAGATTCGGTTGAATTTTTCTAAAGAATTTTTTAAAAAAAAAACCAGTATTTTTTCTGGTCTGGTCTGCATGCTTTTGTCCAAATGTGTCTATATAGATACATTAGTTGCTCAACCTAAAGTTTATATTTGACAACAAGAAGAAGTCTTGCATTAATTTATTCTTAAAACGTTTTTTTTCAGATGGTTTATTGGCCAGGTCTTCCAGCAATGATATTTGGCGCAATGTCTCTAATTGGTGGATTGGTTACTTTCTTAGTACCAGACACGGCCAATACATCACTTCCTGATACAGTAAGGCAGGCAGAGGCTGTAGGAAATAAAGAGAAGATGAGCAAAATAGGAATAAACTATGATATCTCCGGTCAGATTCATGAACGGAATATTAGTGTTGTGTCTACTGTTTCGTAGGGTTGGACGTTAATGACTGATTTTTTAATCGAATGACTATAATTTACTTTAGTATAGAATAGATCGATAATATAATCGAATGCATTTTAGATATGATAATTTGCTTGTAATAATTTAGGTCTTTAAGAGGAAGGGTATCTCCTTTTAATTGTAAAATGTACTAATTAAATTTTATTAATCAAGAGATTCTTACAGAATACAAACAAAATATACAGAGTAACTTTTAAAAGCGCTTAAATTTCTATTACGAGGAGTCATTGTTTGTTGAATTCGCCACAATGGCAGGCTAAGGAACTGAGTTAATACAGCCTTGTCAGATATTTATTTTTGAAATAAAAATATTTCTATCCCTTAAATTCTAAGCTCATGTTAAAAAAAACAAGATTGTTAGATTCGATTCTGGCCAGGTAGCATGTGTCGCTTAGTTTTCTGAATAGCTACAATTATCACGTGCTGACGATGAAAATAACTATAAACAGGAAACTGAATTTTGTAATATTGTATGTACACATAAACGCACACTTAATAAAACAAAGATATATCTTAAGTTTTGCGCTCTTTGGGAATCGACATTTAAAGTTTGGTCTATTACGAGTTGTTCTTTGTTTGTCAATTAATTAAAATTAATTCAAGTTATGGAATGGTCTTTAGCTGAATGTGTTGGTATTCAAATAAAATAAATGAAGTTATTTGGTTGATGATAATTAAAAAAGTCATTAGAAAAGAATGCGTCAAATTAATTGTACTTATGTCAGTTTATGATTAAGATAGTAAACAAATTCTTAAAACAATTAAAAATTAAATGCACATACAATAATTTGAAATACACCAGTGCCGCATACTCGGGTCTTTTTGTCAAAAAGCAAAATCAGTAGCAAATAAATTCATTTTGCAAATAAAACAATATAAAAATAAAGCGATTTGTTAGGGTTTATTTCTCTCTCTAAACTAATATGTTTGCTTTACTCCAAACTAATGATCTTTGAGTTTAATTCTTCATTTTATTAAGCGTGCGATATATGTATATGCGAATATGTTTTCAACATATCAGCTGTGTAATCTCAAAACCTAGTAATATGACACAAAATAGTGTCGCCCCCAATTTACAATAAATTTATACCACGTCCTTATCTTCTTGCTTTAGACGATTTATTTATTAACTTATAATTTCTTGCGAATCGCCTGCTCGATTCATACAGAAGGAATTGTATTTACATGACTCCTCTTAGTTATAACTCTTTGCCAACTGATATTATAAACGTGCCTTTAAGAAACTTCACTGTAGTCTTAAAAGGTGACTGATTAAGGAGTGTTTCTATACTGTAGAGGAATTTCTTCAAATAACTGCTTGTCTTTATTATCTATATGGAAATTCTCATTAATCTATTTGTTATTTTTTCTTTTGACATTAATTGCTTATAAATTACCAAATCTTACTTGACATTTTTTCTTAATTAAAATATTTATGTAAATTTAATTGTAATATTTAATTTATTTTGTACATCACTATGTGGTAGAATGTATGTGCATCTACAATTGTACAACACCTGTATAAACTACATTCTTGCAAAAAAGGATATTGAATTATTGGTTCTCACAGTCTACACATTTGTATTACACACAGGAGTAAACTTGAGACTTGAGCGAAATGCGCGCTCGCCTACCGATCCCCACTTTCTTACCGCTCTCGCCATCAACGTGTACGATCGAGTCAGTACCTCGCGGTTACGTCATTCGAGCGAAGTCTCAAGTTAACTCTAGCGGGTTGTATATAATACAAGAACATATGTTAAATATAACTAGGGTTGTAAATAATTCAAGCAGACCAATAGGGATTAATTAGGAGGTAAATGCCAGTTCAGCAAGTTCGCAAAATTAGCGGTACAAGGGATTTGAAGACCCGTGGGAGAGGTAAAGGTTGAGTGCCTATTCAGAAGGGTTTGAACAGTATTTACATTTATATATGCGAAGCCGTGTACATAGAATAAAAAGTAAATTTAAATGACTTACACGTATCACTTTCAAAAAGTACAGCAGTGGAACTTATTATGAATAAAAACTTTTGAAATTGAAATTTTGATTAACGCTCTTTGACAGTTCAGTAGCTAAATGATGAAAACAATTGTTTGCTATAGAAACCTTTATAGAACACTTGTCGGATTCTTTAATAATTGATAGATTTTAGAATCCTGATATACATATAATAAATCACTAAACTTTAGAACCCTATTGAAGTGCCACCTATCAGATCCAATTGTATATCTAGGCCGTTTCGAGACCCGTACGAATATACACAAAAAATTTCATCAAAATCGGACCAATCGTTTAGGAGCAGTTAAGTGACATACACACGAACAGAAGAATTTTATACATAGAGAATGAGATATTATGGTAGAGCTAATTAACGCAGAGTTGGCAGATAACGGGCTTCGTATCTGATTGCTAATGAAGTGGGGGCCGATCAGCGTAATTAGCGGCTAACGCCAGGGACGGATTTGGTTCAATTTATTGGGGACTTTCAGGGGGTCAGAACAGTAAAAAGTACTCAATAAAAAACTGGACAATCGGACGCGGAACTGCTGTGTAGCATTCTGTACTAAACATTATTAAGCCTCAGATACACTAAGGGACATATTGTCCCCCAACATGACGTGCAACGCTATCTACGTGACACTGCTGCATTGCCCAGTGTCCTGTAACATGCCCCGCAACATTTTACGTGACGTGGGGCATGTTGCTTGTTCTCACTCCAAAAGTGAGCGCATACAAAATGTTCCATGACATTTCCTTCAGGTCATTTCACGTTTTATTTGAGGGACTGTTTCGCAACATGTTGCTCCATTTGGACTAATGAATCTAAGGCGTTAAGATTTATTCGTTACTAGCTGACCTGGAAAACTTCAAATCGCCTCCGAATCAACAAATAAAAAACTTTTATTTCTGAACGACGGGTCGAACATCAAATGTTTGACAGGTAGATGTAGTTTATAAGGGAAAGCAAATTGGTTGTTTTTACTATTTTCCAAGCATGTTATCTATATTCATTCACCTTTTAAAACTTCCCCGGACTTATACACAGATAATTCAAAACCAAAATTAGCCAAACAGTGCATCCATTCTCGAGTTTTAGCGAGACTAACGAACAGCAGTTGTTTTTTATATGTATAGATATCAACAGCAATAAATACTACGACTTATATCCCTAATAGCTAAAATTATTGAAATGAAATCCTTGATGGTTTCTAGTGTCTATTTCATTTAAATAATTAATATGGTACAGTGAGCAGTTATGTAATAGAGGTCGACCATTTTAAGGAAGGAAGATACAGAGTGGCGCAACTTTAATAATCCAATTTTATTTATGAATAACTTTTTTAATTAATAAAAATAAACGATTTTGAGTGATGGAAATCTTAATTTGGACGTTCACAATTTTTCTGCCTAGAGGAAAAAATGATATCCGTCAAGTGGCTGCCGCTAGTGTTGAAACACATTTTGCCCTTTTTATCGCATTTTCCATGACTTTCCGCAATATTTTCGATGATAACTGTTTGCAATTCTGACGAATAATCTCCTTAAGGGCTGCGATTGTCTGGGGCTTATTGGCATAAACTCGCGACTTCAACTAGCTCCAAAAGAAGAAGTCTGGGATGGTTAAATCGAGCGATATTACTGGCCTTGCCAAATCGCCAAAAATTGACACAACTATTCCACTCTCTTGTGGAGCATATAGAGATCCATTGCTTGTCTGTTTGTATACTTCAGCTGTCTAGTTCGCAAATCATATACTAATATGTAAAACTGGAGACTTTGTTGACCTGAACGCGCTAATCTCAGGAACTACTGATCTAGTTTGAAAAAATAAATTCATTGTTAGATAGCCCATTTATCGAGCAAGGCTATATGCTATATATCACTACGCTAAGACCAATAGGATCGGGGTATCAATGATATGTTGATATGATAATGTTTCAAAATCGAGGGGATTTTGAAAACAACTTACACTTGGACGTCGTCGCGAAACATCTAGTAATAAATATGATTGACGTACGACGCCTTTGCAAAAATTACAACATCTTCCGATAGGGTGATTAATTTTGTGCCACCCGTTATATACACAAAACATATTATAGATCTATGTCAAGTAAAGTAAGTAAGTAAAGTACTTAAATTGATAAATCCGAGTTTGAATAGAATTTGACCAACTTTGCGCTAAACAATGCTACACTATTAGTAAATAAGTCTAAGTCTATATCTTCCAACTTACTTAACTTATTAAATTCGTTTGCTGTTCTGATACAGAACGAATTAATAGTGTGTGTAATAATTTCCTGGGGCGAACTTTAATAGGAGGAACATACAAATCTGTGAAGTATTTTTAAATTGATAAAGCACTATAAGTGTTATTCGTATTTTGCCAATACGTCCCTGTGCCATGGTAATTAGCGCTCAGTGGCGCCCCCCAATTTGCGCGAATCGCACTGCTGAACCTTACTCAATGAGCATTCAAGGAATCTCACTGGTTTAATGGTAATTTTGATTGATCGACCGCCGACTTCAATGTTATTAAGGTATTATTAAATTATTAGCATATTAGTGTTAATTGATTTCGCTAATTTGATTTACATTACGTGTGGTAGATATATTCACAACCCAAGTTTATTTCATCACATACATTATCTGCTAGTTTACAGTGTAGAATATGTATGCGCTAGTATATTATATTTTTTTCCTTTTTCTTTGTAGCTTAATAATTACAGATAATTTAAGATTTTCCTTTGAGTCAAGATGCCTGGAAGAGATCGCTTTTAGCGATAAGGCCGCCTTTTTTATCAATTAACTATTGGTTTGTTGTGCATTTTTGTTTTGGTGAACAATTAAGTGTTGTCTATATATATCTATATATTTGAAGTGTTTATCTATATACTAATATTATAAAGAGGTAAAGTTTGTGAGTTTATTTGTAGGAAGTTATCTCTTGAACTACTAGATTGATTTTGAAAAATCTGTCACTAGTCGAAAGCTACATTATTCTTGAGTAGCATGGGCTATATTTAATTTTATAATTATAGTCTTGCCGGTTAAGATAACCAGCGCTGGTCTTCCGTGTAGGCTATTAGTGACATACACGGATACAGGCAAATGAGAAAAAGATGAGAAGTAACATACAAGAATTTTAAAAAATACATAAAAAAAAAATATATCATAAAAACATTTAAATATATAATCTAGCTGGGCTTAGGCCTCCCACTATAGGGGAACAGATAGTATACCGGCCATGCTTGTCTTGTACTAAAGGATTACAATTAGTTCAAATGCTGACAGGTAATAAAATGTGCTTCTACAGATCTATACGTGGAATTTGTCTTTGTCAGGGCATAGGTTGTAACACTATTAAGATAAACAAACATATTACATTTTTTGTTCTTCAAAGAAATAAAACTTTTATATCCATCAAGATCCTTAGACCTATTTACGAATGATTAATGTTGAAACTCAACATAATCAGAATTCAAAACAAGTGTTGGATAAAAATTACATATTCCGCTTGTCGGCGCGGCGACGCGGAGGCGATGGCTATAGTATCGGTATAGTATATTAAAGCAGTGGACTAAGTTAAAACAAATTATCATTAAATGCTAGTAAATATATGGGTGTTTTCATTATAAAAGATGTTTTTACTAAAGATGTTTTGTTGATGATCTAAATATTCAATTAACTCACTGTCGCTGAAGTTTTTGAAAGCTTCCTGGCACTTAGAATATTATTTTGATGTCTAATCTCACTCGCACCCGCTTGAACAGTTGTTACCTCGAGCTCACACCTACAGCGGACTTTAAATGTGATAAATGCAAAAACCATTAAAATTAACATATACATAAAATTTAGCTTTTATACTATAACGAGCGTGTAACTTATTAAAGTTTAGGGATATTTGGCAGGGGGTAACAACTGACATAAGTGTCCAGCAATGGATGAAGAGATTTCTAAAATTATCCCGAAGGAAATATAAAAAATTGTGCTTTATACTTTAATGAATTTAAGATACTATTTTATACACCTTTACTACGTTTTTTTATTGTAGGAGTTCAGCAAACAGGCAGACGGCCCACTTGATGGAAAGCTGTTACCATCGCCTATGGACATTTGCAACACTAAAGTTGCTACAAATACGCTGTTGTTCTCTTAAAGGAGACTGGAACTTGGTCACTAATGCCGGAACACAACGCAAGGTTATTATGACGACATATTTTAGACTAGTGGTGGTAGCCATTCAGTCGGGCAAATGCCCTACCACCTGGCTGTGAGTTATTTTGTAGCCTCTTACGACAGGCCGTCCGGCCGCAGGAAATTGTATTCTTTCTCCGTTCCTGCACGGCTAAATTATTACCTCCCAAGAAACCACAACCCAAACTCTTATAGTTGCTGGTCGTTCTTATTTGTATAGGGGACAGGCAAAGAAAACTTTCAGGTTTTATAAAATTACAAAGGTCTGGCAGTCCTGGGCTATTGCAATATAACTTCCATTGACAAATCTTTTAAAGATTTTTCCTATAATTCATCACTCCACTGTTGTTTTAACACTGTGGCTACCGCGAGGGGACAAGTAGTCGTTCCACGGGATTGACGGGATTATTCAAATTAAGGGATTATCGCCTTCGTGAGATTATCGCCCCCCATTTATTAGTAGATTCACATCGCTAACAGGATCACAACTGGAAGGTGAATATCTGACGAGTTCGCGAAGTGCAAATGATTGCTGATTTGACTCCAAGCGAATGGAATACGATATAAGATAAGAATTTGGTAAATATCTTAGTTGATAACACATTTTAGAGATTTTACACAAAGCATTATTTGAGATATTGTACGCCGCATTTTCAGCAAACACGGTTTGTGCTCGCCATATTGTTGTGCCGGAGTTATATCCGACACAACGCTGATTTTCAGTACAAACCTTCCTTTTGGCGTAAGACAATAACGACCCAATTAAAATTAGAATTAAATTTATACTAATAAATAAATTGTAGTTGTAGGATGGTTTTATTTGTTAATGAGAATTATTGTCTCTAATAATATATAAATATAAAATCAGCCCATAAATGTCCCACTGCTGGGCTCGGGCCTCCCATTATAAGGGAAAACGGACAGTATACCCGCCACGCTTGTTCAAGGCGGCTTGGCAGGTTTGACACATCGGTTATCTCGATGTGCAGGTTGCATTACGATGTTTTCCTTGACCGTTTTTAGCACGTGGTAATTGTAACAATATGCACATTAGATCAGAAAACTGACCAAGAGGTGCATGTGTTCCGGTCAGGATTGAACCCGCGCCCTTCGATTTAGGGGCGCGTGCGCTAGCCATTACGCTATTACGAATTTATTGTCTCTAACGAGATTATATTCAGGCAGACACTACACTTTGTACTGACAAAAAACTTATAATTATTACACTTATACACAGTTACAGTATATAAATATTTACAAATTTACATTCTACATGAAATATACTTAAAACTAAGAAAAAGAATTTTGGAGAAATGGAGTGTTGGTTGTGACTTTAAAATTTATGGAAAAATTTAAGTCAAACTGCTGTTTTATACGGAGACATAAAAAACAGCAGGAGAATGTCCTTAAAAGTAATTCGGAAAATGGTTTTCACGACTTTCATTAAGTCAGCAAGTAGTATTGAACCACAAATTTCTAATCGAGGTAGCGAAACCTTTTTGATAGGTGCATAGGTTGGTAGGGCCTTAGCACTAAGGGCAGCATCGGCTTTCTGCGAGGCAGTAATATCTCGCAAGGAAGCTGCCGAACGATTGTGGGAGGAGGTGCGCATGCGACTTAAAAACTCCTATAATATTTTCATAAGTTTTCGCGACTTGTAAAACATAATAAAATAAAACTACGTTTTACGGTTGGTAATTTCTTTTAATTTTCCTTATACATCGAGAAACTTTGATTAATTTGATTGCGGATAATTGACTCAAATTTTGAGACCATTGATACCCTCACTAGAAGGTTGCTCATCTCATGAATTACCCACAGCTTATGAATTCATTAATCACTGTTTTTAAATTTTTGTTTGTTTGTCTGAAAGTATTTTTAAAACGGGGTTTTAACTTAATTTTACATTTAGGTATATTTCAATATTGTGCAAGGTATACAATGTATTTTTTACTTTCGTAAAATTCATGAATTTCATGAGAACAAAAAGGAGCTATTTAGGACTTCAATTGCAATTCACGTTCACACATTCAATACACGACATTGTAATTACAAAACACCGTATATTGACGTATATATACACTGAGAATAATTACTTTATTTTACATCCCATTACATTGCATTAAATTTCGAAACTGTATAATAAATAATATTCAGCGGTCAGTATTTTTCGTTTACATTTTTTTTCGTCTAGCTCCCATCCGCCGATTAAAATGCGATAAAAAACTTCGTGCCAGAAATACATTCCAATTAATCGTTACAGTGACTGAGTATTCTATTTTGTCAGTACGTAATCGTCTTCACGGTACGATAAGCGTTTAATGACGGCAATATTTTTGATTTACTAAATTAACATAATACCATTCGGCTGCGAGTCATTTTGTCAGCTTAATGACTGTTTTTGCAACTGGATATTAATTTGTTTACTTCTGTAATAACAGTTATGGGGTCACAATGCCATTTTGGCGAAAATGGAATTGTCTGTCTGTGTATGTAATTTTTTCTTGCCAATTACTATATATATATATGGATGAAAGGATGTAGTCTGTTTAGAGCTAAAAATTATATCACTTCATAGAATAGAATATACATTACTGCACACAATGTTACAAAATAAATTCGTACATACAATTGTTATGATAAGTACAATGGGCGGTCTTATCGCTGGGAGCGATTTCTTCCAGACAACCTTTGAGTTTCATTACAAGACAGATAACTTTCATGTCGACACACTCATCGCAAAAAATAGAGATTAGGTAAGTGATGGAATTATAGACACGAAACCTTTGCCTCCGTTTTGTTGTGACATCGCCCCCTTCCATTCGTTCATCCGCAAAGAGTACATTGAATATATAAAGATTCATCCGCGCTTGGCAATATGTACTCCCAATTATAATATTCTAATTAATTATTTAAAGTAATTAAAAGGTATATTTGAATAAATCTTTTTATTTCCACAGGTTACGGGCCCAGCACGCTTCCACTGGGGTCGCGATTTTAACTTTGCGAAATTCAGACAAATATTGACTTTTAATTGATACAAAAGGTATATAGGGCGGGAATAAAAAGATTCATTCCCACAGTAAGGAAGGCTGAATATTGAAATTCGAATGCTTTATGTTATAGTTTTTTTTATTGCAGGAGTTCAGCAGAAAGGCAGACGGCCCACTTGATGGATAACGGTTAGCATCGCCTATGGACATTTGCAACACCAAAGGTGCTACAAATGCGCTGCTGCTCACTTAAGGGAGACTGGAACCTGGTCACTAATGCCGAAACACAACTCAAGGTTGTTATGGTGACATACTTTAGACCAGGGGTGGTAGCCATCCAGTTGGGCAAAGAACCCCACTACGTTCGCTAGTTTGTCGAGATGCACGAAAGCTTTAAATTAAACTCTTCGATCAATTAAGGAGTTGTGTGAATTCTCCCAGCTGCAGCCACGCGCCAGCTGACCTCTCCCTGGAACTTCCATACCCCCACGCCCCGCTTACTGCGAATATGTAGCTCGCTCGATTAGCAGCTAAGCGTCTGCTTAAAAATAGTACCTTAGCGAGTGTGGTGCGGACCACCAGCATGTCTGTTGATTAAGTGTACAACCAGTTCTCAAATCAAGTTATACACACAAGAGAAGAAAAGGAACACCAGATACTTGAAAACATCTGGAAAACTCTACAGCCATTTGGACTCTCAGCGTGACTTTCGTGGATCTTGTGAATACAGAATATAGTGTGTTTGATTAGTGCAACTAGTATTGATCAATGAAATCCATATAATTAGTGCTATCAGTGTTCAGAGTCACATCCGGGTTCTAGTGCTAGCTTGTGTTGATTGACTTGAATGTGCCCTTTAGTACAGTAGTGCTAATCATACCTATTGCTGTTGTAAGCGCCTATAATAAATACAGTCCATTTTTAAAGGGTATTTTATTAAGTATACCGTCTGCGGCGTACAAAGAAAGTGGAATAAACCTACTAATTACTCAAACGGAAAGTTCTTCAAAAGAATATTTCTTTAATAAACCTCTTTTAGTTCGCGAAACATTTTTTTTCGGTGGTGTCAACACCGCGAATGCTCGAAGGGCGGTAATTAATGATATCCCTCGCCTACTCTTAATTGTCTTTGTGGCCCCGCTGCTACTTTAAGCCCTTATAACTCAGCAGTGTATGGACTTCTTATTAATATATGAACCACAGTCCATAAGAATATAAATTTTTGTACATAGAATTAAGATTTAAACTTAGTAGGTGATAGACATGTCTGTAATATGCATATACTACAGACATTTCTATTGTTTCCTAGACATCACGAATTGCGGTCACGGCAATTTAGGGCGAAAACAGACAAATAGATTATTGTTCTCCAGCTGCAAATTGTCCTTACAGAAAAATTCTAACTATATGTCGGTGAAGGTTTATAACAAACTTCCAGAAGATTTTAAATATTTGCATACAAATCTTTTTAAACAAAGACTACATAAATGGTTGTTGGATAAATGTTTTTACTCTGTTAACGAATTTTTAGGATAATTTTTTGACAATAATTGAAGACATGAGTGGATGAAGGTGATAAGTCGCATAATTCCAATTCTGAGTAAATCGAGATAAAAGTTTTACTTTTGTTTTAAACTGAACTGAACTTAACACCTTTTTCAACTATTTATTTTTTTAAATATGCCTTATATCTATGGTCTAATGTCTGTAGTCATGTGGTATCGACTTATAACCTTCATCTACGCAAAAAAATCAAAAAACCGAATATGCGACATATCATCTTCATCCACTCACGTCTTCAATTATGATTGACATTAATGTATATTTTTGGTCTTTGTTAATTTTATAATGATAATTGTGATGATGTGTTTTTAGTAATCTTCTTTCTTGAACATTTGCACGCCTTATAGGCAAAACATGTGAACCTAGTATTCCAATGTCACCTCAAATTTATGTACCATGTTTTAAGCAAATAAATAAATTTGAATTTGAATATACTTACAATCTAGCCACGGACTTGAATTTAGGAGTGTGCGATACTAAGTGACATGCCATACGCACCTGAAGATTATGGTTTTTGTCGCCTATCGCGTCGCACTTAGCTGTCGCTCACAGTAACAAGTTCGTGGCCAGGCTGTTAAAGTGACATACCTACCGGTAAAAAGGTCGTCTACCTATAAGCACCCGTACTGGCTTGTGTATCTATAACCCGCTTTATACCAGTAGCATTTTAATTTATCTATTAACCCGTTTCGGTTATTACTTGCACTAACACTTGCACCCGGATGTGGCTTAACTTAAAACTACAAAACCAATTTGATATGGTGATATTCCTAAACATCATAATAACTACATGGAAAGACGTACCCATTAATAATAATTGTATGCTTAGTACACTTCCAAACATGCTGGGTATAATCTTCGTTTACGATGGACCCCGGTTTGAAAGGGTTTTGCCAAGCCAAACCACGTTGAGTTGTTGTATGTTGTTTTTTAGGGTCGCTTGACTGAATGACCTGAGACGCACAACTTTGAAGTGCACAAATGCCGCACGTAATGGGGATGTTAATACTCTGTAGAAGCAATATTGCTCGTATAATAACAATCTCTCAGTAAAAACAGGGCACTAAATACAAGGCACTAAATACTTAGTTATGAACTCTTCCCGACCCTCTGTTTTGGATTAGTAAACATGCACCTGCGGGCAGCTAGCTCAGTAAGCTTTGTCCTGCGGAAAGCCCGCAGACGCTTGTCAGCATTTATCATTACTTAAGCTTAGTGTAATAGATTTTTAATTCATTATATTCGATAGATCAATTTTATATCGTAATATTAAATACTGTCCAATTTCTACAACTGATTGCATAATTAACTTTTTATTGAAATAATCGGTAGCCAAACACATATTGTATATCCTCAAACTAAGTAAGATACGCCTGTGTTATGCGTAATATACATCTGATTATTCTGGAGCCGATCCGAGACACCCAGACCATAGTAAACAAAGGAGAAAACTCATTTCCGAATTTTACAATGCCAATAGCCGAACCAGGAGCCTCTGAGTTGCAGTGAGGTAGGCCGGCAAAGGAATAGCCCGCTCAACCACGGATACCGTATTTTAAACCCCATGTAACGTCACTCGATTTAAGGACAAACTCCCTTAAGCGTCGAAATCACTTGGCTTTGGTTGGTTTGCTTGTCTTCTATACAATTATACACTCTATGTAGCATTATACCCACTCTCAATAACGACGACCATTAAGTAATAAAAAGTACCCTTTAAGTTGCCAAAATGAGTATAAACTGCGCAGCTGTGAACGTTCTTTTATCGGTTTACTATCCTAGCCCATAATAAACTGGACTGTCGGCAAAAGGCAAATAAAATTTGTAAGAAGTTCCGAAGTATCTAATTGAATACTTCATTTATCACCAAGATGCCTTAATATTGCAAGACATGAATAAAGTAAGTACAAAAAATACAGCAAAATTACTGGTGCAGTAAAAGACGTCAGACAAAAATTACAGACTCCTTTCCATTTAACGACAACTCTCCATAACGCCATAAAATGCATAGAATCAAATCAAATCATTTATTTGCTCAAAAACATAGTCAGTAAAACATTAGTTGACAATATGTTATTTTGTTTGATGTTTTTGCCCTTTCAGGCATGCAAATAGTAATTAAAAGTTGAAATCAACTAATTAGCAATAAAAAATTGTAACCCACTCACTCCACAGACATTATTTTTTGCTTTTTTTCTAGAATTATACAGTAATTGTAGATAATATGTTAAGTGCAGAGTTATTCGATATAAAATACAATATAAAAAATGTAAAATGGAGTAGATTCTTGAGTGTCGTTATATAGAGTTTACACTGTATATTCTGATTAATGATGATTTGAAAGAAAATATCCTTAAGCAATAAGTAACATCGATCAGCGCATTTGAGATCCTCGCAATCACTGCGTCCGATCGCCTGTTCTGCACGTGACGTGAATTCTTTAAGGAGAGAAGAGCTCTTTTGCTGCATGTCACGGATTCACACGCTAACAATCAGCATGGACTATACTTTTTCATATTAGAGAACTTCAAACGAATCTTTACAAGAAAACTGTTATTTATCTACGATCTATATATTGGCGACACTTGCTTCTTGTTTGGAAATTTAACTCGTTTATTGAACTGTTTACATTAATCGAAACATACATAGAATAAGAAAGATTATTCGAGAGAGCAGTCGTTGAGAATTATAGTAGAATGGTTAATTGTGAATGAAGAATAATACGATCGGGTTCTAGAATCCTCCTAATAACTTGGACCGATTTTGGTGATTTTGTTTTTGTATTTGGATTGGGTTCCCGGATGGTTTAAATCCACAATTGGAACCGGTAGATGGTGATAGGATTTTTATTTTTTCAGTAGGACAATGTCTGCCGGGGCCGATGCTATATATTAAATAAACTAACACAGCTATATAACTATGTATGTATAAGCACTAATACATGTTACATACGTTATCTGTACATATTTAACGTTATTAACAATAATAATCCATCTTTACATCTGCATGAAATGAGTATTAACTAGAACATTAACCCAGATGGCGCAGTAACATTAGTAAACATAAAACAAAAATTAAAATAATGCTTGCTGATTACATGTCAGGATACTCAGCGTCCCTTTCTTAAAGCAGGAGTATACTTGGAGTTAACACGTTCACAGCGCTACTCATTAATCTGTTCTCCCCATTCCTGTGGTACGGGGTGTTTTAGACCTCGTTCTAAAACTAAATTGTGGCGACACGTGGCCTACTGAGCCCCGTAACGTTTTAAAAACTAGTATTCTTTTTCTAAGCTTTTATTTAACTTGCAATGAATATACCTATGTATGTACTCGTCTATATGTAAGTTCGGGTGGAATGTTGCAAGTTAAATTTGACCAACTTCCCAGTTTCCGATTGAGCTGAAATTTTGCACGCATATGTTTATTGCGTGACAATGCAATAATATAGTGTCATGGAGTTAATCTGATGATGGAATCGAAAGGTAGCCATAGGAACTCCTGTACTAAAGAAGATAGACCCGTATACTTGGGCTCGTTTTACTTGTATTGGCTAGCACTCTGCTGCTACATGATATCCAGGATCTCAAAAGCTTGTATTTAAAAATCTTTTTCAAAAACAAACAAAAAGTTATTGTCTTATATATAAAATAGTGTATCAATTGTTGTTTTCTGTTGTGCGGTACTAGATCAAGGTAACCCTGTATTTAGTTAGGTATACCATGGAACTGTGGTTTAATGGCACATCTTAGATATATATTGATCTTTTTTTTACACGAAACCAATTTGAAGTTACGCCCTCCACACCACAGAGAAGTTGCGCCCTTCAACCATACCACAGAGAAGTTACGCCTCCCATATACAAGACTATGTTTTTCTAGCCACACAGCAAGTGAGATACGTCTAGGGCCACTTAAACCCCGTCTCGAAGTGAACGTGTTAAACATGACTGAACTGTCATATCTCCAGAGTATATTTTTAAAACATTCGCATATTCAGCACGACTGTAGAGACTGGCAATTGGAGTCAAAATGAATTTTATATGCCCCGGGACAGTCCAGGTTGTTGTAGACTATATTTGTCGTCGAGATGTTTATCATGTACTCTGTTTATGACTAAAAAAGAGACAACACAATTAATTTGCAAATTCCTTAAGTCTCAAAGTTTTGAGACTGAGTACATACATACATACATAACTTCACGCCAGGTCCCTTGCGGGGTAGGCACGAACAACGTAGCGCCATTAAAGCTTATTCTTACACACCTCACTTGCTTTTTTGACATTCATAGCTCTTGTCATGTACGCTTGTCTGTTCTTAAGGCTCCTGACATCACCTTTACTAGTGCACGATAAATTTCATCATAAAAGGTGTGTCGTGACATTCCGCGACTTCTGCATATATCTACTTTTGCATTGTATATCTGTTTAGTCATTCTTTCATTATACATTTTTTCCACATGCCCGAACCACCGGAGCATTCCTTTCCTTACCTTCACCCCGACACTTTCTTTCAGACCAACTCTCTTTCTTACTTCGGTATTACGAACGCGGTCCGCGAGCGTCACTCCGCAGACTGAGAAGTTGCTCAGAAACAGATAAAAGTTGCGTAATGACAATTAGATTAGAGTGATAGGTTACGTTATTGAAGTAGTAAGAATCCCAAATTTTTTCTAGTAATAAATATCTCGTCATCAGCCATTCGTAGTCCACTGCTGGACGTAGGCCACCTTAAGTCGGCACTCCTCATCCCTCTGACTTCCTGGTCCAACGCCTACTGGCGAACTTGAATAGGTCGTCGGTCCATCGGGCTGGAGGACGTCCGACGTTACGTACGACGACGACGTACGTTTACCTAGTCGTGATCTCCACTCTAGGACTCGTCTGCTCCATCTAGGACACGTCACCGATCCACTACGACTTCAACCTACTAATTTCCATCTCACTCACACTTTACAAACACTGATACTCCCACAGCCAGACACACTTGTAATTATAAATACACACACACCCACATACACACATACATGCATATAAACCTAGCACAGAAGGTTTGCCGATGAGTACTTACTATTATTGTCTTTATTTATGTAAAGTATATACAATAATAAATTAAAATAATAAATTTATTGCAACAACTATTTATGTTACATTTTTTGGCAACCCTACTGGACCATCGACGCGACATCATGTAGCTATCGGCAAACCTTCTGTGCACGGGTAGACACACAGCTTTTGATGTAGAAAACGAAATAGGGTGCCTTGTATCCAGAAAGAAGTACTGTCCCCGACGGATAGACGAATTATACCGAAAGAGGGCACTCCCGGCGCCGATTCACTAACAAATACACCGTCATGGCAACAAGAATGACAGCCACAACTTTAATGCGTTGCTGTCATAGTTAGTTTCACCTTCGCTAGATGGCGTTACGGATATTTATCATTAGGTTTGTTGAATAAAAAACGTGACAACGTTCAAGACTTAAGTAGGAGAGAGACAGATGTCGAACGCTGCCGAACGCGGAGGCCAATTGTGCCTCTTTGTCGCTCGTTCCGCGCTCTCGCTTGCACTTCAAGCCTTAAATGGAACGCCT